>JAYESA010000012.1:70943022-71458022 GCA_036927795.1 Iris macrosiphon
AGCAGCCACAGCAGCAAAAGGGCAGCAGCAGCAGCATTTTGATGCTGCAGCAGCAGCAGCTATGTAGCAGCAGCGCAGTTTTATGCAGAGCAGCAGCAGCAGTACAAGCATAGCAGCGAGCGTGGAAGAGGTAGTTTGATAGATAGATAGTTAGATAGATTGGTAGATAGATACGTAGATATCTAGATAGATAGATATTAGATATCTAGATAGATATATACCTGTAGATAGTTAGATAGCTAGATAAATAGATAACTAGGTAAATAGATAGATAGATAGATTCATAGATAGGTAGATATCTAGATAGATAGATATTAGATATCTAGATACCTAGATATAAATAGATAGATAGATTTATGGATATATAGATATATAGGTAGATAGATAAATAGATATATGGATAGATAGATACATGGATAGCTAGATGATAGATAGATGATTATATAGATAGATAGATAGATAGATAGATAGATAGATAGATAGATAGATAGATAGATAGATAGATAGATAGATAGACATATAGTTAGATGGATATGTGGATAAATAGATACTTAGATAGATATCTAAATAGATAGACACATAGATAGATTGATAGTTAGATAACTAGGTAGATAGTTAGATGGATATATGAGATAGATATATAAATAGATAGGTAGATAGATAGATAGGTAATAGATAGATAGATAGGTAGTTGGATATATAGATAGCTAGGTATTAGATATATATCTATCTAAGTGTATAGATATCTATATACATGTAGTTATATATATATGTATAGGTAAGGTAAGGTATAAGGTATGTGTATATGTGTGTATATGAGATATATATATGTAGATACCTAGGTATATGCCTATATGTATTAGATATCTATATTTTAGCCTAGATTATAGCTAGATATATATGTTTATGCATAGTAAGTTAGCTAGAGGGGTAGTCGGGTTGAGTTTAGAGAGGTATCTCAATACCTTGAGATAACCAAGGTATCTCAATACCTTGAGATAACCAAGGTATTGAGTTTCGAGCGAGGTATTTGAGCAATAGCCTAGGAATAGTATTGGAGTGATTTTTATATGCTTATGTGTATATATTTACGCGTGCTAGCATAGGTTTTAGCGGGTATAGGCAGGGTGCGTGGCCTAGATTGAGGTATCGGATACCGAGGGTATCCCGGTATCCCAAGGAGGCGAGTTTGAGAGTTTTCTAGCTTAATGAGCTCGGTTTGACCTAGAATTTTAGGAGCACCCTAGTTTGACCTAGACTTGACCGTAGTTGACTCGGTTGACCGCCAAAGTCAACTTTTGACTTGGTTTTGACCCAGAGTTGACTTTTTGGACCCAGAGTTGACTTTTTAACCCAGATTTTACCGGTTTGACCCGTTTGACCTAGAACGACCCTAGAAGCCTGTTTTTAGTTATTCTATATATGTTTAACTCATTAGAACTCTGTTTAACCTTGCTTTTCGTAATAGGTCCTTGCGATACCGGTTCGGATCGCTAGTTGCTCAGGACGTCAGGTGAGTACATTCTCTGATAGTTTTCATTATCTGATAATTATTATGATTCAGCTTCTAGTATAGTATCATCTGATTTTTTTGGCACAACACGGGACACTGACTGGTATTTCTGGATTCATTTACTTGCGACATATATATTTCATGTTTCTGGCCTCTATTCTGGAATCACTACTGGCATCACCTACAGGCATCACTACAGGCATCACTCATATTTCAGGCTGGACTCATCTTGATTTACGTGTCGGTTCTTGGATCCACTTGTATTAGTCGGGGCAGGGAAATACTCGAGTAGACATATAAACATTTCCATCTGGAATCATCAGGAATCACTCCCTCTGGTCTAATCTGGAATGATAGCAACCGCGCACCCAGTACGCGGTGAGTCGTACTTACCCCTAACCGTTTACATGTCGAAACAAGTATTTCAAAGACATCGAGTTTATTCTTTATAGTCTGGACTCTCTTGCATTCTTGTTGGTCTCACTTACATATTTCTGGACTTGACTCACAACATATATTTCATGCTGGACTCACTACACGTTCATGTGCACGGACTTGATCTTAGTTTAGATTTATTGTATCTTACAGTTATTACTATCTTGCTTCTGATATCCATGCATCCTTATCTTTATGCACCAGTGATTTATATATTTCTTGTTTCATACTTGCTTCATTCTTCTTGCTACTTGCTATAACTGCTTTATAGTTTTTATCATTTAAATGGAACTGCTGTTAGAGATGTACTTGCTCCAGTCCTGACTGGACATATTTTTTTAGAGTATCCGGAGGAGTGGTGTCCAACATTTTATGGACCTGAGCCTGTCGATGGTGCAGACAGGGACCCTCTAGTTTAGGGGTAATTTTCGGGTTGGTAGCCGGGATCACTAAGACCTTGTTATTGTTTTTATTGGCTTTTAGCACCGGATTTGTCTCCGGTTTTGGATTGAGACCTTGTATTGTATATTATTTTGGATGAAGTATTATTATTATTATTGATGTTGTGGTAGTTTTAGTAGTTGTTGTTGGTTAGACTTTATAGTTGTTAGACTTCTTATTATCTTATCATGCTTAGATTCGTGATTGAGTACTTAAGATTATCATTATGATATTGCTCCTCCATTTGGAGTTGAGATCTTGACAGGTTTATATATTGATTGCATGAGATTATTATCTATATAGTTGACCTAGACAGCGTTCTACCGCCGATGCTGCGGCTTAGGCTGGACGTACCCACGACTCATGTCCGATTTTCCGGGTGCGGGTTGTGACAGGTCCTGAGCAAAGGGTGTCTCTCGATGCCCAAGCTGGTGTCACACAATCCTATTTAAGAAATATTATGTCAATTGGAGTAATAAAGGAGAAATGAGTAAAAAGATGTACTAATATGCTTCTAGGTCAATTTCTAAATCATTTTAGCTTAACTAAGTCATACTAGGTCCATACTAAGTTATTAAGTCTATAATAACTATTAACTAGCTATTACAAGTCAAAACTGGCTATAATAATTACTAACACTAATAACTATACAATGAATACTCCATGTATATATATATATATATATATATATATATATATATATATATATATATATATATATATATATATATATATATATATACTAATTAACAGTCACTAACTAATTGTACTAACTAGTGCATCTATTGATACATAATCTATGAGCTAACTTAGATCTCAATTGATAATAACTTATATCTAATACTCCAATTGACATTAATACTACACTATCTAGCTAACTGAGCTAATAATACCTTAATACTACTAAGTAGCTAACATTCACTACTACTGATATATATATATATATATATATATATATATATATATATATATATATATATATATATATATATATATATATATATATATATATATATATATATATATATATATATTGACTGATAACAACTATGCTAATTTAACCTCTAATCATACTAACTGACCTTCAAATACACTAACTACTATACTAACTATCAGTAACATGTGACTGATACCTCATATCACTAATTTACCCCAACTGAATATGCAAACTGACATCCAACTAAATCTAACTAATACTAACTATAACTCAATATACTGACATACTAACATTAATACTGACTGCACTTATACTATACTAACTTCCTAACTTTCTAATTAAGACTACATGATAACACATACACAATCAACTAGTAAGCTAACCATCATTAGTGCTAACAGATATAACATTCTAATACTAACAATTAACTACTTACTAAACCTCACACAATACCTAACTACTAGCTCATAACTTCTTGCTAATAGAACAAATATCACCAATATATGACAACTGATACTCCTAACAATTAAGTTACTGATACTCTACTAACCCTCTGAAGGTATTTTCCCCACTGCACACTCTTGACACTCCACTCCACACAACTGAATACCTTAACTTATACCTACTTCTAAGACTCCTCATGATATAAATCAAAGCCTGGACCTACATGACATTCAACCCAAACCTCACACTGAAAAAGTATCATAGTTCTCTCATGTATAAGTAAACCGATACTCAAAAATACAAAGGAAATGACACACACTCAAACTCAGGTTCACTCCAACACTTGCCCTACATTCCTGCCCAGGCCTCTTGCCACTGTTGTCCTATCTTATAAATATTAACTTAATATTGCAACATTAAGAACTCTACTTAAACCAAATCCATACTTGTTAGTCTATAACTCAACCAAAATTTTAACATCTTAAACACTCTGAAACATTAGCTTTCCCATAGCAGACCCCTATTACAGTGTACAATGTGCACTACCTTACTCAAGTACCCGAGTTTTCCCCCAACTAGAAGACCACTGCTGCTACTACTGCATCAGTGCAGTGCACTGATGCTACTTGCTCCCAGTGCAAGTCTTCCTCCCTCCCTTCTATGATCTGATACACCCGGTGTAAGTGCACCAAAGCACTGCCTCAACCACACAAATGCACGAAGATACTCTCTCTCACTGATTCACACCAACAGTTAGCTCTTTGCTGCAGATACTAGAATCTGATACTCAGAGCAGACATGCCCCCGTACCTAAGTGTATCAATACTCCTACTTACCTGAATAACAAAAAACCCACACACAGTGTAAACCCCCTCACCCAAAATAGGTATTTTGTGTGTATTATATATTATTATATTTATTATAGATTATTTTAAATATTGAATTACTTTAGAGTATTCTCTTAGTTAATTAGAAAATAAATTTCTTAGTATATTTACTTATGTAAATATTTATTTAGAATTATTTTTAGGCTATTTTAGATTTTGGATATTTCTCTAGAATTTTTAGGTAATTAAAACATAGGGAACATAAATTTCTAGGACTTTCATGATTTACTATGAGACCATACTTACATATTGTTCCTACCAAATATTTACTTAAGGTTAAAATATTTAATTATATTTTTTTGTAATTTATTTAGATTTTTAAAAAATTTATTTAGATTTTTGAAATTATTTAGCATTTATTTGGATATATATAGTCTTAATATTAGATAGATGCTAATTTAGTATTAATAGATATTAATAAGATTATATATAGATTATTTGTATTATCTTTAATTTTATTTAAGATTATAAATTATTGAGATAAACTCAAACTCTATTTTAAATTAATTCAAATCCTGAGCCTATTAGGAAAGCAACTTCATGCATATCATATCCTTATTTAAACTCATCATAATCATATCCAAATTAGCCAATCCTAGTCATATTCAATTATTTAGTCTCCACCATTATAAATACATATTAGACTTATGGAATAAACTCATCTTTCATATTTTTCTTCCCTAAACTCCTCTCTTTTTTTTTCCAAAACCAGTCAAAATTCGTCATAAATTCAGCATCATTTTCTAGTAGTTTTGACGACTTAAAAAGACGATATTTCCTAGCTCCGGACTCCAAACGCCCTCCAGTTTTTTTTTAGAACCATATCAAGGTTAGTTTTCTGAATATATAAATTATTTTTATAATTTATGAATCTATTTTTCCAGAAAATTCTAAAAGTGTCAGTTGTCAGAAATCAGACGTATTTCCGTATTTTGAGATTTTGGGATATCCCGAACTCAAAATTATGAACCGTTTGAAGTTTCAAAAAGTTGACATGATGAACTTATATAAAATTATTCTTCCATAATTTAACATGAAAGTTTAATCTACTGTAAAATTTGTGCAACGTAGACGTAAATAGGAAACTACCGAAAACTGTCATCTATTTGCCCTTGTGGCCATAACTCTTTACCGACTTGTGATTTTATAAAACCATCGATTCTGGCGTTCATGTAGCAGTAAAATATATAGAATTTTACACACAAATTCGGGATTTGAGTTGGTTGACATTTTGGTCAACGGATTGTCTCGATTTGTGTGCCACGGATCACAAATCGACATACCTCGAAGATAGCGACCATCGTAATACCAAATCGACATAACTCGAGGGTATCGACATACCTTGAGGGTAGCGACCATCATAATACCAAATCGACATACCTCGAGGGTAGCGATAATCGTAACACCAAATCGACATACCTCGAGGGTAGCAACCATCGTAACACCAAATTGACATACCTCGAGGGTAGCGACCATCGTACCACCAAATCGACATACCTCGAGGGTAGCAATCATCGTAACACCAAATCGACATACCTCGAGGGTAGCGACCATCGTAACACAAATATCGTAGTGCCTCCAGTTACTACGGTTTGCCAAAGTGGGTAGCCCATACGCCTACTGACTGTCCTCCCCTCCCATGATACTATGTGTCAAGTGTGTGTCAACAAATATAATATATAACTATAACTGAAAGAAAACACATATATAATAAATGTATGAAAATATGTTAAGCATGTAAAGTACTGTAAGCAATTTGGCAAGGTATACTTGCCTGCTCTGAAAAAGAATGAAGTCCCAACTCAAGCCGTCGTCCGATCTACCCGTCACATAAATTAAACAAGTTAGGTTACAAAAGTGGATGAATAGTTTTCCCTATTTTAATCTATTTTAACTCTAAATAAAATAATATAAAATAGTATTTTAATCTTATTATAATCTGATTTTATTGTTAAACCCTAATTTTGGTCCAAAGAAAAACAATTTTACGGATTTGGGATCCGGGGCACACAAATCGAGACAATCCGTTAACCAAAAAGTTAACTGACTCAAATCCTTGATTTGTGTGTGGAATTCTATAGATTATAGAGCTACCTAAATATCAGAATCGACAGTTTCAAAAAATCATAAGTCGGTAAAGAGTTATGGCCACAAGGGCGCACATATGACAGTTTTTGGTGGTTTCCTATTTACGTCTATATTGCATAAATTTTAAAGTAGATTAAAATTGCATGTTAAATTCTGGAAAAATAATTTTATGGAATTTTATCATGTCAGCTTTACGAAACTTCAAATGGCTCGTAATTCTGAGTTCGAAATCTCCCGAAATCTCGAAAACATCAAAATACATCTAATTTCAGACAACTGGCACTTTTAGAATTTTCTGCAAAAATATCTTTAGAAATTATTAAAATAATTTATATATTCAGAAAACTAACCTTGATATGATTCTAACAAAAAAAATTGGAGCGCGTTTGGAGTCCAGAGCTAGGAGATATCGTCTTTTTAAGTCATCATAACTACTAGAAAATGAGCCTGAATTTATGACGAATTTCGACTATAAAGAGAGAAGTTTAGGAAAAAAATATGAAAGATGAGTTTATTCCATAAGTCTAATAGGTATTTATAATGGTGAAGATTACTTAATTGAATACGACTATGATTGGCTAATTTGGATATGATTAGGATCAGTTTAAATAAGGTTAGGATATGAATGAAGTTGTTTTTCTAGTAGGCTCAGGATTTGAATTAATTTAAAATATAGTTTGAATTATATAAATAGTTTATAATCTTAGATAGAATTAAAGAAAATACAAATAATTTATATATAATTTTATTAATATCTATTAACACTAAATTAGCATATATCTAATATTAAGACTTTATATATCCAAATAAATCTTCAATAATTCCAAAATTCCAAATATTCCTTAAAATTCTAAATAAATTATAAAAAATATATTTAAATATGTTAACTCTAAAATAAATATTTTGTAGTAACAACATGTAATTATGATCTCATAGTAAATCATGAAAGTCCTAAAAATTTAAGTTTCCTAGGTTTTAATTACCCAAAAATTCTAGAAAAATCTCCAAAAATCTAAAATAGCCTAAAAATGATTCTAAATAAATATTTATATAAGTAAATATATCAAGAAATATATTTTCTAATTAACTAAGAGAATACACTAAAGAAATTCAATATCTATAATAAATATAATAATATAAAATATACACAAAATACCTATTTTGGGTGAGGGAGTTTATATATACTAGTAAATTCACGTACGTTGCACGTAAAATAATTTTTTTGATATAAATGTAAAATAATTTAAATATTTAAATATATTTGAATTAAGATTTTATATATATATATATATATATATATATATATATATATATATATATATATATATGATTTGTTATAGTATTTGATTATATTTTAATTATAATTTTTTTTACGGATATATCTCTACTCTTTATAAAGAGTCATGAAAACGGCTAGCCGTTTTAGCCGTATGTATATTCCCACAAAAGTTTAAAGGGATATTTAGACTTTGGGTCTCAGATAAGTCCCGAAATTTGTGTTTTGGGTCTCCATAATATACAAAATTAGTGTTTGGATATCAAAAGTATCACCAAAAATAATTAGTGACACTTTTCGTACACATTTGGTGACACTTTGGAAACATTAGTGACACTTTTAAGACCCAAACACTAATTATGTATATTATGGAGTCCCAAACACTAATTATGTATATTATGGAGACCCAAACACAAATTTTGAAACTTAACTGAGACCCAAAGTCTAAATATCCCAAATTTAAAATAAATAAATAAATAAATTTTAACTAATTGTTTAACTGCATAATATTATTGAACAATAGCTAAACACATCTTCTAACTCATGTGGTTAAGTTCGGTGGTATTCTTCTTAGTTGCTTGGGTTCAATTTCCCATGATATTTTTATAACAAATTTATATTTTTTCAAATAATTTTTTTACGTAATATTTTTTTTAATAAATGGAGGATTTACAAACAACTTAGATAGGTCAATTTGGAGCCGTTTTCAAGTCTTATTATAGACTAGTAACATGCACGTGAATTGCATGTGCATAAAAAATATTACAAAAATATAAATTTATTATAAATATTGGCGTATCTAGGAATTGAACACAGACAACCCAAAAAATATCTTCCACCATAATCACTTGAGTTAGAGGTGTTTAGTAATAATTAAATTATTTTATGTAGTTAAAAAATTTGTTTAATATTTTAAAGTAATTAATATAGTATTGCACATACACGAAAAAAATTATATTGTTAAAAAATTATATAAAATTTAAAATATTTAAGATATGATTTGAATATATTTTGATTAGAATTTGTTATAGATATTTTTTAGAATTTTGGATATGTGTTTAATTAGATAATACCATATACTTAGTTTAAATATAATTTAAATACAGAATACATTTTAGAATTTATTATATTTTCGAGTAGTTAGAATAATTTTATTTTTTTTATTTTTTCTAGACTGCATGAGGATACATACACGATATAGTTAGAATTGTTTTTGAATTTGAATTTTTTTATTTAACAAAGGATATACATATGGAGTGTTTATTTTTGAACCATTTTCATGTTGCATTATAACTGTAAAAATAGAGACATAAAATAGATAAAGTGTTATAACATGGGTTATTAAAGGGTTGGATTCCCATTTTGTATTTTAGTCACACATTGGTTAGAGATCAGAATTACACCTTCATTGTGTTGTATAAATAAGACATTTGGCTCCCACTATGAGATTACACTAATAAGAGATCTTCTCTCATATTTTTTTCTTCCTTCTTCTACGTTTATTCCAACATGTTATCAGTACGAAGCTCTAATGGGAGAAAATAAGCGAGAGCATCTCAGTGAAGCCGCAATTTGCGGATTCTCTACTTCGATAATAGGTATGGTTATTTATGTTTATTTATTTTTTGCATATGCATACCCTAGGCGCAACCTATTATTGATATTTATACATCTCTTGACATACCGCTAGGGCAAAAATAATAATTTTTATCTATTTATCTCACTTCTTTTAGTTAACTCTGATAGCACTCCAATGTTAATCGCATATAGATCTCTCGGAGAGAACACCGGAGTTATTCTTTATTTATTTATTTCTTTCTTTCTTTTTTTTATATATATTAATACATTCAGATCAAAACTATCAGATATCTGATGACCATGAACATGAATTGTTTGGTCTATATATATAAGACTTCTGGAACATCATTGTTCAAAATATACCATATGTGGTATTTTTGAAAGACTTCTTAAATATAATCATTGTTCGAATTATATCATGAACATCTAGTGTTTAGTATTTACCTACGACTTCTGGAACATCATTGTTCGAAGCATACCATGAACAAGATTTGTTTGGTATAAATAGACTTCTGAAATATTATTGTTTGAAGCATACATCATGAATATGAATTGTTTGGTGATTTACCAAGTTCTTATGTTAACTTGTTATAATTGGTCTTATACAGCAATATGTCGAGCCTCACAAAGCATGATTTTATGCCTTTAAACTTAGAAGGCTTCAAGCCAAAAGCTTAGGTGACGCAATTGTGGCTGATAAGCCAATATTTGCATAAGATAAAACGAATAATTTAATTTTCTTAAGACATCATATTCATGATGATCTCAAGATTGAGTACTTAACAGTCAAGGACCACTTGGTGCTATGGAATTCTCTAGCTGAGAGATATGATCACCAGAAAATGGTTATACTACCAGGTGCACTCTATGAATGGCTCAGTCTATATTTCTAAGATTATAAGACAGTTGCAGCCTATAATTCAGCTATGTTCAGGATTACTTCACAATTAAAGTTATGTGGCAAAGAAGTGACAGAGCATTACATGCTAGAGAAAATATTCACCATATTTTATGCGACTAATATGACCCTACAACAGACGTATAAGGAGAGAAATTTTAAGATGTATTCTGAACTCATTGTTGTATTACTCGTGGCCGAGAAAAACAATGCGTTATTAATCAAAAATCACACTAGTAGACCAACTGGGTCTGCACTAATTCCAGCTGAAGTGAATGCGACTAGTGCTCAAAAAAATGTGACCAATACTATGGGTCAAAAAAATCACAAAGGTAGAGGGCATGGACGTTGTGGAAGCCAAAGAAATGGCTAAAATTTGGGTCCAAGGAATGATACACAGTTCAAAAATAAGGGATTTAATCCTCGAAGAAACAATACTCAAATTTCCAATCCAGCTGCTCCAACTGATATTTGCAAACGTTATGGAAGAAATGGTCATTGGATGCGAAACTATCGTACCTCACAAAAAAAAAGTTGACGAGTATGAAGCCTCAAAGTGTATGGAGACTAATCTCATGGAGGGTACAACACACATGGATTTTAATAATTTCTTCCAAGATAAGGATGGAAACGCAATTTCGGAAGACCAGTTCAACGTCATGATAGGAGAAGTCAATGAATAGTTATTGTATGCTTATCTAAGTTTATTTACTTTTCACTTTGAATAAATTGGTCATTATATGATTAATAGTCTAGGTAGTTTAGTTTCTTTACAGCAGTTTCATTTAGATTTAAATCAAGTTGTAATAATTAGCAATATACCAAGTTTAACCATTTAGTAGCATATTTGTATATTATTAATTTTTGTTTTTGAAAGGTATGGACAATGATGATGGTATATGCTTGATAGATAGTGCAACAACTCACACTATATTGAAAACTAGAAAAAATTTCACAATATATGCCTCAAATACTGCTAAGGTGACCACCGTTGCTGGACCCATGCAGATTATAGAAGGTTTTGGTATGGCCGATGTTGTGTTGCCAAATGGAACACACTTAGTCATTCAAAATGCATTATTCTCTAGAAGATCTACTAAAAATCTACTCAGCTTTAGAGATATTCGAATGAACAGATTTTATGTTGTAACCATGAACGATGATAGCAAAGAGTATCTTTGTATCACCTCTAATGTTGGAAGCAATAAGATCACATTAGAAAAGTGCAAGTTAATCTCCTCAGGGCTATATCAAACTACTCTAAAGGTAGTAGAATCTTACCCCATCACTAGCAAAAGGCTAAAGGATCCAAGAAATCTAATCCTTTGGCATGACAAATTGGGTCATCCAGAATCGACTATGTTGAGAAAGGTCATCAACAATACCAATGGACATAATTTATCATACCAAAGTTTTTCCTTTCCTACTGAACATTTGTGTGTAGCTTGTTCACAGGATAAACTCATTACAAGACCTCCACTTCTCAAAATAGCTTCTGAATCACCATCATTTCTTTAGAGAATACAAGATGATATTTATGGACCAATTGATCCTGCTAGCTGACCTTTCAGGTATTTTATGGTTCTAATAGATACTTCTAGTTGATGGTCAAATATTTTCTTACTCTCATCTAGAAATTTTACCTTCTCCAAGCTACTTTCTCAGAATGATTCGACTTGATAATGCAGCTGAGTTCACTTCTCGTACTTTTGATGATTATTGTGCTTTCGTAAGAATAGAAGTTGAACATTTTGTCCCTCATGTTCATACCCAAAGTGGTTTAGCAGAGTCCTTGTCATGCCCCAGTCCCAAAATACAAGGGACTAGTCCACGTGGCAATGGCCAGCTACGTACCAAGGGGACTCCAGTTCGACTCTGAATACGTATAAGCTGTAAATGAGGGTTACTATCTAGATAACAAGGTCTATATGTCTATGTCTCAAACCACAAGGATATGTAATAAAGAAAGGACAACATGTATCATGGTGTGCACCCCACACTACACTCGTCCGAATAGACTCGAAGGAAATAATATGAGTCTACAAATACTGGGCTATACTAGCAAAAAATAAGAAAAGATGAATAATGAAGAAGTGAATACAAATAACGAGTAACAATACCTGCATGCCGGTATAATACTCATCAGCAGCTCCAGCCTCCCATCAGCAATCGACCCTACAATCTGGCAGGGAACCAGGTCCTCAGAGAAATGTAACAAGGTACAAAAATAGTATGCTATAGTATAACCGAAAGAAACAAGTGTAACGCAGGTGTAATCTAGCATAACCAACTAAGTGAGACACAACTTTGAAGACAATGTTCGATGCATGGGATGTCCAAATATAAAACCGTAGCTCCGAGCACAGAGACACACGAGGCATACCGTAGCTTCGAGCACAGAGTCACACGGGTGATACTACGACTCTGGATACATGAATACTACATAAATAGGAACATATACATATATATAGCGCATGCAGAGTAGCCCAAACGTCTAGTAATATCTTTCTCTCCCAAAGCGGTCAACGAGTGTTCGCTGAACCTGAACCTCTATCTAGCAGTCTCGTCATACTGAAGTAACTATTAACAATCACGACCCTAAAGTCATCCCAGATTTCTGTCATGCTGATAGTATCAGGATACAGAAAGTCTGGCACGATGATGGTGTCTGAATGTGTCCTCGGGTTCTGATATAACCAAGTAGGTACATCAAGGTGTCGTGATCATCTATCAATAGTTACCAGATGTTACCAATGAACGTCTGCACCCGGTTACGACCCGGACGCTAAGTAACGATTCTGTGTCCACGGATTCCAAAGTGCCTAGAGACGATATATAAAATTAATCAATAAACTATCACGATACTATTATAAAATAAGAGGTGACACACGTCTAGCATAGGCTTCTATCTTAGTTACATATAGCTCACATAGACACTAACTAGAGGGTTGACCCAAGTTGACTAAAGGAACGTTGCATCAAATATGATCAATAATCAGTATAACGTCATCAAACAAAATCTCCAATCTCCTAATATTTATCACGGTGATTTCAGTCGTTCAAGCTATGCTTATTCTCAACAATACCCTCCGTGTATTCACAGACGTTATTATGTACATTTAATTTATTCATCCTCAAATAAATTAGTTATAAATTATCAAGCTCTCAATAAATAACCATCATTATAATATTATAACACCATATTCATATATACCTAACCCCACTATTTACTATAAAATATGCATGTGAAGTATTCATGAACCCTAACCCTAACTAGGGTCTCTCTAGCACAAGCAACATAACTACACTAAAAAAGAGAAGGGTGAGGAGTTACCCCAGTGGCTGAGGGTGGTGGCAGCGACGATGCTGTGGATTCGGTCAGGGATGGCGTCGACCACAGGGGTGGCGCGCGTGTCGACCGAGGTGGTGGGGGTGCTCGGCTGTGTGAAAAAGGTGTTGCTCGAGGTGGTGGTCGTGGGGGTGGTAAAGCTGGTCGTGGAGGTTGTCACTACCATATTTCCAGATAAGGGCATTTGTGTAATTTCACTATTTTGAATAATTATGTATTAAATTAATCTGCTGAGTTTTATAAACTATTTATATGTTGTTAATAATATTTGGTTTAGGTCAAACCCTAGAACTCATTAGGACAAACCCTAATGACTAAACCCTAATTTGAAACCCAGTTCTAGAGAAACCCTAGACTGACTAAACCTTAGTTAATTAGGTTCTACATGACCTAACAGGGGGGGTTCAACCTAAAACTATGCATTAAAAACCCTAACTTGGTTTTAATATAAAAAGGAGCCACCCACAACTCTTCTTCTTCTTCCTGAAGAAAGAAACCCTAGCCTCCATAAGAGAAAGCCTTCCCCCACCTCCAGAATTCAGAATCAAACCCTAGGGATCCCATTCTCCTCCTCCAAAGCAGGGGAAGCAAGGAACTTGGGTCAAAAAGCCTTGGAGAAGAAGAACCTTCATAGGAAAACCATCTCCCTATAGGTAAATCCGATTTTATTCAATTATATTCTGTTTTTCCTTGTTGTTGGCCATTAGAAAAACCCCTATTGTTTAGATTTTGAGTTAGGGTTTTGAACTAGGGTTTGAGGTGTCCCAATATTGGTTTTTCCCAATTTTTCGTGAACCCTAACCCTAGGGGTACATGTAGACTGATTTCATCCTCCAACGTGAAGATTCAGATCTCGTCTAGGGGTTTCATTTGGGTTTCCAGGAATTTTGTGTATTGGTTCGATTTCAGCACACTAAGTGCTCGATGAAATGTTCATTTAGGGATTTATCCATCTAAGGTATTTGAATTTATATATGTTTTGATTATAGACCTATATACATAAAGAATTGCCTGTGTTTTAGCTAATCGTTGGTTTCCTGTGCATTTGGGGCGAGTTCTGTGTGTGTGTCATTGTGAATCCTGTGTGCAGCACGTGTGGTGACCAATTTGGATTCTGTGCAGTCGGGGGTGTTGTTCTGAGCAGTGTACATCTAGTGTGTAGGTATTAAACGGTTGGGTGTCTATTTCTGTGTGTTTCTTACTGTACAGACAGGGGAGGAAATTCTGGGTAGGTGTTTACGTGTGCAGTTCTGGGTCTCAGTAGATGTTTGTGTGTGTCGAGTTTCTAGCTGTGAGCAATATGCTGTGTGAATCAGTATTTGCCTCAGAATCCTGTATAGGTTGAGAGTGAGGGACTAGTGCCTGTGGGTGTGTTCTCAAGATGCAGGGAGATCCTGATCAGTTTAGTATGGGCATATGTGTATCAATAGGTTGAGGGTATTACCTAGGTATTATGTTTTCAGTCTAGCTGTGTATTCTCAGTACCTAGGACCTATGTGGGGGTGTATTCAGTGTGTATCTATGTGTGAGTGATTTCTTGCGTGTGAACTGTGCAGTGAGGTATCTCAGTGGGCAAAGTGTTTGGGTATCAGTTAGATAGTTTCCTGTGTGTCTCAGTGAGATAATAAACAGTGTGTGTGAACTAACTGATGCTGTGTGTATCAGTATTATGTGTATGAGTTGAGAATTAGAGTATCAATGAACAACAGTGTGATATCTGTGTGTTTTAAAAATCTGTATTGTGTGTGCCATAGAGCTAGATAACTGTGTGTGTATCAAAATGAAACCAATATAAACTGTGCAGATGCTGCAGTGTGTGTGTGACTTACCTATGTGAATCAATGTGTAGTTGTGTATTAGCTAGGTGTGAGAACTGTGAGTGAGTATCTCTATGATACTGACACTGTGTAGCAGTGTAGGGAAATAGGCATGTGTGGGTGTGTGCTGTGCCAGTTTCCACAGAACTGTGTATGTGTGTCTCAATATCAGTATCAGATTTACTGTGGGAAAAACCTGTGTCTACCTATGTAAAACTGTGTATCATAGAACCCTGAGTTCAGTGTATTTATGTGTCAATAAGCCTAGCTAAGTGCCTGTGTGTTTGTAGGTATTTGAATTCCAATTTGTGTGTATCCCTGAGAAATACTGTGAGTAGCTACCTGCATGTGTGTGTGAGGAATTTCTCATCTCAGTAACTTCAGTGAGTATGAGCAGTTCAGTGTGTGTCCCAGTATATCTATGTGCATTCAGTGTGTGTGTGTGTGTGTGTATCCTAGAACCTAATGCCAGTGTATGTATATCAGTTAGGTGATAGTTTAACTGTGTGTGTGTCCTAGGTGTATTTCAGATTTCAGTTTACCTGTGTGTATATTACCTATAGTTATATAACTAAGGTAAAATAAGTTAGATACTATATTACTACTAAAATAGAAACGAATTATAAATTCTAACTAGTATAAGTGGGTACCCTAGTATAAATGACAATTATAGTTAATATTGACTAGTACAGTTAGGTGGTGCATAGTCAGCTTATCAAAGACCTAGAAATGACCCTGTACCTAGCATAGAACTAGGTATGCATGTAGCCTTTTCAATACACTTTTTGATATGGATATTGATATTTTTAGGTGATTGTGATTCCACTTTGGACTTCGATCCTCACACTTTGCTCAGGACCACAGGCGAGTACATTCTCTGACAGTTTTCATTGTTGATTACTTCTATAAATTGTAGTGTATTACATACTTGATTCTGACACTATGGATACACGGGTTAGCACCCTAGATCCCCATCATGAGGAGTCGTGATTGGAATCCATCGTGCTAGCTGGGGGATGGGAAACTATTAGTAGATTATGTGATCATATCCAAACTTATCGTGCATCATAGCTCACCCCACTTCTCACGTCGGGTGCAGCCTGACCATCATCATGCTTCATAGCTGTTATATATGATTAGCCTGACCATTATCATGCATCATAGCTAACCATATGGTTAGCCTGACCTTCAAGAATCATAGCTAATCATATATAACCAGCCTGATCTAGTCCCAAGCCGATCACATAATAAACTGATATTTCAAACACTTAGCTAGATGTCTATTTTATTCAGATTCACTTGTTCTAGCATTCACTGTTTATTATTCATTGCTAGATGCTCTATTGCCTATTTCATTTCTCATGTACTTCTCAATTTCAGCATATACCTTCATCTTGTATTTCTTACACTGTTTATAGTCTTTGTCAATTTAATGAAACTGCGGTTAGTGCTTGTGCTTTGCTCCAATCCTGACTGGATAACAAAATTTTCAGAGGACCTGGAGGACTTTTGCCCCACTCATTACGGCCCAGGATTAGAGGGAGATTTCACTCCAGAAATCCCAGAGGAGTTGCCTATCCTAGAGGAGATCTTGCCTGCCTGTACTTAGATTACTTTTTCTGCATTTATTATTTTAGACTGAGACTGAGTTGTATTTATTATTTTGTGACTTTGTGAGGTCATCTAGACCAGGATTTGAGTTGGACTTATTGTGGTTGTTTTTTTTTATAGAACTCCTTTCTATTCTTATCGTGCCCATTATTTCACATAGCTTGTGATTGAGTATATTTATAGAACTGTGGATTATTATCATTGTCCTCCGTACGGAGTTGAGACTATTGATAGGATATATTATGTTTGTGACCTAGACAGCGTTCTACCGCCGATGCTGTGGCGTAGGCTGGACGTACCTACGACTCATGCCCAAATTCCGGGTGCGGGTCGTGACAGAGGTGGTGGTACTGGAGGTGGTTGTCGTGGTGGTGCTGAAGCTGGTCGTGGAGGTAGTGGTGCTGGAGGTGGTTGTCGTGGTGGTGTTGGCCGTGGAGGTGGTGGTGCGGGGGTGTTGTCGTGGTGGTGCTGGCCGTGGAGGTGGTGGTCGTGGTGGGGGTAAAAGCTGTTACGGGTGGCCGGAGTTGTGAGGGAGGTATTGTGAGTGGTGAAGATGTCCGTGGAGGTAGTGGTAGTGGTGGTAGTGGTGGTGCGAGGTGGACATGGTGGTGAAGGTGCGGTGAAGGCGGCAGTGAAGCTGCGGTGAGGGTGGTGGTGAAAGTGCGGTAAAGGTGGCGGTGAAGGTGGCCGGGGCTGTTGTGCAGTCGCGTTGGTGGTGGCGACGTTGTGAGGGTCGAAGATGGCAGCGGGTGGTGGTGCTGCTGCGGGTGAAGGCAGCAGTGAAGCTCGGCCGGAGTTGGTGCAGTGAGGGTGGTGGTGGAGCTCGGTCGGAGATGGAAGCGGGTGATGGCCGGAGAAGGAGAAAAAAAATGAAGAAGAAGAAGAAGAAGTGAAGAAGAAGAAAGGAAAGATGGTTTCGGCTGTGTAAAAAAATAGAGGAAAGATAGAGAGATGGGAGGTTTCCTAGGTTTCTCTAGGGATTAGGGCCGACTACTTTGGGAATGGTGTGAGGAGGTTAATATAAGGGGATGTGTGGTGGTGATGATGTAGCATTTTGAATCAAGGGTCTTGATTCATCATGAAAAATTATACCAAGCAAAAGGGAAGAGAGAGAGGGATATGACCGGTCATGTGAGGTTGGGGGGGGGGTTCTTCATTGGCCTTAACCAATAGGGTAGTGACACCTAGCACCCTATTTGCTAATAAGCCCCTTAACTTTTGGATATTTACACATAAAAGAAAATTGGTGAGGATTTAGTGTGTGAAGTGGTGTTTGGTATTTTATAGGATGAGGGGGTGTTGTGTGTTTTGTATGGGCTTCATGAAAGGGTATTGGGTAAAATTGGGGTTAGGTTGGGATTAGTTTAAGTTGGTGTCCCCAATTTAATTAAATAAAGTGTCATGTGCTCTTAAATTAAATGGGAGCACATGAGATCTCAATTAGGAGTGACACAAAGGTCATGAACGGTATAGGCTTGGTGTCAGTCTTAGCCCCTTTAATTGGTTCGACGAAACGGATTGAGTTTGTGTCCCCAAATCGATAGCAACGACATAGGTACGCGACATAGGATTAAAGAATTTATTTTGGGACTGGAAAGTTGTGCAATTAAATTAGAGCACAAGGGAGTGTGTTTGTGAGTGACGGAAACGTCCAGCGCCTAGGTTGGCTTGTTAGGTCAAGAGTGCAACAATTTGTTGGAAATTAAGGGTTACCGTTGGGCTCCAAATATAGTAGCAATGGTAGGGTAAACCTAGGGTTTAAGTTAAAAAACTAGTCAATGTAGCCTAATTTTTAAACCTCAAACACCCTGATGCTAAACCAAATTTTTTAACCATATATAGTCTACCTAAAATTATAATTTGAGGGGGTTTACAGTCATTGATGAAGCATTTTCAACACATAGCAAAGCCTTTACTCATGCAATCAAATTTACCTGTTTTAACTTGGGGATATGTCATATTACATGCTGCTAAATTGATCATTGTTAGGCCAACTGCATATCATGAATTTTTACCATCACAACTTGTGACAGGCCATCAACCTAACATCTCTTATTTTTGTAAATTTGGTTGTGCTGTTTATGTTCCTATTTTCCCTCCTCGGCGCTCTAAAATTGGACCTCAGCGCCGTTTAGGAATTTATATTGGTTTTGATTTGCCCTCAATCATTAGATATTTAAAACCTTTAACTTGTGATGTTTTACTGCTAGATTAACAGACTGCCATTTTGATGAGACTAAGTTTCTACCGCTAGGGGGAGATAAGAAAGAAAAGAATGTTTATACAGAACCATTCGCCACAAATAAACGACATAAATTATCGTGGAATAATCCTACTATGTCTCATCTAGATCCTCGTACTAATCAATGTGAAACTGAGGTACAAAGGATATTGCATCTACATGAGATTGCAAATCAAATGCCAGATGCATTTAACTGATGCAGCTAAAGTGATTAAATCACATGTGCCCGCTGCAAATGTGCCAGCTCGAATTGATATCCCCGTAAGGAAAAATAACAGAGTGGCTAATGAATCTACTGCACGCCAGAAGCGTGGTACACCTATAGGTTCGAAGGACTTAGTCCCTAGAAAGAGAAAATGCCTAAGTAACACTCTTAAGGAGGTTACACATAACGCTCAAGAAGAGGTTATGAATGACAGATCCATACTCTCTGAAAACCCAGAAAAGATTATTATCTTAGAAATGGCACAAGCCCAAGAGGAGGCTCAGGTACCTGAAAGCAAAGAGATATCTATGTTTTATATATATACAAGAGAGGTATGGGATCGCAAAGATATAACAATAGATGAGATATTTTTATTCTCAGTAGCTACTGATATATCTAAGGGCATAGATGACACTGAACCACATAGCATCGATGAATGTCGACAAAGAAAAGATTGGCCAAAATGGAAGGATGCTATTCAAGCAAAATTGGATTCCCTTAATAAACGTAAAGTGTTCGGACCTATAGTACAAATACCAAAAGATGTTAGACCGATAGGTTGTAAGCGAGTGTTTGTAAGAAAATAAAATGAAAATAATAAAATCGCTCGATTTAAGGCACGATTAGTGGAACAAGGGCTTTCTTAGAGACCCGGGATTGATTACGAAGAGACGTATTCTCCCGTAATGGATGCAACAACGTTCCGTTACTTGATAAATCTGATAGTTGAGAAAAAGCAGGATATGAGACTTATGGACGTTGTAACAGCCTATCTATATAGTAATTTAGATAGTGATATCTATATAAAAATTCTAAATAGATTTAACCTACCGAGCTCAAAAGCTAAGAACATGCATTCTATAAAGCTAAGACGTTTATTGTACGGTTTAAAATAATTCAGAAGGATGTGGTACAACCGTTTTAGTAAATATATGAAAATGGAGGGATATGAGAATAATCCTATATGCCCATGTGTCTTCATAAAGAGATCTAAGGAGGGTTTCTCTATCGTTGCAGTATATGTCGATAACATAAACTTGATTGGGACAAGACATGAAATCAATGAGACTGCAAACTATCTAAAAAAGGAGTTTGAGATGAAAGATCTCGGAGACACGAAATATTGTCTCGGATTACAAATTCAGCATTGCACTAATAGAATTTTAGTACATCAATCCAAATACACAAAAAATATATTGAAACAGTTCAATATGGATAAAGCTCCCCCTTAGCACTCCAATGGTTGTTCGATCTTTAGATATCAATAAATATCCATATCGTCCTAAGGACGACAATAAAATGATGCTAGGACCAAAAGTACCATACCTTAATGCCATTGGGGCATTAATGTATCTATCACAATGTACAAGGACAGACATATCATTCTCTGTCAATATGTTGGCTAGATATAGCTCGACGCCAACTCGCAGACATTGGAATGACATTAAAAATGTGATGAGATATCTTCGTGGAACTACCGATATGGGATTATTTTATACTTGTGATTTATCTGACATCGCGAATCTAGTTGGCTTTTTAGATTCAGGTTATTTATCTGATCCCTATAAAAGTTGTTCATAAACTGGATATGTGTTTCTTAATAGCAATGCAGTTATTTTTTGGCGTTCAACAAAATAGACAATGGTTGCTACCTCCTCAAATCACTCAGGAACATTGGCTCTCCATGAAGCAAGTAGAGAGTGTATTTGGCTAAGATCGTTGATTCAACACATTCGTAGCTTCTGTCACATTTTTCCTACCACATATACTCCAACTGATATTCATGAGGATAATACAGCATGTATTGCACAAATTCAAGGTGGATTCATTAAAGGAGACAGGACCAAGCACATCTCACCGAAGTTTTTCTATACTCATGAGCTTCAGAAGAACTTTGATATTGACATCCAACAAGTGTACTCAAGTGATAATCTTGCAGACTTGTTGTCACGCCCCGATTTTGTCTAACCGATAATCGTCCCAGGGGCGCGATGCCGTGCATGCGTAGGGTGCGCGTGCACCAGGCCTTAGGCATAAGGATATTCTTTAGATCAATGCAACAGAGTAGACAAATAAGATGACACAAGATTGAGGCATAGAAAAGTTTCTCTTTTATTTATAATGAACATCCGGTTACATTGCTTGACTCAAAAGTATAAAATGCCCCACGGGCTTACAAACTCGGACGCAAAATGAGATAGCCGATCCATACATTATGTCCCTTTACATAGCTTCAAAAACACAAAACTCCTTGAGTGCGGGGAAGCACCATCGCTTTAGCGTTATTTCCGCATCGGGAGAGAGAGGAAGGCTTCCAGCTTGAGCCTCCAAAGTCTTGGCCCCGACCCGCCAAGAATTCCAACGGTCCGGAGAGAGCTTCAGCTCCTCGCCGCGTTGCCTTGCGCCGGGGAACCTGCTACAACGAGGGTCAGTACTTCGAAAAGTACTGGTGAAGGCTAGCTGCTCAACTTTACCAAGCTCTTTAGATGGGTTTAAATGAACATGCAACATTTATGTTCTTAGGTGGGTTTCTATTCTTGCCTAGATCAGATTTCATTTAACAGATATGCAAGAACATAATAACATAACTTCACGTGCCACCGTTCGGTGACTTTACCTGTCCCGTCTGAACCACCTGTACAACTTACCATAGCCTTCCCTGTCACGAAGACATAGTTAGTCTGCACAGTTTAAATATACACAACATCTTTTCTTTGTTGTTTAGGAGCCATCATGGGTTTAGTCTGGGCTGGCGGCGACGCTTGCAGCGCGGGTAGCTAGCCCCGCTACAATTCCCCGCTCCCAGGACTAAGAAAGTAGATTCCGCCCGGGTCGGAACGGCCCGGTGCCCCGGTAACCGTCCGCAGGAACCTGGATCCCCTGTGCACAAGAATTCCCATGACCATATCTATGACTCTACCTCATAGATTTACTTACTAGCCATTGTTAAAGAACATTCATGTACGAAACTGCTTTACTGTGCTGTCACCATTAACCAACAGTTATATAAAATAACATGCAGCAGTTTATAGAAGAACACTTTGAACTTATTGAAAAGTACTTTGAACTATCAATAAATACCAACCCATTAAACATCCAACGACCATGCATGCATAAATGAATTTATGCAAGGTTTTATATGACAAGCAATGGGTGTTCCAAGCCTACTTCTTATCTTATCTTGTTATCCAACTTATTACTTAAGTGGTATCGTTTGATTGAATGCACAACTGAGTCAATTTTTATTATGAACGGAGCCCTTGGAAAGAAGGTGCTTATCGAAATAGAGCCACTCACACGTTGGTTGTATAGGAAGAAGAAGCAGAGATCCCTAAGACTCCGCTCGCGCGTCGTCTACACGATCACCTGCACGCACCAACGGATGATCAATACCTCCTGCTTTGGTCTCCAAGGCTCGATACGAAATGCGAAATCCTAAGAACAAAAATAATGAAATCCATTGAAACCGTTCAAGAAAACGCAAGTCCTAAAACCAACAAGTACGCAACCAAACGGCAATCGAAAATGGGCAAGGAAAACCGACACAACGGAAAGGCCTCTCTTTACTCTGCCGCCGAGTCCTTCCTTGAGGCACGATCCATTGATTATGGGACCTGATTTCGAAGAAACCAATCCATAACGAGGAAAGGATCTTAATTCAATCTGTCCCGATCGAACGGTCGTAAGTATTTCTTGGCCGCGCTCCCCGAGCAGGGGGAACGGGATGAACGGGTCGTTACATCATAACCATCTAATAGGAAGTTTTGTCCCGAAACTTAAGAATAGAGTCTACCACTAAGGAATAATGAGGAAAATTTTCCCCTCATATCAGATTCAAGTTCTCAGGTCGACTCCTCGACCGAGTGGTTTTGCCACAGTACGCGCACTAGCGAGACGTTCGGTCCCGCAACTGCTTCTTTCTACGATTCAAAATTTTGGACAGGCTCCGCCACGTACGACAAGTCCGCTTGCAGATTCAACTAACCCAAGTCGACTACGCAACTAGCGAGTAAGACTTCCATGTTCTATACGATATAAGGCGGGGTTATCCCCCCTTTCGCTATGTGCGTTCATCTCTTTTATTAGCATACAAAGGTTATTGCCTGTAAGCTAGCACGTAACATTCATTTTCTTAGTGTGCAGCTAAGTAGAGACAGGTTCACCGGGGTCACTTACCTTAGCGATGTATCGCATCGGTCGAGCTAGACTCCGGATGCGCTTCTGATAGCCTAAGTCTGACTCCATTAAAGATCCCAGCATGAAAGCTTTTGCATCGAACGAGCCATCTCGCTGAGCAAAGCGGTTGAATAGCTATACTTGTGCCGTTTGAATCGGCTCTCCGGGTTGAGCGGAGCGGGTCGTTACACCACATACCACTCAGAACAAGTTCCGTCTTCGAGACTTCCTGAGCGCAACTCGTGCTATCGCATAACTTCTAACTTCCCTATACATCTCGTCTTATCCTTCAAGGACTGTCTCAATAATACAATCCTCTATTTTCTCACCATACGTTACGCCAATGTTGGCCAGTTCTCATCGAATGATTCTATCGTTCAATGCTATCGAGTTATACTCAACTCGATCGTTGCACTTTCGTCTCAAAATCTACTGTACCTAGCGCAGGGCTAAATTGCCTACTTGGGGTACGCTCAAGTCCTTTGCACCTTTGGCTCAATCGAACTTAACTTTCTATTCGTTTTTACACGTTCCGTTCGCCAGCGTGCTTAGTCATTTTATCCGAATGATCTATTCGTTCAACTATTTCATCCCCAAACTCAGTCTCGTACTGCGCCTTAGCGCAGAACTATCCCGGTAGCACGAGGAACGATATAATCTTTCCTCTATGAAAATTTAGGTTGAGGCTAAATCATTTCAGTTGCCACACTCATCCATGCGAATCCGAACATTTTTCTTTGCAGCTGCATCCGAGTTATGCATATCGCTAAGTCTGGATCGTACCCATATTCAAGGCGTCCCCCAAATATGTGTATTTCAACCAAGCTCAGTGACAGCTAAGTCTGACAAGCTACTCGTGAAAATCTTTCGAAACGCGGATCGTCCTGACCGAACTCTTGTTCGACCCAGCTATCGTCTTATCCTTTACCGTCGCGTAACCTATCCAACCAAATCAATTATCACCCGAGTCCTATCTCGCCTTACGTTCGTGTCAACGCGAACGTTGCTCGTGTACATTCCCAATTTCAAATTTCTAACTCTAGGTCTTGTTGCCCGAGTTCTATCATTCTTCCCGAACGATACTCTGAAGTCAGCCACTCCAGTTTAACTCAAGGCATAGGGTCGTCTGCCTAGTCTCTAGGCCAGCACACACAGTCATAGGTACAACTCAAATTTGCGACTCATCGCGTAACCGTGTTGCACAACGCTCGCCCCAAACACCCTAAGGTCAAACCATTGTTCCTTTACACGGGTATTCTACCCAAGCTCGTTTCACTCAGATTTCTAAACATCGAGCACAGATCATCCTATCACATCAACACGCTCGTTCAACTGAACCCACGATACGCCCACGTTTCAGGGTTAACCTATCGATTCGCACATACTATCTCTTTGGGAATTTACTTTCATCTCGTTTAATAGAATTCCTCAACCCATCCCTTTCTACGCTTGTATCACTAAGCCACAATTCCATTATAAACCATCGATGTATATCATGAACTCTAAGTCGTCCAGCACGATCTACATATCCGTTCATGAAAATGTCCAACATCTCTTACTTCATGTTTCTAGACTAACTCCTCAAGAAAATCCTTAGACTCATTTTCTTAGTCTACTCTTAGCATTCCTCAAACAACTAAGATCAATTTCCCAAACCCAAGTCTATCCCATTGATACTTTCCATTCATCGAGTTCATTTTGGGATAATCACCGAGCCTGTTCTCTTGAGTTTGCTTATCCTTTCCGTACGTGAAATCACCACGTCGACACTCCGCAGGATAATCGTTCTCGCTTGGGACAGATTTTGAATGTTATCTTCCTGAACTTGATTTCAAGATCGTTCTTCCAAACTCCAAGCCAAATCTGTTACCGCTTAACTCAATCCATCAAAATCATAATTCTTTCTACTTGCATCAATCCGAGCTATCTTCCAACCATTGTTATGGTCTAAATCTCAAAATTTGAAATCATCGCATTCGTACTCAAACCGAATTTTATCGGGCGATATCCTACTCAAATCCAAATTTTCCATGCACGCTATCATTCGTTCGCGCCATTGTTTTCAATCGCACCACACCGATCGCATCTCAGATTATTCAATCTCGACTCAAGTTTTAAACTCACTTGTTTCAACTCAAATCGCTCGTTCAATCCTCTATGTTTTTCCTGACCATGCTATCGATTTCCAATTGCCCTGAATTTCTATTCGTTGTAAGCCTTATCCCTTATTCAGCTCATTGTAACTCGTTCGAACTAAATATTGCATGCTTTCTCCGAGTTCGTTCACTTGCTAGGCACTGTTTATTTATACTAAGGCTTTACCCAATCTCGTCGCTTGTCGCTAGACTCGCTTAACTCTCCGAATCCACGACTTCGTTCAAGCATTTCTAAGCCAACAAGTAGACCACTCGGGGTTCGAGTCATACTCCCTGAATCTTTACAACTCATTATATTCACAAATTGCATAATCGAACAGGAGACTTATCGCATACACTACTCAGGAATTGAGTCGTCCTAATAACTCCTGATTCGCGTTCGCATCCTTAACTCGTATGCTCGATTCGTTCCTCAGAGCGGGAATCGATTCTCTGGCCCAAACCGTTGCTATGACTCCAACACAGTCCCTATTTATCGCCTTAGCGATCTTAGACTCGTACACACCTGTATTCATAGTCCTCTATACAGACTATGCTTCAAATCATAACTTATCGCTATGAATAACCGTCCAACTATTTCTGGAAATTCCCTACACGATTTCCATTACTTGCCTTAGCGGCAATCCGATAGCGTCTCTATCGATTTCTCTCCAAGTCAACTTTATTCTCATCCCAACGATACCCAAATCTCGCTGCAACTCGCTAGCACCAAGGGTCTTGGTGCACGATACTCAACACAATTTGGCCAAAAGGCTATGTGCATAGACCACTGTCTGAACGATATTCTTATCTCGCTCTCTACTCGTTCGGCGTTTTCATATAGACATATAACTTGCCGATTATAACACGAGTCTCCTCTCACAACATCCTCTATGAGTTGGGACAAAAGCCCTCAGATCATAATCCCGTCCAAGCAAATCGTATGATTCCCACGCACTTTTCAAAAATATTCAGACTTATTGTATGGAACGCATCTCATTTTGGCCAAGCGAATTCAAGGGTCTACTCGGAAGGAACAAAGTCCTCTTTAGAAACTTTCTTTTGAGAGATCAAAGGATCTGAAGCATGCTCTGATACCAATATGTCACGCCCCGATTTCGTCTAACCGATAATCGTCCCAGGGGCGCGATGCCGTGCATGCGTAGGGCGCGCGTGCACCAGGCCTTAGGCATAAGGATATTCTTTAGATCAATGCAACAGAGTAGACAAATAAGATGACACAAGATTGAGGCATAGAAAAGTTTCTCTTTTATTTATAATGAACATCCGGTTACATTGCTTGACTCAAAAGTATAAAATGCCCCACGGGCTTACAAACTCGGACGCAAAATGAGATAGCCGATCCATACATTATGTCCCTTTACATAGCTTCAAAAACACAAAACTCCTTGAGTGCGGGGAAGCACCATCGCTTTAGCGTTATTTCCGCATCGGGAGAGAGAGGAAGGCTTCCAGCTTGAGCCTCCAAAGTCTTGGCCCCGACCCGCCAAGAATCCCAACGGTCCGGAGAGAGCTTCAGCTCCTCGCCGCGTTGCCTTGCGCCGGGGAACCTGCTACAACGAGGGTCAGTACTTCGAAAAGTACTGGTGAAGGCTAGCTGCTCAACTTTACCAAGCTCTTTAGATGGGTTTAAATGAACATGCAACATTTATGTTCTTAGGTGGGTTTCTATTCTTGCCTAGATCAGATTTTATTTAACAGATATGCAAGAACATAATAACATAACTTCACGTGCCACCGTTCGGTGACTTTACCTGTCCCGTCTGAACCACTTGTACAACTTACCATAGCCTTCCCTGTCACGAAGACATAGTTAGTCTGCACAGTTTAAATATACACAACATCTTTTCTTTGTTGTTTAGGAGCCATCATGGGTTTAGTCTGGGCTGGCGGCGACGCTTGCAGCGCGGGTAGCTAGCCCCGTTACAATTCCCCGCTCCCAGGACTAAGAAAGTAGATTCCGCCCGGGTCGGAACGGCCCGGTGCCCCGGTAACCGTCCGCAGGAACCTGGATCCCCTGTGCACAAGAATTCCCATGACCATATCTATGACTCTACCTCATAGATTTACTTACTAGCCATTGTTAAAGAACATTCATGTACGAAACTGCTTTACTGTGCTGTCACCATTAACCAACAGTTATATAAAATAACATGCAGCAGTTTATAGAAGAACACTTTGAACTTATTGAAAAGTACTTTGAACTATCAATAAATACCAACCCATTAAACATCCAACGACCATGCATGCATCAATGAATTTATGCAAGGTTTTATATGACAAGCAATGGGTGTTCCAAGCCTACTTCTTATCTTATCTTGTTATCCAACTTATTACTTAAGTGGTATCGTTTGATTGAATGCACAACTGAGTCAATTTTTATTATGAACGGAGCCCTTGGAAAGAAGGTGCTTATCGAAATAGAGCCACTCACACGTTGGTTGTATAGGAAGAAGAAGCAGAGATCCCTAAGACTCCGCTCGCGCGTCGTCTACACGATCACCTGCACGCACCAACGGATGATCAATACCTCCTGCTTTGGTCTCCAAGGCTCGATACGAAATGCGAAATCCTAAGAACGAAAACAATGAAATCCATTGAAACCGTTCAAGAAAACGCAAGTCCTAAAACCAACAAGTACGCAACCAAACGGCAATCGAAAATGGGCAAGGAAAACCGACACAACGGAAAGGCCTCTCTTTACTCTGCCGCCGAGTCCTTCCTTGAGGCACGATCCATTGATTATGGGACCTGATTCCGAAGAAACCAATCCATAACGAGAAAAGAATCTTAATTCAATCTGTCCCGATCGAACGGTCGTAAGTATTTCTTGGCCGCGCTCCCCGAGCAGGGGGAACGGGATGAACGGGTCGTTACACTTGTTCACCAAATCGTTGCCAAAGTCAACTTTTCAGAAACTAATTCATAGAATTGGAATGCGACGTCTTCATCAGCTGACTGTCCAGGATCAACATCATCAGGAGGAGTGATTGTTTTCAGGGGGAGATACATTTTGTATGGACTATAACGCGCTGTACTCTTTTTCCTTGGTCATGAATTTTTTTCCATTAGATTTTTTCTGACGAGGTTTTAATGAGACAACATTAAGCGTGTCCAAAACATATCTAAGTCATCCTAAAGATTGTACTCTTTTCTTTCGCACAGATTTTTTTCTAATGGATTTTTATGGCAAAGTTTTAACGAGACAATAGGCTTAGAGATGATGGTCATCCAAAGAGTGAGTGTTATAACGTATGTTACTAAAGGGTTGAATTTTCACTTTGTATTTTAGTCCCACATTGATTAAAGATTAGTATTACATCTTCATTGGATTGTATAAATAAGATATTTATCTACCACTATAAAATTATACTAATAGCATATATATATATATATATATATATATATATATATATATATATTTCCCTCCTTGTAGGTTTATTCTAACATAAAATTTATTACTATGTACTTAATTTTTGCGCATCCATCCACTGACCACATTGGATACTTGCCTGCTAAAGGCTAGCCAGGTGCCCCCCTCTTCCTAACTTTTCCCCAGCACAGCACTCTGGTTATTAAAGTGCCCTCCCCCATCTTTCTCATCACTTCGCCATTTTCGTCGCTTTTCCTCTCTCTCTCTACACACTTTCTCCATCTCTGTAAGAGTCTCTCTCTAGACCGATTTTAAATATCTCAAAATTTTCCCAATTATTTTTTCCCAGTATTTTCCAATTTTCTGCGCTTAGTATGCTGAGATCTGCACGATTTTGGTTCGATTGGGGTAGGTTGTAGATTTTATGAACCTTCCAATCTCTACGACACAAAATTTGAAGTTAGGGTTTAGTTTTTGTAGATAGGTTCTCTGATGATGGGTTAATTAGATCATTTTGTTTAATTTTTAGTGATAAATAGATGGAAAAATATATATGATTCTTTTAAAGGATTTCCTAGTTAATATAGTAGATATAGTTTTCTTAGACCAAGTCATGGGAGATGATATTGGAAATTTGCTCTCGTCGTCTTGTGGTTGACACTGATTTGGCTATAGAAATAAATTTGTTTCATATTCTTGAAATTTAAAAAGTTTGCAGCGTATGTTTAAAATTGCTTTCAGTGACTACTAATCAACAATAGATGTAGATATTGATCCATATACAGATGGACATATAGGTGTGCTGTGTCGGCAGACTATAAGTGCTTGTGTCCTGCTGGGTCGTGCCGGTCGTGCCGACACTTTGGTTGTCTGCAGTAGGCACATGTTTTACCGTGCCATGCCATGCCAGCATGGATTTTGGCTGAGTGGAAGCCTGGGACATGCCGTCTCGTAGATGTGTCGTGCATGAATGGATAGCCATCCATGCTGGCATAGGTACGACCATAATCCTGTTGCGTGCGACACATGCTGCACATGTAGGTGTACATGCCTTGAGCACAGAGCACGGATTACGTGTGCCTAGCGAGGCTCTACAAAGCTGCACCTCTAGTTATGCCAACATGAATATCTAACCAAAAAGATCTGACTAGGTTCTCTGACACATGCACATTTCTTCATGTCTATGTAGGAAGCAGTTTTTAACTAAAATTTTAGGTGCAGTTTATAGGATCCGGATTTGTCAAGTAACCATATTCTCCTCCTGAGTTAAATCATTGTAATTATCTTTGTTGCAAACCAATAGTTATGAGATCTCATCCTTTGTATGGGTGCCCAAGTTGCTGAATATTTAGAGTAAGATGAGTAGAGAGTTAACTATATTATCAGGGTAACTCTTTAAATAATTGGGTTATGTTTTTAGTTGCAATTCTGCTCAGCCTTTTAATCATATTCCACAAAGTTACTTGATAATCCATTTTGCCTCTTTTCGTTAGTATACTCATATTTCAATCCAAATGCGTATGTTATTTATAACTTAAGAACAGTGACCTTGAACCTAGGTTTCATGGACATTTTTTTGGGACCAAATTCCTGTTCAACATGGACCTGACAATGCACTTCCTTGACACACACATGGAATATGGTTAATCCATTTCTATATTCCAAAGGGTACCAAGACGCTACTTGAGATGACATAGCTTGGTTACACCATAAAGTAATTGTTTATAATAAAATAATAACAAAAGCTTTATCCTAAATTTTGGTGTTGGCTGATTGAATTATTTTCTTCCATTCAGCTATAATAAGAGCCATGCCATTTGTAACATTAACAAAAACTATATCCTTCATTGCAATCACAATCTATGTTTGTTTAGGCCAACCCTAGTCCTAGTGGCTCCTTTAACTACCATCTTATAGTGAGGAGCTATATATTGGTCTGTGTTGCACATGACCAAAGCACCTAAGACGATGTTCTCACATCTTGTACTCAATTGGCACCACCGTCAACTTCCCCAGGACCACAGTCTTTTTTTTATTCTATCTTTTAGTGTATTGCTACTCTTAGCATTCCAATTTTTTTTTTTACAATGAACTCGTTATTATCTAAAACATGTACATAGATGTAGATATTTATCTAATAAACACGCCAAGATATGTTTGTGTATTCATGTGTATATTTTATTGTACCAATGTCATCACCTGTGTTCCAAATATTTTAAAATAAAAGCCATATTCTGAATCAGTATGGACTGTATCACGTCCACAACATACCTGTGAATGTACCCATGCAACTAGCTTTAGAGGGTTCTGTGATGCAACCTATTGGAATAGAAGAAGGCCCAGTTGGATTATTTCTCAACCTTTCAGATGGTATCATGTTGTGAGATCTTAACTTGGTTACCAATATAGTAGCCTTCATTCAGTCAAATTTTCTCTCCAACAAATGTTATGACAGGAAAGAGTAGGCCACCTAGTAGACGGGGAATGATGGCATAATAAGAACCTAGGTTTAAACTTTTTCATCATTTACAATACTTCAACTCACTTCACATATTATTTTACAGGATCTAGAAGATGGCTGACGGTGAGGATATACAACCTCTTGTTTGTGACAATGGAACTGGAATGGTGAAGGTGTGCAATTTATTCATACATTTGCCCTTTTGTTATATTTATATTATTTTCTATATTCCAACCTCTTTCTTGACAAAATTCAAATGATGGTGATGATGCGGGTGATTATTGCTATATTATTTACTCCTTTTTATATTTCTTTTCTCTTGCAGGCTGGGTTTGCCGGTGATGATGCTCCGAGGGCTGTATTTCCAAGTATTGTAGGCCGACCTCGACACACTGGTGTCATGGTTGGCATGGGACAAAAGGATGCATATGTGGGTGATGAAGCCCAGTCCAAGAGAGGTATCCTGACATTGAAGTATCCAATCGAGCATGGGATTGTTAGCAACTGGGATGACATGGAGAAGATCTGGCATCACACCTTTTACAATGAGCTTCGTGTTGCTCCGGAGGAACATCCCGTCCTCCTTACTGAAGCGCCTCTAAACCCGAAAGCTAACAGAGAAAAGATGACCCAAATTATGTTTGAGACTTTCAATGTGCCGGCCATGTATGTCGCGATTCAAGCCGTCCTTTCCTTATATGCCAGTGGACGAACAACTGGTTTGTATCATTGTGCTTACATACCCAATGGTGCACTATATTCCTATGCTAACCAGAAGCTATTCGTTTGAACAGGTATTGTGCTGGATTCTGGTGATGGTGTGAGTCATACAGTTCCAATTTATGAAGGTTATGCCCTTCCCCATGCGATCCTCCGTCTGGATCTTGCTGGCCGTGACCTCACAGATGCCCTGATGAAGATCCTTACAGAGAGAGGGTACTCTTTTACCACAACTGCAGAGCGGGAAATTGTTAGAGACATCAAAGAGAAACTTGCGTATGTTGCCTTGGATTATGAACAGGAGCTAGAAACTGCCAAGAGCAGCTCATCCGTGGAGAAGAGTTACGAATTGCCCGATGGGCAGGTCATAACCATAGGAGCTGAGAGATTCAGGTGTCCAGAGGTCCTTTTCCAGCCATCCTTGATTGGAATGGAAACTCCTGGAATTCATGAGACGACATACAACTCTATCATGAAATGTGACGTAGATATCAGGAAGGATTTGTATGGTAATATTGTGCTGAGTGGAGGTTCAACCATGTTCCCTGGTATTGCTGACCGCATGAGCAAGGAGATCACTGCACTCGCACCTAGCAGCATGAAGATTAAAGTGGTTGCTCCACCTGAAAGGAAATACAGTGTCTGGATTGGTGGTTCCATTCTTGCTTCACTTAGCACATTCCAGCAGGTAAAAACGTAAAAAATGATGTCTTTAAAAAAAATAAAATTTTATAGCTATATTTGGACCAAATTAACATCTTTTTAATGATCAGATGTGGATTTCAAAGGGAGAATATGATGAGTCCGGCCCGTCCATCGTCCACAGGAAATGCTTCTAGTTTAACGATGTTGCTTGAGAGATTGTGGCTCTAGTAAGTAGTGTCATATTTCCATTAGCTGTGTGAACTCTTATTAGTCCCGTCCCTACCCCACCCCCACCCCTTTCAAAAACCATTATCTACAGTGTTTGTTAGAGTATCTGTAGTGATCCGAAGTATCAGTACTGTTTAGTTTATGGTTTGTTGTAAGTAGGCTTAAAAACTTCATTTTCTTTATTGGTTGTGCATGTTGTTAAGAGGTAGCTGGCGGAATAAGGTAAGCTTTTTCTACGTTTCATTTGAATTTGCCGTCAGTATATTGTATGAGAAAATTGGATGTAGTTGGATCACACCGTGTTATGAGTTAAGTTACTATATTTATATGCTGGTATTCCCGAGTCTTAGTGTTCTTAGTATTTCTCCTCTGATTTCATGTCAATCTTGTTTTCGTGAGTTTTTTTTTTTACCACGTACACGTGGGGGCCGTAGCCTATATATCAAAATAATCAAAAGGGTTGGTGCCGGGAGATAGCCCAAAGCACCTACAGGAGGGAGGTAGCAATCCAATCCAAAAGAGACGTAACAAAAGGAGCCAAAAAAAATAAGAAGTCCTATCACTGTATGAAACCTGGGTTTCCTTGCTGATCCGCAGATATAGCTAGACCAATATGACTCGGGATAACCATAGTATGATAGAATTTCTTCTCATCTCGAGAGGAAAGTGCTAGCCACCCCATTCCCCTCTTAGGAAATCCTAGAGCAAATGGACTGCGGGTTGATAAGATTCCTTATCTTTCTGATTTTGTAAGTAATCTGCCAGAGTTGGAGTTGGAGGCTTTACCGGAGATAGCATCCAATAGGGCTTTAGAAGAGAACTCAATGAAACTAATAACTAAGTTCTCAACCTTACAAATATTTAAACCTGCTAGGAGAATGTCGGTGTCAGGCATGGCATGGGAACCCCTACCAAAGAAAGTGGAGAAGGCTAGCACCAACTGCCCATCTGGGCCTCGGACTATGCCGCCTCCAGCAATTTATGAATCACCGCCCCTAATACCCGCAATATTCAGCTTTAGTCCCAAAGGAGGAGGATACCATCTGACCCGTCCGCCAGTAGGAGGAGCCGAGTGAGGCAATTGGATGTGAAGAGAGTTGAAGGCGTTGGCTTCCACCTCAGAGAGATCAGACTGCAGCTTGTGGGCTCTCAAGGTGTATCTCAGGCAAGATGTGACTCGGCTGATAATGGCTTGAGTATTCACCACTCCTTTGTCGAGAATAATACTGTTGCGTTGTTTCCAGATTTCCCGTAAGCTAAAACCGAAGATGACATTCCTACTAATGCCAAGCAGCTTACCCAAAGAGACGTCCTTGAGCCAAACTTCCGCGAGTTCATTGAGGGATGCTATGGTGTTGTCAAGATGGAGAGATTTGGCGAAGTGTGACCAGATTTCAGAAGCTAACTGACAAGTGACAAGGAGGTGATTGAGGGATTCCTCTTTGGGGTTGCTGCAACATGCTTAGAGGCAAGTTTGAAACCCATCCGGAGGAGTCTTGCATCCACAGGGATTGCATTATGGCTAAGACGCCAAAGGTAGGTCCGACCTTCGGAGGGATATACTTGTTCCAGTAAAAACCCCATCATTTAGATACCTCGTAACGGCTTCTGTGGTGCTTCCAAAAGGAATCCGTGATGAACTCTCCATGTTGGGACAAGTCCCAGCTTATGCGATCAGACTCATCACACAGTTCTCTCTCTTTCAGCATGTCGAGGGTCTCGGGGGGAAGGAGCCTGCTAACGTTGATGGAGACTCCTCGACTATTTCTGACATATGGGGAAGCCAGGCCTGTCGAATGGTGGGAATTAATCTCATACGTTGCGGCCGAAGGAGGATGTGACCACACCAGTCAGCCCCAAATGGGAACATTTTCTCTCCCTAAAATCCAGTAGCAGTGGTTGTAGACTTTGGGGAAGACCTTCAACATTGAATGCCACAGAGGAGAGGGAGAGTGAGGGGCAGAGTAGTGCGTATCTCTCGGGTCACCATAGTCCCCTTTGTTTCCATGAGTTAGTTACGATATTTATATGATGTGTCGTATTGTTATAGCATTTCTCCTCTGTTTTCATGTCAATCTTGTTACTATATTTATATGATGCGTCTTATTGTTTTTTTATTTCTCCTCTTATTTCATGTCATTCTTGTTTCCGTCTGCATATTTTTTCTCATAGTTACAATAGGTCGCCCACAGCATAGGATAATTACAAAGTTTAGTTTCTTCCACCTTTGGGGCTGTTTGGTTCCACAAAAGTATATGAAAGTGTAAAAATAAAAAAGCTAAATTTGAGTGCTCGATGCGCGTGCATAAATTTTGATTTTCCAAAAGTTGTTTTGTTGTTGAATTGAAAAATATGAAAGTAGAAAAAAAAAAAAAATCTGTTGTTTGGATGATTGTTGAAAGTAGAGATAAAAGAAATTAGGTTGTTTGGATGGTGGTTAAAAATAAAAAAAATAAAAATTCGTTATTTGGATGGTTGTTGAAAATAGATGTTAGTTGGAGATATGATTAACGTAGGTATGCTTACCCCTTATTTAACAGAATTAATTGAAATAGTTAAAAAAAATTGTTGGAAAAAGACTTAAAATATCATAAATTTTAAAAAAATTGTAATAAAAAAAATCTTTATTTTCAAATATGTTAAAATTTCACAACAATTAATTTACGGGTCATTTTTTAATTGGTTTGTTGATTAAACAAGATACAATATAAATTATTTCAAAGAATTATTCATAATTTAGCAAATAATTGCTATTTATTGATTATTTATATGTCATTTTAATTGACATATAATTAATGAATGTAATTTTCCAAAAAAAAAAAAAGGAATAAAAATATCGTAAATGAAGAAAATTTTATAATGAAGACAAACATTCATTGAAAAAAAATTAATGAATGTAATATTCTTACAAAACTTCTATTATTCTCCAATACAATCCAACAATTTTTTTTCTCAAGGCACACATGTTTACAATTAGCCACATAAGAAAGGAAATTACTTTACTCAAATTCCATTGCCACACATAAGATACAATTAGCACACATAAGATGTTCAATCCAATTTATAAGTCTCCAAATTTTCTGTTTACAAACTCCACCCATAAGATACAAAGAGAGGATGTTACAAACATGTCCAAAAACTCCATTAACAATATGGGTACATATAAGTATCCATGAAGGAGTGATACTCAAAAAACCTCCACACAATTTAAATCTGGGTACATATAAGTATCCCATGAAGGAGGTAACATCATATATAGAGGCAGCAGTGCAATGCCAAACTTAATCCCACACATATAATGTCAAAGAGTAGAAACATATAAGAGTTTTGAGAATGTCTGAGAGTAGCATCAGTCAATAACTAAAGTCCAAGTATCCATGAAGGAGTGATACTCAAAAAGTCCAAGTATCCATGAAGGAGTGATACTCAAAAAACCATAAGCTCCATTTATCTGAAATATTATCTACACATATAATTATAGTATCCAAGTCAGTAAGTGACCCAAAAACTGATACTCAACGAAAAGTAATGGATAATGAAGATAGCCAAAATAAATACTCAAAACTGGGTACAGCAAACTGAGTATCCACTTATACTTAAAAAATAGACTCATCCATCAAAGTAAGGGCTCAGAGTTTAGCAAAGGCTGTTGATAAAAGAATGATAGCCAATATAAGAGCAGCATAGAAAGAATGAGAGCAACATGCTCAAAGTAGCAAATAAACTGACAACCCAACATGCTCGAAGTATCAGGAAGCAAGTGAACATAGGTAATACCCAAACAGCAGCATACTAGAGCAACTTGGTCACCAACAGCAAGTATGAGAGCATACTCAAACGGAAGTACAAGTGAATATGAAGAGGCAGCAGCAGCAAAAACAAAATACCCATCCTAGCCCATCAAGAGGCAGCAGCAGCTAGTGTGGAGTTATCATCATAGCCCATAGCAAAAAACTAATACTATAGTGTATCAAAAACACATAATATAGAGATGTGAAAATCTCCCAATCAGGAAAAAGTATCAGAGTATCAACAATCTGAAAAAAATAGGAGATTAGCATACAGTAGCAATAGGAGATTTGCAAAAATAGGAGTTCATGTCTCCTACTATTTCCTTCAAAAATCACCTTCCTCATTTTCATTTCAAAAGTCTACTACATTAGTAAACAAAATTGGTTTCATTCTGATATCAGTGATTCCAAAATGAAGTTTCAGTTTCATTTCAAAAGAGTAAGTTATCCCAACTGATGCTACTGAACTAGATACTCTCAAGGTACCCAAATGAAGCATATGAAGCCAAATGAAGCATAAGTCACAAATTGCCAAAACAACTGCATTAGATATCCTAAAAACTGGATACCTAAGAGAGTAAAAAATTTGCTAGCATACATATTGCCAGCATACATATAGACTTAGGAAGCAACCTAAAGAAATATTGTTATACCCACATAAAGAAATCTGCAAATAGATGCAAATTTGCTACTGATACACATATACCAAGGGCCTGATTGGCTCATTGAAACTGAGGTGTAATTTCCATCAAAATTGAAAAGTCAGCTGAACTTGGCCCAGCAGATACCATTACATAGGCATGTAGATACCAAGAAGCAGATACCAAAATATATGATGTACTTAAAAGTATGGGCAGCAGTGTGGCAGCAGAGAATGAGCTGCAAACCAGTATGGCAATTGTTGGTTCCTTATCATGGCCCAAATAAGAGAACTGACATTATAGATGAAAATAAGTATTTGACGATAGAAATTTTGTACCGATAATATTTACTGTAGGCAGAAAATTTATTGTACCGATAATAAATTTATATTAATTAAATATGACGATATAAATTTTGTAAATTTTGAAATTCCGATATATATCGCCAACCCAGATGGCAAAAATTTTGAAAACTTGATTTTTGCCAACTCAGTTGGCGAAAATCTGTCAAAGTTGGCGAAAATCTGAATTGACAGATTTTCGCCAACTGAGTTGGCGAAAATATGGGTGGGTTGGTTCGGGTGGGTGGGTCGGTTTAATATGTAGTGTGTTGGTGGGTTGGTTCGGGTGGGTGGGTTGGTTTAATGTTGGGTGTTGGTGGGTCGGTTTAATATGTAGTGTGTTGGTGGGTTAGTTTAATATATAGTGTTGGTTGGTTTAAATATGTAGGTGGTTGGTTTTAGATGTTGGTAGGTGGTTTAATATGTAGGTGGTTGGTTCGGGTGGGTGGGTTGGTTTAATGTTGGGTGTTGGTGGGTGGGTTTAATATGTAGTGTTGGTTGGTTTAAATATGTAGGTGGTTGGTTTTAAATGTTGGTAGGTGGTTTAATATGTAGGTGGGTGTTGGTGGGTGTTGATGTATTACAAGGAGAGGGAGGGAGGAAGCAACGTTACAGCGAAGTGAAGAAGCAGAGACGAAGAATAAACAGAGAAGAGAAGAGGAGGAAGTAAGCAGAGAAGAGAAGAGAAGAGAAGAGAAGAAGTGAAGAGAAGAAAAGAGAAGGAGAACAGGTTTGTAAATTTTTTAATTATAATTGTAATTATATAATTGTAGTTACTATTTTAACTATTATAATTGTAATGTTCGTGATAGTAGCCATGCTAACACTAAATATTTGATTACATATTTTAACACTAAGTATTAAATATTGCAGATGGGTACCCAAAATGATGGACGTATTCCAGGAGGGTCTACCACAGATACGATTATCCAGCTACGTGAGTCGCACATTTCTAGTCTATTATTTTCTGGTACGATTATCCAGCTATGTGAGTCGCACATTTCTAGTCTATTATTTTCTGGACAGGTATATTAAAATTGAATTATTTTATTAAATATAATTTATATTTTTTTACATGTTTAACAATAACATTGTTTATATATGTCATATATAACAATACGATTATCCTGATACGTTTCGAGCACAAGAGCATGTCGCATGGCGTTATGAGAACGACGTTGGGTACTGGATGTTGACTGAAGAACAACATGGTATGATGAACGTATTTTGTTTTGATCATATTGATCAGATATATTTTCTACGTCACGACCGAGACTTGATCTTCACTTTAGTTGAGCGGTGGTGGCCCGGAAGAAATATATTTCAGTTACCGTTCGAAGAAATGACCATTTTGCTAGTAGATGTTGCAAATATCTTAGGATTACCTATTACGGGTGAACCTATAATATTTGAAAATGATTAATTATTTTGCGCCAAAACTGTGATTATGAAGTATTTAGACGTGGAGCCGCCTACCATATATTTCTTGGCTCCGCCAAAACTGTGATTAATTATTTTGCGGTAAAAAATTTGTGACGCTTTCGTGGCTCCGCCACAACTTTATGCACCTAGATCGTATTGGTGAAGAAGAAATCTTAGTGGATGCGGAACGAGTAAGTATAACATTTAATGTTATTATTTATGTAATATATATTTTTATTTAGTTTTCCTGATATACTTTTTTTATTATATGTTTAGGTTACTGCTTGCACTAGGGCCTACTTACTAGATCTAATCAACGGAATTTTATTTCCAAACTCCGAATTTAGGGCAAATTTACGTTTTTTTACCTTTTCAGGAAAATATGACAGAACCTACCCGTCATGCATAGGGAGCTTCTGTGTTGGCATATCTGTACAACTCCATGTCAAATTTTGTGCATTTTACTTCAGTGGATAAAAGACAGAAAAATTTGAATTGATGTATGACATTATCATAGGTATAAAATTTTCATATAATTTTATTTACTAAAGAAATATGTACACTTATATGATATATTTTTTCTAGGTTTGGTCCTACGAGCACTTCAGTATCGGTAGGCCAGTCTCCCATATTGATACCGAAGATTGTGTCTTCCCATCAGCTTTACGTTAGATGACGGCTGCACATGATCCAACTCGATGTGCTCACAAGGATATCGCAGTATATCGGGACCAATTCGATTCACTAAAGTTTAACGAGGTAAATTTTTATAGTGTCTTATATTTTTTGTATTTCATACAGTCAATATGTTTATTATCTTACAATTTTGTTGACATGAAATAAATAATTTTTTTACCGTACCGACTTGGGCAGAATCCTCTTGAGTTACAAACAACGGCCTTTGGATTGAGTCTACATAGATTTTTCATAATATTCCACGATAACACCATGTATCATCCAGCTGATCGTGTTATGCGACAGTTCTAGATGATACAACACATTCCTGATAAGCCACCATGTTTCAATCGTAGTAAAGGCAATGCAATTACCAGAGCACGCAGATTGATTCCTGGGTGGAATTCTAGATTTGAGACACATCAGGTGGGACATTTGTCTCAAATGATATCCTCTATTGATGATGGTAAGTTATTCCAAAAGTTTAACAAAATTTACTGCAAAAATTATAAGAAATCATATGGTCATAATTTGTAATGGTGTAGCCTACGGTGATGATGCATATAGATCTTGGTGGGAAGCTCCTCTTATCAGCAACAGAGCCTACTAATTCCAAGAGTTTTGATTCTAACATCGAGCCATAGATGATTATAGTCTCCGTGGCTATTATGATTATGTAGAAGGCCTGGTACATTATTTTTATATGAAAATATCTAACATTATTTTTATATGAAAATATCTATCTTCGTAGTACTTATTTATGTCCTCTAATAAATTCTATTTAATATTTCAGCTTCCAAATTTAAACACCGTCTACCAAAATCATCCAGTGGGCGACCGTTGCGCACAGCGGTTAGCGAATTTTTGGCTGCTATGCAACGAGGACCAACTCATCTGAACCCTCCCTTATTCCAGGAGATTATCCTCAGGGTCTTGTTGCACAACGACAAGCACGCCCCCTAGGAAGTATATCTCAGTTTGGTATCAGGATGATAGTCTGCCACTGCAAGATGACGATGTCCCTCAGTGGGCTGGTGAGGCCACTTCTCAGACGACGACTGGTGCGGGCACTACTCATTGGCTTGACTGGGTCACTTCTCAGGCGACGGTCGATGTAAGCACTGCTCAGTGGGATGGTGCGGACACTTCTCAGTGGGCTGGTGCGTGCACTTCTCATTGTTCTGAGTTGGGCACTTCTCAGGCAACGCCGGTGCGGACACTTCTCATTAGCCTGAGTGTGACACTTCTCAGGCGACGGCCGGTGGGGGCACTACTGAGTTGGCCCCCGACGGAGATTCTCAGTGGGATAGTCTATTCGCCCCTGGAGTTACCAACTATACATATATCTTGACAACTCCACCAGCATCGATGCCATCTCAAGTGGAGGACAGTCAAGGAGGTGGTGACGATGCGGCCTCGGAGAATACACAAGAACAGAGGGACTGACTCAATCTAAGAGAGATTGATCGTCCGAACTATCGATAATTAGCCAAGAGAGGTCGATAAAATTGTTATATCAGTACGAACTTTATTTGAATGTAACTTTCTTCTATTTCAATGAAATTACATATTGTTCTCATAAAATAAAACTATTTAAAAATCTACGGCAATGCCTTCATTCTCTTGGTTGGTTTGTACATCTCCTTGTATTGTATCCTAAATGATTGCAGTTACTACATCGAAGATCTCTTGAAGCTTGATCATTCGCTATGATCTGGTTCTTCTTTGGTCTTCCCGCCTTGCGTCATACATCTGGTACTCCAATGTGTCCTCTAACCAATGTATTTTGGAGGTTGTAGGGGACTGGAAGTGGCTTCAGGTGCAGCTCATATACGCTTCTTAATGCTTGCTTAGAGAAAATACCTGGATAAAAACTCTCGATGCTAATATTTTTAGACTTACACGCATAACATGCATGTACACATGGAAGCAAAGTATGATACCACTTTAAACATGAACAAGATTTTTCATCTAAGTCTACAATATATGTTCTATTTGTTTTACAATCTAATATTTCAAACAAATATCTAACTATATTCAACGTTTGCAGCCGGTGTTTTTCTTTTATGATAAGAGCCATAGTTTGTAACATCGGACAATAATCAATTTGAAGATTTTCAGCTTTTTGCATGTTCTTGTCCTGAAGTGTTATAATTTTAGCTCAAATTCCATCAAGTAATGTCGTTATTGGTTTATCACATAAATTTTTTACCCAGTTATTGAAGCATTCAGCAAGATTCGACGTGTGAATACCTAATCTGGGACAAGAAGAATACGCTGTTATCCAGTGTGAAAAAATACGAGTTTAATCATTTACTCCAACGAGGCAGTTGTAAACATCTATGTTTTCAGCTTTTTTTTTCCAAATAATAGTTCACATCTGTTTCATTATAGCATCTAGCAAGATAGTCTAAACTATGTTGAAAATGTGAAAATCTGAAGAGTTTTTTTAAATTTTGTTTAAAATGTTGAATACAAAAAAAATGAGACAATTCTGGAAAGATATCATGCATAGCCTTTATCAATCCTTTTTGTTTATCTGATATAAAAGAAATTGTATTCCATGTATCAAAATATTTTTCAAAAGATGTTCTCAAACCATTTAAAAACCAAGTCCAAGAATCAGTATTTTCACTCTCAGCAACAGCATAAGCAATTGGATATAATTGATAATTTGGATCATGAGCACAAGCAATAAATAAAATACCTTGATATCTAGAAGAAAGAAAAGTAGCATTATTACTAATCACAGGTAAATATTTCCTTAAAAATCCATCAATGCATGCCTTAAAACAAATAAAAATTCTTTTAAATCTATTGTCTTCTGTAGTTTGTATAAAACATTGGCTACCTGAATTTGTCTCAATAATTCTAAAACCATACTCTTCAAGACTACTATATGCATCAATATAACTACCATTTATTTCGGATAGAGCAAGTTTTCTAGCTTTCCAAGCTTTACAATATTTAATATATATTTCGTGTTCTCTAAATATATCATTTACAACATACGATGGACTATACGATTGATTATCTTGAATTCTATCAAAATCTTATTTTTAATCCATACAGTAGTAGTTAATGGATGAGAACTTGTTATAAGTCACCATAAACAAGAATGTACGTTTTCTAGCGTAGTAATAACAAAACTTTCACCTTTACCACTTGCTTTAGTGTATACTCTCCAATTACAACTTGAATCGTTACATTTATATACAATCCCACTAGCATTGTTTAAAGTAGCATGACAAGTAAAATTATGTGCAATTGCTATATCACTAATAAAACATCTAAATTCAGAACGATTATCAAATTTTCGTTCAATAATTAATCATGAAATGCTAACACTATCAACATTGCCATCAAATTCATCGTCTAAATTTTCAATTAAATCATCACTATTTTTATCGTCGTTATTACCATCATCTACTATATGTTCTTGTTCAGTAAATAAAATAACTTGATGAGAAGAACTAGGAGCAGTATTAACTTCATTAGAAGCACGTATACTACTTACAATATTATTTCTAGGTAGTGGTAAAGTTACATAAATATTAATGTAAGTTGCTTGTACATTAACTTCTAGAATAAATTTTCATGCTTGTTCAATAACTAAATTTATACAATTAGTTAAATAAACATGAACCAATATAAATTCATAATCAATAGAACAATGCTCAACAATTTGATTATGTAAACTATCAAACGAAATATTTTGATCAATTAAAAAAAATCAGTTAAACCTCCTTCATAAACTAACCCATTAAGCACACCTCCAACCGAACATAATATTGTTAAACTTTGATCCATCACATGAGAATGAACTTCTAAATACAGAGTGATTGAGCTGAAGTAGCTTCTGTTTGAAAGTATAAGTGGATTGGGTGAAAAATGATTAACAGAAGAAGGAATTTATAGAAATAAAAAAAATTTAACCGTTGTAAAAATATGAACGTTACTATGAACATGTAACTCTAAACGTACCCACAAAAAAAAAAAAAAACCAACACAAATAAAACCAAACCAAATAAAACCCTAAACATAAAACCAAATAAAAAACCCAAAACCACATTTTCGCCAATTGAGTTGGCAAAAATTAGCCCCTCTCCCGCCAAAATTTTTTACATGTCAGCGCCAACTCAGTTGGCGAAAATCAAGTTCTCCAAAATTTTGCTATTTGCGTTGGCGATATGTATCGAAATTCTAAATTTTCCTAAATTTATATCATTATATTTAATTAATATAAATTTTTTATCGGTAAGTAAATTTTCTGGATACCAAAATATATGATGTACTTAAAAGTATGGGCAGCAGTGTGGCAGCAGAAAATGAGCTGCAAACCAGTGTGGCAATTGTTGGTTCCTTATCATGGCCCATATAAGAGAACTGACATTATAGATGAAAATAAGTATTTGAAAGCCATGACAGATACCAAGCATAGAGGATAACAAGAAGCAGATACCAAGCATAGAGGAAAGCATAGAGGATAACAAGAAGCAGATACCAGTGTGAAGGGACATGAAACACATGGCTCAAGGGAGTCGCCCTACCCAGTCATCATTGCCATATATTTTATTTAGACTCAAGAGTATTCATCCCACTCATCATTCTCCAAATCTTAGCTAATACGTTTCACAAATGGGAAAGGGGCTGCCATCATTCGTATATATTTTAGACCGCACGCGTTGATTACCTCCGACCATTTCCTAAAAGTGAAAGGGGCTGCCATCATCGCATAGCATGTGTTTTGAAGGGACATACATATGGCTCCAAGCAATCATAAATCCAGTCATCATCGCCATATGTACACTATTTAGACTCATCATTGTCTAATACTCTCTTACATTTTCGGCTTTGTCCTGCATGAAAGAAGTATACATAATACACAAATTAGACATAGCAAAGAAGAGGAATATTTACAAAAAAGTTCATTAATTAGAATATATACATTCGCGTTGGCCCTTAGATATGATATACGTTTCACGTATTGCATATCAAACCCTATCCAAAGTAATATAGGTACTGAATATTACATAAACCACCACATGATAACTATAAGAAAGAAAATAACACCACCTCCGAAGTAACAAATAGACCACTTGCTCGTATGGCAAATTTTAGCTTTCTTGTATGTGGCCCATTGGGGTTCCTTATCAAGAGAGCTAAAGTAGCTCATAGCCTCCTATCTCTTTTTGCACTTGAAATAACAATTCCCTTTTAAGCCATTAACTTGCATGTGGCATTCTGACCACTTAGTGTAGACCATATGATAGAATGACGTACTATGTTGTGTTGAAGGGGAGGGTTCATGGGGTCTACACTAAGTGGCACATTGGGGTTCCTTATCAAGAGAGCTAAAGTAGCTCATAACCTCCTCTCTTTTTTTCGTACTTGAAATAACAATTCCCTTGATATTACAAACTAAGTTTAAGAAAGTTCACATACTAAAGTTCACAAAATATTACAACCCAACATAATAGGAGCATGATAATTGAAGTTCACAAGGCTACCAAAAGTTCACAAAATATTTCAACCCAGCATGATGGGACCATGCTAATTGAAGTTCACAAGGTTACCCAAAGTTCACAAAATGTTTGCCTCCCAACATACTACTAAAAGTGCACTTGTCAAATGTCTGGGTTATGGTTCAAACTTATGCAACCATTAGCCACGAAACGGTTCCGGCATTCCCATAAACTTCGTAGCCTCAATTTCGTGCTCCGCTATGAAGTCATATGCCTGCATAAGTAAGTTGGCATCGAACCGTTGCATGCTAAAAACAATGGATCCTAGCTTCTCAACAAAAGGTAGCTTCTCATGAAAAGGTGTATCGAACCCTTTCTTGATAGCGGTTGCCATTACGTTAATGTTATCAATAAGCTTACTCATGGTATAATCTCTTGCTTTTGTCACACTCCTACGACATTTCGTCCCCGACTAGTTAGTGGTATTGGATAGAGTAGCCTTCGCTTTAGAAGCATTGCTTTGTGACTTGTTGGACCTAATTGTCACGGGACTATCTGGATCATCGTCATCTACGTACTCACATCTATCTCAATGTGAGAACGTATCTCGTGCCAGGTCCCCCTTTGCATGGTCGTCACCACACAACGCTAAGCATATCATAATTCTTGATTGGAACATTTACCCATTGAGCCATTTCAGATTTTATCTATATAAGAACAGTCTAATATGCTTGTGAGAACCTACATAGTCTTAGAAAGTATAGAATAGAATAATACAAGTATCTCTATTACCTTTATAAGATCTTCATAGGTATGACTATCCAAAAGAACCATCTTCAACTCGTCATCCCACTCTGCACCAGATGGGTCCTTAGCTTTCAAAATCCTCAACCACTTAGTCTTCCATCCTCGCAAGTGGTTCTGTACATTTTCAGCCGTATACGATTCCCCGAATTTTCTATTGATTGCATTGCATACATGTGTGAAAGCTTCGCGTTTGAAGTTCTTGTCACACTTTCTCCGTTGTTCAGCTTCATAGCAAAGAAGCTTTAACATCTCGTCGGAATATGAATCGTGCCATCGTTTGTTAGGGGTGCCCCATCATTTTTTTCTCCTTCTACCCTACTATTCTTACCCTTGTCATGTCCTACCTTTTTTTTCCTTTTGTAGCTACCTTCTTCGTTCTTCTCTTAGAAGGAGAAGAACCTTGATCCTCAGTCGGGATATTTTGTTTATTAGAGGCATCGACATCTACATCTACATAGGAATAAGAATCACCAAATGTACCTGTATTGTAAGGCAGTATTGAGGAGGGGTCATTGAAGTCATGAAGGTAGGTGGTACGGACTGCGAAGTCTCATTGCCTAGAGGTGAAGGTGAACTTTGAGGCACCCCCAACGATCTTCTTTGTAATTGAGGTGGTGCAAGCGGACTTCCCTCATGGATTGCAAATGGTGGATAGTTTAAAAAATTATCTGACATCTCACCTGTTGACATAAGGACTTTAGAAACAAATGTACACACAATTGCATTATAAAGCATAAACAATAATTTTTGCAATAGAAAGTACCAACCAAGCCAGTCATTATTACAAAAGAGTTAGTTTATAAAGCATAAACATAGCCAAACAAAGTACAAAATAACACAAAGGAAATTTCAACCCCTACCCTCTCCACCCACGTAATCGTTCCACATACGCAATGATATTGCATCACGCTTCTCCTCCCAACCATTCTTCGCATTCCTTTGCACTTGTTGACTAGTTTGAGAGTATTCCTCGTAGTCAAACAAGTTTTCATCACACACTTCTTCCTCCGATGTGCTAGCATCACTATCACCAAGGATGAGGTCGTCATTAGGATCAACGCTTAGTATGTAGTTATGCAGAACACAACATGCGTGTACAATGTCAACTTGTGTAGAAAAATCATGAAATTTCTTCTCCCCCAGTATGCAGAAGCGATTCTTAAGCGTTCCAAAAACACATTCAATTTTAGTACACAACTTAACTTTGAGTGCCTATAATTGAAGAGTTCCTTCGGATCCGAAGGATTACAACCTCTTATGGGATTCAAGTGGTACCTAACTCCTCCATAGGGTGTAATGAAGCCGGACATCGTTGTAAATCCAGCATCCACTAGGAAGTACTTTTCTACAAGCAAAAAGTTCACAATCTTTAATCTACGTATTAGGAACCTACGTAGCTAGAAGAAAGTACAAAATAACTAACCAATAGTTACCTGAAATGACCTTAAGTCCATTGGGCCTCGAGAGAGCATCCTTTAAAAAGGTCATGTCATTTGCACAACCCTCCCAACCAGCCAATACATATGTGAACATCTTGTTGGGTGTAGTAGCGGCTAACACATTTTGTGTCACTTGTTTCCTACCCCTAAACCTCGGTACCAATGCAGATGATAGGGTTACTTGGATATGTGTGCCATCGATCAACCCAATACAATCCTACAGTTCAATATGAACATGTGTAATGTGCATTTCCAAAATATAGTAATTCTAAATCTAACCAACGGACTGTGAAATAGTATATTACCTAAAAATAGGGAAACCAATCAGGAGACTCTCTAATATCGGTCGGGACATCACCACTCGGTTGCTTCATGTATTGTTCTTTAATAGTACTTATAGCATGGAGTACTTTTCTGAAATATCTAGATATGGTTTCGCCAGAATGGATAAAATCAATGCCACAAATCCTATTCTTAGACTTATGTCCCAACATGTAAAGAAAGAGTGCTACTTGCTCCTCTACACATACATGTATTGTATCCTGGGGGGACCCATTAGCCTTCATCATGTTTACAAGCCTATAGAAAGGGCCAGAACTCATTCTAAGATAGTGGACACAGTTTTGCGCACCGGCCGTAAGGATGCGATACATGTGGGCTTTGTGCCATTGCTCTCTTATTATTGATGGTTCCTTTGGAACACCGCTTTGTTCATTGTCTACCTCCTCCATTAATGTAGTTATAATTGTAATAACTGTAATTACACTTGCGATGACAGCTCGCAACAACGAAATTTTAGGATTAGATAAATCCATCTACAAGATAAAATATTTCGTTAAATTATAATGGTCCTATGCTCGTTCAAAATAATATTTGTAAAGACAGTGGTTCAAATTAATATTGTTCTTCAATTTTTTTTCATGACTTTTATATAATTTTTTTCCTACCATAAATATTGTTATAAAAATTATTTCACACAAAATATGTAAGTATACCAAAGAAGTGAACATGTTACTATCAGTACAATTTTTCTACCAAGTACAAACATATAAACGATCTAACATGCACAAATGAGTGTTATTTATTTATTTTTTCGAAGATCTTCATGGGGAAAAAACCTAAATCTCGAATCTCCTAGATCTACCCCAGTCGCAGCAAATCCAACTTCGAAATTTCGAGATTTGGCTCCAAAACAGTAGATCTACCCAAGCCACAGCAGATCCAACTTCCAAAATTCGAGATTTGGCTCCAAAACAGTAGATCTATCCAAGTCGCAGCAGATCCAACTTCCAAAATTCGAGATTAGGGTATGAAAACAGTAGATCTATGGTCTAGGCCATAGATATGTGAAATCGAAGGAAAATATAACGAAAATGGAGGCCTAAAGAAGAAGAAATGTCGAATTTACGAAAAAATAGGAAAGAAAATTACAGTGCAAAAGGTGCAAAACGCGGAAGAGTCGGTCACCGCAAAAGCCGAACGGTTGGGGACGAGTTCCACGGGCTGCTGCGTAGAAACTCTCCCTCTTCCCAGACTTTCTTTCTCTCTTCCCAGCTCTTCCCAACCACTTTCACGGAAAAATTGGGGTGGTAAAAGTGAGCCAAAGACAAAAGGAGACAGTAACTGCATCGCGTCCCATCACCTTTTTCCAGTGAGTTTCAACATTTGCACTAACGGTTGAACTGTGCCAAGTTCACCTGACTTTTCAATTTTTGGACGAACAGTAAGTTGCAAATTAGGGTTTGATTAGGAAGGTGATTTGGCTTTCTATAGTAAGGTGTGGCCAGTCATTATGATTTATTATCTGCAGAAAGCCTTCTGTTCTACTTCGTTGTGCCGTCTGGCAATCATTTCTTTTATGGATTGGACACAACTAGGTATACATTGATAATCTGCAAGAATGTCCAGTTATTAGCAGCAACATATGTTCCAAATTGTTATTTAGAGCTTCAATTTTTGTTGCTGTTGAGAAGAAACATAATATCAAGCCATACTTGATGAAACCATTGCAGAGCAATGGTAGATTCGATTGATAAGTAGTATCCAAAAGTTTTTATTTATTAATAAGTGGGGTTTGAAGCAGATGCCAGTAGAAGTTGCTGGAGGAAAAATGTGGAAGAAAGCAAAAGAAATGGCTAATGTAAGGACATTACATAATTAAAATGGGTTATCACAGTTTTTTATTAGGACTGCAAAAATTTTGTTAGTCATGTGCATATTCGAGATTGTCAAAAATTTGGCAAATAAGACTATTAAAATTAGACCGACCTGAAGCAATAAGACTGTCTAAATTTTGGTAGTCCAGTGTATATCTAGGACTCTGCCAAAATTTTGACTGTCTATATAAAATTTGGATTGTCAAAAATTTGGCAATCCTAAACTAATAAGAACTGTCAAAATTTTGGCAATTCTAAAATAACAAGAACTGTCAAAATTTGACAATCTTGGATATGCATATGATTGGACTATCAAAAGTGGATATATCTTGTCAATTTTGTAGTGCCCTTATCGATTGTCAAAATTTTCACAGAAAATGTACTGTAGCGAAATTCATTTTAATTAAATTATGTGGAACGAAATAAGTTTGATAAAATTAGCTATACAGATACGTTTGCAAAAACGTAAAAGCGAACGGCTGTCGGACGAGTGGAGGAGTGACGAGTGGAGGGCCCATACGGGTGAATTTCGCTAACTTAGTTGGCAGAAATGTGTGGGCCGGTTCGGGGGCGGTTGTGGGGTGGGTTGGATTTAGTTTGGTTTGATTTGATTTGATTTTTTTTTTAAGTTTGGTTTAATCTATTTGTTAATTTATTATTATCTATTAATTTGTTATTATCTATATTAATTTGTTATTATCTATACTAATATTTATTATCAATATTGTATTTTTTTGTTAATAAAGTATTATTTCTCTATTATTTTTTTAAATAATTGATACCATAACTATGGTATCAAAATTTTCTTAATTGTGGTATAAAATATAATTATGTGATCAATTTTTTTATCAGATATTATCTAAATAATTATTTATTTATTTATTTTGTTCCACCTAATTTAATTAAATTAATTTTGCTACAGTAATTTTTCTAATATATATATCTAAATACATATCTAAAATTCAAAAAAAAAATATCCATAACAAGATATTATCTAAATAATTTATTTATAAAAAAATTATATTTAAACTAACTACAAGATAGTATCTAAATAAATTTATTAATATTATTATTTATTATTTTATATTATCTACAGATAATTTATTATCTACAGATAACAAAATAGTTTATTTATTATCTATTATCTAGAGATAATTTATTATTACTTGTACACAAATATATTATTGATTTATAAATATATTATTTAAAATAATTAATTATATAGATAATAAATAATAATTAGTGATACATATTTAATAATTATTGATACATATTTATATTATTTAAAATATATTATTGATACATACTTATTATCAATAATATATTTTAAATAATATAAATATGTATCAATAATTATTAAATATGTATCAATAATTATTATTTATTCTCTATATAATTAATTATTTTAATAATATATTTATGTATAAATAATATATTTGTGTACAAATAATAATAAATTATCTTTAGATAATAAATAAATTATTTCGTTATCCGTAGATAATAAATTATTTGTAGATAATAATAATAATTGTTACATAAACTTGATAAAATAAAGCATAAAGATCCTTCTGGGAAAAACTCTTTCAAAGAGACTTCTAATATCTCTCTAAAACCTCCTCCTGAGGTAAAAGGGTTTAAAGTTACTAAAGCCCCAGAAGTTACAAAGGAAGACATAAAAGAGCTAATAGCTAAGTTCAAAAGAAGTTTTTAAATCCCATTAAATATAAGTAAATTCCATTTCCGACATTGTCGGAGATCTTATCTTGCTCTTTTCCTTATATAAGAGATGTGCTATTGCATCATCTGTAATTTTAATTTTATTGACTTCTTCTTTATTAGAAAAAGTTGACCCTATTATAGAAGGTAGAGATTTTCGTCCTGATATTGATAATCGAGAGATATCATGAGGAGTAAATCTCACTTCTACTTCTCCATCATTAGTTTGAATTATTTGATCAATATCTGTGTTCACAATTGGTTGTGGTAACACAGCTTGACTTAAAATCCATTCTTTTGGGAAGTTAATTTCATCCCATCGAATTATCCTATTAGTTGCTACTTTGGATATTAACAGATTTTTTTCTATCAAAGTAGTCTTACCAGGTATGGTAATATGCCTTGCATTTGGGACAATAGTATTCATTACCTTATAGTGAATCCTATAGATTATTGCTAGAGTTTCAGATCCAGGTAGAAAATTATAACCATTAGTTTTCAAATTTAAAGTTACAGACTCATATAAATGACTGTCTGTCATTGACAGAGTTAAATTAGGATAAACATTAAAATAGACTGGGCCATGACAGAGACTAGTCTACATAACTCCCATTAGGGACTGGCTCCAATCTAAACATCTTGCATCTCTAAGAGATGTCATTATTGATGTATTTAACCCTGGTAGAGTTAAATGTTTAAATGCAACTTGTATTAATCCAATATGGACATAATTATAGGCATCCCGAACATGCCCAATGTCCTCCTCGCTTATAAGCTTAAAGGAATGTTCTGTGTTATTCACAGAAACAGTTCTTTCCATTGTTTTAATGGAAATAGGTGATTTAAAGTCAAAAGTACCAATTTGGTAAATTTTTTTTAGCTTTACCTTTGGAATTGTCCATTTGTTTAGTTCCTCTAATTCAGAGGGATACTCAAAATTCTGAGCATTCTTTATAGATTTACCCTTAGTAAGGACATTCTTATTGAAGCCTATTGCTAACTCTTTACTCATTAGCATAATGAGGTTCTACTTCCTTCACTTACATGCACTATGGCTAGTTATTATTATCAGGTTATAAAACTGTTAATAGTAATTATTATGAAAACTCTATTGTCCTAGTTAACTACTCCAAAAGTTTTAGACATATCTAACGATAGTAAAGACCTAGCACGGCTGTCAACGATTTACGCCATCAACTGCCCTCTCGGCATAACTAGGCTACGCGACTTTGATGCTATCCCACTAGGTAGAAGATACATCGTTTCGACAAATTCTAACTCTATCGCAGTTACTAAAGCAACAGCTTTAACAATAATAATAACCATAACAGAGAAAAAACTTAAACACAATAACTAAGCCATATAATTACATGCTTGTGAGGAAGTAGAATTACCTCAGCCTTGAGCCATTAACATGGCTCTGATACCAAAACAAGAAACCATGATGGAAGTTCGTATAACGAGGATGAGAAGATAGTCTTTTAGTAGGAGTTTAGAAATTTTATTGATCACTCAAAACATACAAAGAGAACACACAAAGAACACACCAAACTTCTCAAAACATAAAAATAGCGTACATAACTCAGAGGACTCTACCTCTATTTATAGAACAAAGAGTCTTCAGTGGGAGACTTGGCAACCGAAAGATGCAGGTAGCAGAACTGACAGCAACAGGCAAATGATTCCTTCTTATCAGCAACAATAGTGAGTGCCTGTCACCATCAACTTTTTATCTTTACTTTATTCGCCTGTATCAAAAGTATCTGCGTCGAAAGTAGCATGCGCCGAAGGTAGCATGAGTCCCACTATTGTCGACCGTAAATTAAAGAGATTTCCTTTAAGTAAAGTAAAGTGAACAGTAGTTGCCACCTGTATTCTGGCAACAGTACACAATTATTGCATGCTTGTGTCATCGCTGTCGTCATCCGACTGCTGAGTAGTAGTGACTCTTTTATGCATTCTCTTGAAGAAGATTTCTGAGTCTTCTTCAATATTATCTTCCATTTTTTCTGATTTAGCCGAGTTGACACACATGCTATTTGTCTCAAAAATTGAATCAAATTGAGTCTGCATATAGTGAAGATATTTCTTCTTTAGTTCTTCCTCAGTAATTCAAGGATTTCGTCTTCTCAATGACTCATTCAGCTTCTTCAAAGGGATGTCTTCAATTATTTCCCTTTTAAGCTTGGCTTCTACAAGGACCTCATTTTCCTTGATGGATTTTTGTACAATTTGTACCTTTTCTTTTTCATCAATCCTATTCAACCACTTAGTCAAGAATTTTTTGGCTATAATAGGGAAATTGAGATGATTAAACTCGCATTTAGTGATCCCTTTGAAAATATAAGAAATTTCAAAATGGATAAAGAAATACATGGGACTCTCCCCCTCCAAAAGTTGGTCAGCATTCTGACATAGAGGTAAGACTGAGTCCATGCTGCAAACAATTCTTGCAAAGATGGTGGCAAAATTTCAAGAGTGGCACTAAATTGTAACCACCATCGTATAAACAATACTGGAATATCCTGTTTAATAATCTCAAGGCTGAGGTAATGAATATCATTGCCTCAAATACAAGGCATATTACCACACCTGGTAAGACTACTTTGATAGAAATAAATCTGTTAACATCCAAAGTAGCAACTAATAGGATAATTTGATGGGATAAAATTAACTTTCCAAAAGAATGGATTTTAAGTCAAGCTGTGTTACCATAACCAATTGTGAACACATATATTGATCAAATAATTCAAACTAATGATGGAGAAGTAGAAGTGAGATTTACTCCTCATGTTACCTCTCGATTATCAATATCAGGACGAAAATCTCTACATTCTATAATAGGGTCAACTTCTTCTAATAAAGAAGAAGTCAATAAAATTAAAATTACAGATGGTGCAATAACACATTCCTTATACAAGGAAAAGAGCAAGATAAGCTCTCCGACAATGTCGGAAATGAAATTTACTTCTATTTAATGGGATTTAAAATCAATTAAGAAATTTGGGACATTCTCAATAGAATGTACTAAGAAAACGATAAATTTGTGGTATGGTTTGAAAAAACCTATCCTATTAAAAAGTGAGATAAATTTAAGGATGAATATTATAATCATCTAGAAAAGAAGAGAAGGATAATACCCTTTGTTGATTGGTTTGTCCAAAAATATGTGGACACAGAATTAACACAAATAAATGTGTTAGAAGAACATTATAAGATCTGGAATACTGATACAGGATCAAGTAGCGGTACAACTAGATCAATGTATCCACAAATGAGTCAATTAAACTCACTATTAAAAATATAACAGACAAAATTGATGATGTTTTATTTGTTAAAATTATTGACAGTAAGGAAACAATTATTAAAGAATTACAAAAAGCTTTACGGCAGAACAATTACACTAATGTGTTTATCCAAGTCATGGGTCAACAATTGACTAGGATTGAAACTGCCTTGAAAAATTTGTTACATAAACTTGATAAAATAAAGCATATAAATCCTTCTGGAAAAAACTCTTTCAAAGAGACTTCTAATATCTCTCTAAAACATCCTCCTGAGGTGAAAGGGTTTAAAGTTACTAAAGCCCCATAAGTTACAAAGGAAGACATAAAAGAGATAATAGCTCAGTTCAAAAGAAGTAATCTTCAGACTATTAATGCTGAAGAAAGAGAATTGCAAGAGCTAATAGCTCAAGCAAAGCAAAATTTTGCTACTATTAGTGACAATACTAATAGAAATAAAACTGCCATTAATAATCTCAACAAGAGTATTCAAGTTATTAATGGTCAGTCTACAAACACTTCTGAAATATCAGAAGAAGATAAACAAACTGAGGATCTAATAGAGGATAGAATTCATCCACAGCAGATTAAAGATCTTCAAAAATCTTTTGTTGAATCTAAAATAAATAATTCCCAAATTCAGGAGGTTAAATATAAAAAATCTAACATGATAAAATATTATTATCAAAGACCTACTCCCACAGATGTACTATTTGAAGAGAATGATACTATAGTACATAATCATTATAGTGGGGGAGAGATCTATGAATGAAACATAGATGGTCTTACAGATAAACAAATTCATGATCAATTACATCGAATGATGATGTATTCCAATGTTGCTAAAGCCGTTGGAAACAATGATAAAGAAATTGCACAATTTATTACTAGCGGTTTTACTGGCACTCTTAGGGGTTGGTAGAATAATTGCCTAACCGACTCACAGAGACAAAAAATTTTAAGTGCTGTTAAAATTGAGACAAGTTTTGAGAATAATACTCAGACAACTAAACCTGATGCGGTTTATACTTTAATTATTACAATTTTAGAACACTTTACAGGAGGAATCTCTGATCATGGAGAAAGAGTAAGAACTCTTCTTCAGAATTTAAGGTGTCCAACCCTTACTCACTTCAGATGGTATAAAGATACTTTTTTAAGCAGAGTAATGTTACTTGGTGATGCCATTAATGCTCAGTGGAAGTCAAAATTTATTGATGGACTTCCTAATCTCTTTGCAGAAAGAATAAGATAAGGTTTGAGAAACCAAAATAATGGTGTCATTCCTTATTCCAATTACGCTTATGGAAATTTAATCAATAAGTGTATTGAAGAAGGTCTAGCTTTATGTAATGACTTAAAGTTGAGATATCAACTAAATTCTCAGAGAATTTCTGAGAAAAGATAACTGGGAGAATTCTGTGACCAGTTTACAATGGATACTTTCAAACCTCTTAATACAAAAGGGAAGAAGAAAGTAAAAGAATATAAGGATTACAAGAGACCTTATAAAAGAAAAAATATCCTTCGAAAAGGCAAAATACTACTGTCAATAAAGACAGCAAGTACTCTAAAAAGAAGAAATCTTCTAAGAAGAATATCATTAAATGTTATACATGTGGTAAATTAGGCCACTATGCTAACAAATGTTATACAAAAAAGAAATCGGAAGAGATCGAAGATGAAGGGTTAAGAAAGACTCTTTACAAATTAATGATCAATTCTGATTACGAAGAAAGCTCATCAAATGACGAATCTAATGATGAGACTACTGATAATTCAGTAAATGATTGTAATGAGAATTACCAATGCAACGAATGTGTTGCAGATAAAGATATCAATTACTATAAATCTATAGTAGAAATGAATGGGCTATCAATAAATACTTTAACTCTCAATAAGAAAAAGGATATTATTGAAGCCTTATTAACTGATAATATCAGTACTGAAATAAAAAATAAAATTATAAAAATAATTGGAGAAGAGTCAGATAAGGATAATGTTCATATTCAGACTACCTCTACTGAAGCCTACAATATGGCTGAGGTAATCTCTCGATATAGAAGCAGACAAGTTAAACCTGTTACTATGCAGGAACTTCAGTCTGAAATAAAAACTTTAAAAATTGAAATTAAAACTTTAAAATCTCAAGATCAACAAATCCAGAAAAGATTGGATAAGCTGGAACTAGATAATATATCTAGAAAGACAACTAGATTAATCCACACAGGTGAATCTTTTGTTGGTTCTTCTTGTTCACAAGAACAAGAGGAGGAGAATCAGTCTGTTCAAATGGGACAGATAGACTCAGAAGAAAGGAAAAATAATTTCTTACAAAAAATAGATTTATTTATTACCCATAAATGGTATATTAAAATAAATTTACTCATTAATAATGAGTATTATATAACTAATTTGATTGCACTTGTTGATAGTGGTGCAGACCTTAATTGTGTCAAGGAAGGAGTGGTTCCAATCAAATATTGTGAACGAACTACTCAGACACTTAGCGTTGTTAATAATAAAGCACTAACTACCCCTTACAAAATTACTGATGTAAATATTTGTAAGAATAATGTTTGTATTCCTGTACATCTAATAGTTGTAAAGGAAATATCTCAGCATGTAATTCTACAAACTCCATTCTTAGAAAAACTCATGCCTATTAATGAGATAACTAAAGAAGGAATTACAACTTGTTATAAAGGCAAAAGAATAACTTTTGAATTTATAACAAATCTAATTGTTAAATTTTTTAATGAAGTTAATTTGAAAGAAAATCAGATTAATTTTTTAAAAGAAGAACTTGCTCAGGTTACTATAACTCAGCAGTTAAAACAATTAAAAATCCAACAAAAAATTAAACAAGTCGAAGAAGACTTCAAGCTACACACTTTTAGTAATATTCCTAATGCTTTCTGGGATATGAAACAACATATAGTTTTCCTTCCTTATGAAGAATCCTTTAATGAAAAGGATATTCCGACAAATGCAAGACATTGTCAAATGAATCAAGAATATCTTGAATTATGTAAAAAAAAAATTCAAGATTTATTGGAAAAAAATTAATTCGCAAATCTTCCTCCCCATGGAGTTGCACAATATTTTATGTTAATAATAATGATAAAAAAGAAAGAGGTGTGCCTAGACTTGTTATTAATTATAAACCTCTAAATAAGGTTTTAAAATGGATTCGATATCCAATTCCTAATAAAAGGGATCTACTTAATAGAGTAGCTAAAGCAAGAATCTATTCAAAATTTGACCTGAAATCAGGTTATTGGCAAATACAAATAAATAAAAATGATCGGTATAAGACTGCGTTTACTGTTCCTTTTGGCTATTATGAATGGAATGTTATGCCATTTGGTCTGAAGAATGCACCTTCAGAATTTTAAAATACTATGAATGAAATATTTATTCAACATTCCAGTTTTATATTCTCATACATTGATGATATATTGATCTTCTCTAATATAATAGAAGAATATTTTAAACACCTTAATGTGTTCAAATACTTAGTCATTAAGAATGGCTTAGTAATATCTGTTCCAAAAATGACATTCTTCCAGCAAGAGATAAGATTTTTGGGACATAATATTGAGAATAACACAATAATTTCAATAGATAGAAGTATAGAATTTGCTTCTAAATTTCTTGATAAAATTACTGATAATAAGCAGTTACATCGATTTCTTGGTGCATTAAATTATGTATCTGAAATCTATAGGAATATCGCTGCCGATACAAAATTTTTGTATCAAAGATTAAGAAAAAAGCCTGCTCCTTGGACCAATGCCCATACTGAAGCAGTGAACATAATAAAATAAAAAGTTAAAAATTTACCCTGTCTATATTTAGCCAATGTTGAATGGTTTAAAATAGTTGAAACTGATGCTAGTGATATTGGTTATGGGGGTATACTAAAACAATTAAACCCTAACACCAATAAAAAAGTATTAGTAAGATATCATTCAGGAAAATGGAATGATACTCAAATTAAATATTCAACTATTAAGAAAAAATTCTTTCTATTATCCAATGTATTCATAAATTTCAGGATGATTTACTTAATAAGAAATTCTTATTAAAAATTGATTGTAGTTCTGTTAAGACTGTCTTAGAGAAAGATGTTAAAAATTTAGCATCTAAGCAAATATTTGCTCGATGGCAAGCAGAATTAGCCATATTTAATTTTTGATATTGAATATATTAAAGAAACTGACAATTCACTTCCTGACTTTTTAACTCGTGAATTTTTACAGGACTATGAGCCGGAAAGGCAAAGGCAAGCAGCCATGGGTTCCTAGACCCATAACCTCAATGAGCCAAGAAGCCACTCCAAGAAAATTGTTCTTGGAAAAGGAAAGACCTCTATAGAGGTATTCAACTTCAAGATACTGAAGAAGCCAATGTTTCTTCTTATAAGCAGACAGTTGAAGTCGGGACAATTTTCACTCAGAATAATCACTCAGAAGAAATTCTTCAACTAGAAAAATCTGACATCCCAATGATGGATGACCCCTGAAAATTAAAAGAGAAATACTTAAAAAATAATATGTTTCTAGTACAAGGTAAAGACATAAATGTCTATGAAGGAATTTTGCTGACAACCAAATCGGTTGAAATTGAGCATTTTTATCAGAAGACAAATGATCTCAGAAGTGACGTCAATTACAATTAAATTATTACACGTCACATTATCACCCCTCAATCTTGTGGACTTCATCCTAATAGAACTAAATTACTAGTTCATAGGGATAAAAATATTAATATGCCTTATTCTTACTGGGATTATATTGAGGCATTCACCAAAGTATTTTATTTTGACAATAACAAACAAAAGCACTCTTGGTTTATTAGAATTTGTCCTAAAATTCTTAAACAGGATATTCCAGTATGGTTTATACGATGGTGGTTACAATTTGGTGCCACTCTTGAAATTTTGCCACCATCTTTCTAAGAATTGTTTGCAGCATGGACTCAGTCTAATCCTCTATGTCAGAATGCTGACCAACTTTTGGAGGGGGAGAGTACCATGTATTTCTTTATCCATTTTGAAATTCCTTATATTTTTAAATGGATAATTAAATGTGAGTTTAATCATCTAAATTTTCCGATTATAGTCAAAAAGTTCCTGACTAAATGGTGAAATAGGATTGATGAAAAAGAAAAGGTACAAATTGTACAAAAATTCATCAAGGAAAATAAGGTCCTTGTAGAAGCCAAGCTTAAAAGGGAAATAATTGAAGACAACCCTTTGAAGAAGCTGAAGGAGTCATTGAGAAGACAAAATCCTCGAATTACTGAGGAAGAACTAAAGAAGAAATATATTCACTATATGCAGACTCAATTTGATTCAATTTTTGAGACAGATAGCATGTCTGTCAACTCGGCTAAATCAGAAAAAATGGAAGATAATATTGAAGAAGACTCAAAAACCTTCTTCAAGAGAATGCATAAAAGAGTCACTACTCAGCAGTCGGATGACGACAGCGATGACACAAGCATGCAATAATTGTGTACGGTTGCCTGAATACAGGTGACAACTACTGTTCACTTTACTTTACTTAAAGGGAATCTCTTTAATTTATGGTCGACAATGGTGGGACTCATGCTACCTTCGGCGCATGCTACTTTCAACGCAGATACTTTTGATACAGGCGAATAAAGTAAAGATAAAAAGTTGATGGTGACATGCACTCACTGTTGCTGTTGATAAGAAGGAATCATTTACATGCTGCTGTCAGTTCTACTACCTGCATCTGTCGGTTGCCAAGTCTCCCACTGAAGACTCTTTATAATATAAATAGAGGCAGATTCCTCTGAGTTATGTACGCTATTTTTATGTTTTGAGAAGTTTGGTGTGTTGTTTGTGTGCTTTCTTTGTATGTTTTGAGTGATCAATAAAATTTCTAAATTTTTACTAAAAGACTCTCTTCTCATCCTCGTTATACGAATTTCCATCCTGGTTTCTTGTTTTGGTATCAGAGCCATGTTAATGGCTCAAGGCTGAGGTAATTCTACTTCCTCACAAGCATGTAATTATATGGCTTAGTTATTGTGTTTAAGTTATTTCTCTGTTATGGTTATTATTATTGTTAAAGCTGTTGCTTTAGTTAACTGCGGTAGAGTTAGGATTTGTCGAAACGATGTATCTTCTACCTAGTGGGACGGCATCAAAGTCACGTAACCTAGTTATGCCGAGAGGGCAGCTGATGGCGTAAATCGTTGACAGCCGTGCTTGGTCTTTACTATCGTTAGATATGTCTAAAACTTCTGGAGTAGTTAACTAGGACAATAGAGTTTTCATAATAATTACTATTAACAGTTTTATAACCTGATAATAATAACTAGCCATAGTGCATGTAAGTGAAGGAAGTAGAACCTCATCATGCTAATGAGTAAAGAGTTAGTAATAGGCTTCAATAAGAATGCCCTTACTAAGGGTAAATCTATAAAGAATGCTCAAAATTTTGAGTACCCCTCTGAATTAGAGGAACTAAACAAATAGACAATTGTAAAGGTAAAGCCGAAAGAAATTTACCAAATTGGTACTTTTGACTTTAAATCATCTATTTCTATTAAAACAATGGAAAGAACTGTTTCTGTGAATAACACAGAACATTCCTTTAAGCTTATAAGCGAGGAGAACATTGGGCATGTTCGGGATGCCTATAATTATGTACATATTGGATTAATACAAGTTGTATTTAAACCTTTAACTCTACTAGGGTTAAATGTATCAATAATGACATCTCTTAAAGATGCAAGATGTTTAGATTGGAGCCAGTCCCTAATGGGAGTTATGCCGACTAGTCTCTGTCATGGCCCAGTCTATTTTAATGTTTATCCTAATTTAACTCTGTCAATGACAGACAGTCATTTATATGAGTCTGTAACTTTAAATTTGAAAACTAATGGTTATAATTTTCTACCTGGTTTCTTGTTTTGGAGAGCACACAAAGAACACACCAAACTTCTCAAAACATAAAAATAGCTTACATAACTCAGAGGACTTTGTCTCTATTTATAGTGCAAAGAGTCTTCAGTGGGAGACTTGGCAACCGGCAGATGCAGGTAGTTGAATTGACAGCAACAGGTAAATGATTCCTTCTTATCAGCAGCAACAGTGAGTGCCTGTCACCATCAACTTTTTATCTTTACTTTATTCGCCTGTATCAAAAGTATCTGCTCCGAAAGTAACATGCGCCGAAGGTAGCATGAGTCCCACCATTGTTGACCATAAATTAAAGAGATTCCCTTTAAGTAAAGTAAAGTGAACAATATTTGTCACCTGTATTCTGGCAATAGTACACAATTATTGCATGCTTGTGTCATCGCTGTCGTCATCCGACTGCTGAGTAGTGACTCTTTTATGCATTCTCTTGAAGAAGGTTTTTGAGTCTTCTTCAATATTATCTTCCATTTTTTCTGATTTAGCCGAGTTGACAGACATGCTATATGTCTCAAAAATTGAATCAAATTGAGTCTGCATATAGTGAAGACATTTCTTCTTTAGTTCTTCCTTAGTAATTCGAGGATTTCGTCTTCTCAATGACTCCTTCAGCTTCTTCAAAGGGCTGTCTTCAATTATTTTTCTTTTAAGCTTGGCTTCTACAAGGACCTTATTTTCCTTGATGAATTTTTGTACAATTTGTATTTTTTTTTCATCAATCCTATTGCACCATTTAGTCAGGAATTTTCTGGCTATAATAGGAAAATTGAGATGATTAAACTCACATTTAATTATCATTTCAAAATATAAGAAATTTTAAAATGGATAAAGAAATATATGGTACTCTCCCCCTCCAAAAGTTGGTCAGCATTCTGACATAGAGGATAAGACTGAGTCCATGCTGCAAACAATTCTTGCAAAGATGGTGGCAAATTTTCAAGAGTCGTACCAAATTGTAACCACCATCGTATAAATCATACTGGAATATCCTGTTTAAGAATTTCAGGCCAAATTCTAATAAACCAAGAGTGCTTTTGTTTGCTATTGTCAAAATAAAATACTTTGGTGAATGCTTCAATATAATCCCAGTAAGAATAAGGCATATTAATATTTTTATCCCTATGAACTAGTAATTTAGTTCTATTAGGATGAAGTCCACAAGATTGAGGGGTGATAATGTGACGTATAATAATTTTGATGTAATTGACGTCACTTCTGAGATCATTTGTCTTCTGATAAAAATGCTCAATTTCAACCGATTTGGTTGTCAGCAAAATTCCTTCATAGACATTTCTGTCTTTACCTTGTACTGGAAACATATTATTTTTCAAGTATTTCTCTTTTAATTTTCAGGGGTCATCCATCATTGGGATGTCAGATTTTTCTAGTTGAAGAATTTTTTCTGAGTGATTATTCTGAATGAAAATTGTCTCGACTTCAACTGCCTGCTTATAAGAAGAAACATTGGCTTCTTCAGTATCTTGAAGTTGAATACCTCTATTAGAGGTATTTCCTTTTTCAAGAACAATTTTCTTGGAGTGGCTTCTTGGCTCATTGGAGCCCGAGGTCACGGGTCTAGGAACCCATGGCTGCTTGCCTTTGTCTTTCTGGCTCATAGTCCTGTAAAAATTCACGAGTTAAAAAGTTAGGAAGTGAATTGTCAGTTCCTTTAATATATTCAATATCAAAATCAAATATGGCTAATTCTGCTTCCATCGAGCAAATATTTGCTTAGATGCTAAATTTTTAACATCTTTCTCTAAGACAGTCTTAGCAGAACTACAATCAATTCTTAATAAGCATTTTTTATTAAGTAAATCATCCTGAAATTTATGAATACATTGGATAATAGAAAGAATTTCTTTCTTAATAGTTGAATATTTAATTTAAGTATCATTATATTTTCCTGAATGATATCTTACTAATACTTCTTTATTGGTGTTAGGGTTTAATTGTTTTAGTATACCCCCATAACCAATATCACTAGCATCAGTTTCAACTATTTTAAACCATTCAGCATTGGCTAAATGTAGACAGGGTAAATTTTTAACTTTTTGCTTTATTATTTTTACTGCTTCAGTATGGACGTTAGTCTAAGGAGCAGGCTTTTTTCTTAATCTTTGATACAAAAATTTTGTATCGGCAGTGATATTCCTATAGAATTCAGATACATAATTTAATGCACCAAGAAATCGCTGTATGTAAACTCCCTCACCCAAAATAGATATTTTGTGTATATTTTATATTATTATATTTATTATATATGTTGAATTTATTTAGAATATGCTCTTAGTTATTAGAAAATAAATTTCTTGATATATTTACTTATATAAATATTCATTTAGAATTATTTTAGGTTATTTTAGATTTTTGGAGATTTTTCTAGAATTTTTGGTAATTAAAACTTAGAAAACATAAATTTTTAGGACTTCTATGATTTACTATACGACCATACTTGCATGTCGTTCCTACCAAATATTTATTTTAGTTTAAAATATTTAATTATATTTTTTTGTAATTTATTTAGAATTTTAAGAAATTTATTTAGATTTTAAAATTATTTAGGATTTATTTGGATATATATAGTTTTAATATTAGATAGATACTAATTTAGTGTTAATAGATATTAATAAGATTTTATAAATTATTTGTATTATCTTTAATTATATTTAAGATTATAAATTATTGAGATAAATTCAAACTCTATTTTAAATTAATTCAAATCCTGAACCTACTAGGAAATCAACTTCATGCATATCCTATCCTTATTTAAATTCATCATAATCCTATCCAAATTAACCAATCCTAGTCGTATTTAATTAAGTAGTGTCCACCATTATAAATACCTCATCCTTCATATTTTTCTTTCCCAAATTCCTCTCTTTTTCGTCCAAAAAATAGTTAAAATTCGTCATAAATTCAGCCTCATTTTCTACTAGTTATGACGAATTAAAAAGACGATATCTCCTAGCTCCGGACTCCAAACACGCTCTAGTTTTTTTTGTTAGAATGATAATGAGGTTAGATTTCTGATTATATAAATTGTTTTTCTAAATTATCAGTATTAAATTCTGAAAAATTCGTAGAGCACAGCATGTCCGAAAATAGATGTATTTTGATGTTTTTGCGATTTCGGGAGAACCAGGAATCAGAATCACGAACCGTTTAAAGTTTCGGAAAGCTAATATCGAGATCATCGACATATATTTTTTCCAGAATTTATTTTGAAGTATTTCATACTGTTAATTCTGTAGAACTTCTAGGTTAGAATTTAACCATCGGTGCACAATACAAAATTTGTATGTGCCATAATTCCCAAACGAATTTGAATTCAGATGAGCCATAAATTCCAGTATGTTTTTGATGCTGAAATCTACAGAAAATCATGCATGAAAGTCGAGTTTGTATCGGTTGACTTTTTGGTCAACAGATCGCCTCGATTTGCGTGCCATGAGTCTCGAGTTGATAAAATTCAGTTTCTTTGGACAAAATTTAGGAATTAACATAAAAATCAGAAATAATAAGATTAAAATAGGATTTTAGAGTAATTATTCCAGAATTAAATAAATTAAAATAAATTAATGGTTATATTATTATATAGTTATATGAATATATATGTAAGTAAATGCTAATTGATAATTATGACTAAATATTCAGACTGTATGACCCTAGGACATCGTGGACTATCCCATACTTACCTTGACCATGTTGACCCTAAGAACTTGTGAATTTTTCTGCCTTGCGTACACTAACGTACTGGCATAGACACCTGTCAGTTGACTGACTGATTTCGTACAGTACTTGAAGACGCGACACTCGCGTAATTCAATGCGTAATTGACCGTGTTAGATGACTAGTATTACCCCTAGTATACCCCCTGATTCCAGTGTAAATGTGGTTGAGTATGTGCTAGTGTAATGACTAATAATTCTATTATATTATATTTATGTGTACATAGGATATTGGATTGTTCTGCGCGATTTCTGGAGCAGGTTATTGGTATATTGCAGCTTCCTTGCCAGGCAAGTATACCTTGCTATTGTACTGTTATTTATATTCCATATGTTGCATGCATCTTTATTTTCTGTCTTTAGTTCATATATTTTAACTATTATATAAAATGCGCGCGACGGTGACGTCGCGATATGTTTTATTTATGTATTGCATGGACCTTGTTCATGAGACTACCCCATTATCATGTAGCACCATTAGGTTTTATTTGACTGTGACACATATTTTTACACGAGTTGTGAGTCTCATATAGATCACGGACGCACGTATGGACTGATCATCGGTATGTGTGGGACGTGCGTTAGGAATAACTGCTGTTAGAAACTTTGCATGCTAGTAGACTTGGCAGTTATTAGAGGTATTATCGTGTCATGGACATGACATGCTTAGAGCATTGGGAGGGAAGAACAACAAGTAAGGCATTTGGGCTCCTTTGCACTTTCCTTGTGTAACCCGTACGCTCCGCCGGAGATGCGCGGTCATGATGACCCCTATACTACTTGGCGGGCCTCCGGCGTTCGAAAGTCGTCGTGCCTTTGTAGGCCCCTGGATCTCCAAGAGAACCATGCTAATCCTATTTATGGCCAGATAGCCCACTTGTTAGAAAGTTGTTCTTAACTGCATTCACTTTAGACGGTTAGGCGACCCCTTTGGATATTTATTTTAGTACTTTATTGGCATGTGTTTAAGTATCTTGTTATGTCCCTTTGAGGACCTGGTCCGCTGCCAGGTGTACCTGTTCTTGAGTATTTACAGGAGCGCGAATTTGGATGGTCATAGATGCTACGTGGATGTCTTCTCTTCGAGGCGTGATCGATAGCTGGTATACTTATATTGGGCTTGATTGTATTGTACTCATTTTGTATTTGTTCTTATATTCGAGTTGGTAGTGGATTTGTTTCCATCCAACTATCCTCCTTAGATCCTTCTTATTGAGATCTGGTTTCATAGATACTGGTTATGTATTTATATTAATTTTCTATGGATGAGATTTAGATTGTACCCTGTGACTTGTGACATATGTTTATACCACTTGTGGATTTTATATTCATATTACAGCGTACGTATGGATTTGGTTTCCATATATTGGAGCTGCCATATCCATGCGGCTGGCATGCTTACGTGTCCTAGTCCTACGTATTTTTGGGACTGGGACGTGACATGTTTTTGTGGTGGCCCATGCAGGTCAAGAGCATATTGTCTTGGTTATGTTACTGTACCGAACAAGCCTGCACCTAGGACTAGAGTATAGATCTCATCCACATTGACTATGATTCATCTTCCTCCTATCTGTTCTATTTGAACAATTGCATCATGCTTGATTCATGTGCTTCCCTAATAGTTCTTTAAGTATAGCCTTCTCCTAGAATATAGAAGTTTTTGTTGTTAGATGATAATTAGAGTAGCACACCTATTAAGAATACAACGAGAATATAGACATACCACTAAGTTTAGAATATCTAGTGAACCCTAGAACTCCTCATCTTTAGATTGGTATACCATTACCCCTTGATGTATTAAAAAGACTTGAGTAGTATAGACACTACTAGAGATAGTTAGAAGTTTTACCATAATGTTTGACCCTAGTATTGAGGAACCAATGGAGAACCAATATTGAATATTAGGACTGAACCTAACCTTCATAATTGGATAGTATTAGAGAACTATAAAACTTATGTCATTGTCTTGTTATTAGTAGACAAGTACCCTAGAAGGCCAAGAGCAATGCATAGAATATTTCCCTAATCATACCTCAAACATAGTAGCTAGCGTACCACTTCCCTTTAGAAACCATGATGCTATCTATAGCCCCTATTTTAAATTTTATATCTTATTCCTCTGAAACCCTAGCGCTCACCACTCGCGCGACGACTAAATTATGATCTTCTTTTCTCCATCTTTCAATTCATGCCAATCTGACGCTTCTGATTTTAGACCAAGTAATTGTATTCTATGATAGGATATATGGTTTGCTAAAGTGATAGTCGTGATCTTGAATTTTGAATTGTGTACCTTGTCGTTAGAAACTGGTAGTGGAGTTGTTCAAATAGATTGTGACGATTATCCCTAGTTGTAGACCACGTAATTTGTACCCTCACCTCGATACACGTTAGACCCTTCCCCTTTAACGGCCAGTAACTCTTCTATCCTTACCATTGACACTTGCTTGTAAGTGCTATGACTAAGACTTAGGATGACCATTACCTACATAAAAAGGATACCCTAATCAATACCAAGATTTTTTTTTCCTCATATACCCTAATAAAGAGTTTCTGTTTTATTTACATGTGCAAGATTATTTTGTAGGACCCTCTTAAGACTGTCATCGTATTAGTTTAATTCTTTTAAGTTGGGTGGTATGCCTCACAACCTAGTATCACATAGTCCACTTGACCCATCGAGGTAGCATAATCAAATGATACCGACTTTAGACTTTCATAAGAAGATAACATTAATTGTATGCTAGCATTAGACGGCAGTGTTTATGCAAACAATAGAATTTATAGGTCCATGCCCTATTTGGTCGACTAGCGACTTATACAATAAGGTTGTATTAACTGTAGAGATTGTAGAGTCTTTTTATTATTGTTGCTTATTTTGTTTTGTTGTTGTGAACTTGAATTATTTTGTAACATCTCTCATCATAATCCAGCGTATCTATAATCTCTGTACTACCTTGACTTACGCTGCTGTTACAGCCTAGTTTTTGCAAGCTTATTCCTTATCGAGCTTGTTCATGACATATGTATTATTGGGCGCGCACAATAATATATTTCAGGATCAGTGTATTAAGGCCTAGCTAACCTTAGTGCGTTTGGTTCGCCCTTCGCATAACTACTTTACGTGGATTGAGATATGTAGTGATTAGTAGACGAATATACTTACCCTCTAGATACGACAAAGCATATTATATCAAGTATATAACTATACCGATGTGAGCATGCGAATAGGAAATTACCAAATTAAGATTTCAATCCACAACTGTCTTGACAATTCCCATTTGAATTCTTTAAACGCTTTGATTCCCATACTTCCATTCTATTACCCCTCCTTGAACTCTTTTCTGTTGCTTTCCGTCTTCCCTTGTTTCGGAAAGACGAAATCTCGTGCTTGGATATAAGTGATACACGGATAGTACAAGATAATCCCCATAGGCCAATCACATTATTTGGTGACTATCTTTCATAATTGATTAAGGGCATATCACATATGATATAGTTAGTGTTAAAGTTTTGAGGATTGAATGACATGAGAAAATAAATTGAGGAATATTTTTCTTAAGTGTAAGAGCCTTATGTGATAGATGGGTAAATTCTAAGTTGGGTAGAAATTGCAGTATTAAACTTGAGGAGAATTCTTTTAGATTATGATCAAGTAGGATTAGATTGAGAGATTAAGTCCTTTTAATGTGGAGAATTTTAACAGAGGGATTAAGATAATGAGGATTTAATAAATTTTAAAAATCTTGATATTGAGGACCCAATATTTATACTTTGAGCACATGATTTAAATTTTGAATATTGAAGGATGAATCATCGATTTAAATTTTGAGGATAAATATAGAATTTTAGACTTGAATAATTGGTTAATTAGATTTAAATTTTATAATTTGATGATTTGAATTAAAAGTTCAATTTTGATTGTTGGGTCATCTATTGTAGTTATTGTGTTATTCTCAATATTATGTCCCAAAAATCTTATCTCTTGCTGGAAGAGTTTTATTTTTGGAGCAGATATTACTAAGCCATTCTTAATGACTAAGTATTTGAACACATTAAGGTGTTTAGAATGTTCTTCTATTGTATTAGAGAAGATTAATATATCATCAATGTATGATAATATAAAACTGGAATGTTGAATAAATATTTTATTCATAATATTTTAAAATTCTAAAGGTGCATTCTTCAGACCAAATGGCATAACATTCCATTCGTAATGGCCAAAAGGAACAGTAAACGCAGTCTTATATCGATCCTTTTCATTTATTTGTATTTGCCAATAACCTGATTTCAGGTCAAATTTTGAATAGATTCTTGCTTTAACTACTCTATTAAGTAGAATCCTTTTTTTAGGAATTGGATATCGAATCCATTTTAAAACCTTATTTAGAGGTTTATAATTAATAACAAGTCTAGGCACACATCTTTCTTTTTCAGCATTATTATTAACATAAAATATTGTGCAACTCCATGGGAGTAAGATTCGCGAATTAATTTTTTCTCCAATAAATCTTGGATTTTTTTTACATAATTCAAGATATTCTTGATTCATTTGACAAGGTCTTGCCTTTGTCGGAATATCCTTTTCATTAAAGGATTCTTCATAAGGAAGGAAAACTATATGTTGTTTCCTATTCCAGAAAGCATTAGGAATATTACTAAAAGTGTGTAGCTTGAAGTCTTCTTTGACTTGTTTAATTTTTTGTTGGATTTCCAATTGTTTTAACTGCTGAGTTATAGTAACCTGAGCAAGTTCATCTTTTAAGAAATTAATCTGATTTTCTTTCAAATTAACTTCATTAAGAATTTTAAGAATTGGATTTGTTTTAAATTCAAAAGTTATTCTTTTGCCTTTATAACAAGTTGTAATTTCTTCTTTAGTTATCTCATTAATAGGCATGAGTTTTTCTAAGAATGGAGTTCCTAGAATTACATGTTGAGATATTTTTTTTTACAATTATTAGATGTACAGGAATACAAACATCATTCTTACAAATATTTACATCAGTAATTTTGTAAGGGGTAGTTAGTATTTTATTATTAGCTGCGCTAAGTATCTGAGTAGTTCGTTCACAATATTTGATTGGAACGACTCCTTCCTTGACACAATTAAGGTCTGCACCACTATCAACAAGTGCAATCTAATTAGTTATATAATACTTATTATTAATGATTAAATTTATTTTAATATACCATTTATGGGTAATAAATAAATCTATTTTTTGTAAGAAATTATTTTTCCTTTCTTCTGAGTCTATCTGTCCAATTTAAATAGACTGATTCTCCCCCTCTTGTTCTTGTGAACAAGAAGAACCAACAGAAGATTCACTAGTGTGGATTAATCTAGCTGTCTTTCTAGATATATTATCTAGTTCTAGCTTATCCAATCTTTTCTGGATTTGTTGATCTTAAGATTTTAAAGTTTTAATTTCAATTTTTAAAGTTTTTATTTCAGACTGAAGTTCTTGCATAGTAACAGGTTTAACTTGTCTGCTTCTATATCAAGAGATTACCTCAGCTATATTATAGGCTTTAGTAGAGATAGTCTGAATAGGAATATTATCCTTATCTGACTCTTCTCCAATTATTTTTATGATTTTATTTTTTATTTCAGTACTGATATATCAGTTAATAAGGCTTCAATAATATCATTTTTCTCATTGAGAGTTAAAGTATTTATTGATAGCCCATTCATTTCTACTATAGATTTATAGTAATTGATATCTTTATCTGCAACACATTTGTTGCATTGGACACCTTAAATTCCGAAGAAGAGTTCTTACTTTTTTTCCATGATCAGAGATTTCTCCTGTAAAGTGTTCTAAAATTATAATAATTAAAGTATAAATTGCATCAGGTTTAGTTGTTTGAGTATTATTCTCAGAACTTGTCTCAGTTTTAACAGCACTTAAATTTTTTTGTCTCTGTGAGTCGGTTAAACAATTATTCCACCAATCCCTAAGAGTGCCAGTAAAACCGCAAGTAATAAATTGTGCAATTTCTTTATTATTGTTTCCAACGGCTTTAGCAACATTGGAATACATCATCATTCGATGTAATTGATCATGAATTTGTTTATCTGTTAGACCATCTATGTTCCATTCATAGATCTCTCCCCCACTATAATAATTCTATACTATAGTATCATTCTCTTCAAATAGTATATCTGTGGGAGTAGGTCTTTGATAATAATATTTCATCAGGTTAGGTTTTCCATATTTAACCGCCTAAATTTGAAAATTATTAATTTTAGATTCAACAAAAGATTTTTGAAGATCTTTAATCTGCTGTGGATGAATTCCATCCTCTATTAGATCCTCAGTTTGTTGATTTTCTTCTAATATTTCAGAAGTATTTGAAGACTGACCATTAATAACTTGAATACTCTTATTGAGATTATTAATGGAAGTTTTATTTCTATTAGTCTTGTCACTAATAGTAGCAAATTTTGCTTTGCTTGAGCTATTAGCTCTTGCAATTCTCTTTCTTCAGCATTAATAGTCTGAAGATTACTTCTTTTGAACTGAGCTATTAGCTCTTTTATGTCTTCCTTTGTAACTTCTGGGGCTTTAGTAACTTTAAACATTTTTACCTCAGGAGGAGGTTTTAGAGAGAGATTAGAAGTCTCTTTGAAAGAGTTTTTTCCAGAATGATCTATATGCTTTATTTTATCAAGTTTATGTAACAATTTTTCCAAGGCAGTTTCAAATTTAGTCAATTGTTAACCCATGACTTGAATAAACATATTAGTGTAATTGTTCTGCCGTAAAGCTTTTTGTAATTCTGTAATAACTGTTTCCTTACTATCAATAATTTTAACAAATGAAACAGCATCAATTTTGTCTGTTATATTTTTAACAGTGAGTTTAATTGACTCATTTGGTGGATACATTGATCTAGTTGTTCCGCTACTTGATCCTGTATCAGTATTTCATATCTTATAATGTTCATCTAACACATTTATTTGTGTTAATTCTGTGTCCACATAATTTTGGACAAACCAATCAACGAAGGGTATTATCCTTCTCTTATTTTCTAGATGATTATAATATTCATCCTTAAATTCATATCTCTTTTTAATAGGATAGGTTTTTTCAAACCATACCACAAATTCCTCGTTTTCATAGTACATTCTATTGAGAATGTCCTGAATTTCTTGATTGATTTTAAATCCCATTAAATAGAAGTAAATTTCATTTTCGACATTGTCGGAGAGCTTATCTTGCTCTTTTTCTTGTATAAGGGATGTGCTATTGCATCATCTGTAATTTTAATTTTATTGACTTCTTCTTTATTAGAAGAAGTTGGCCCTATTGTAGAAGGTAGAGATTTTCGTCCTGATATTGATAATCGAGAGATATCATGAGGAGTAAATCTCACTTCTACTTCTCCATCATTAGTTTGAATTATTTGATCAATATCTGTGTTCACAATTGGTTGTGGTAACACAGCTTGACTTAAAATCCATTCTTTTGGAAAGTTAATTTTATCCCATTGAATTATCCTATTAGTTGCTACTTTGGATGTTAACAGATTTGTTTCTAACAAAGTAGTCTTACCAGGTGTGGTAATATGTTTTGCATTTGTGGCAATAGTATTCATTACCTTATAGTGAATCCTATAGCTTATTGCTAGAGTTTCAGATCCAGGTAGAAAATTATAACCATTAGTTTTCAAATTTAAAGTTACAGACTCATATAAATGACTGTCTGTCATTGACAGAGTTAAATTAGGATAAATATTAAAATAGACTGGGCCATGACAGAGACTTGTCTGCATAACTCCCATTAGGGACTGACTCCAATCTAAACATCTTGCATCTCTAAGAGATATCATTATTGATGTATTTAACCCTAGTAGAGTTAAAGGTTTAAATGCAACTTGTATTAATCCAATATGGACATAATTATAGGTATCCCGAACATGCCCAATGTCCTCCTCGCTTATAAGCTTAAAGAAATATTCTGTGTTATTCACAGAAACAGTTCTTTCCATTGTTTTAATGAAAATAGATGATTTAAAGTCAAAAGTACAAATTTGGTAAATTTCTGTCACGACCAGCACCCGGAATTGGGGCACGAGTACGCGGGTACGTCCAGCCTACGCCGCAGCATCGGTGGTAGAACGCTGTCAAGGTCATGATACTATCTAGCCAATCTCACACAAGCATCCAATCTCCATAAGGAGGCAAGGATGACACAAAAATAATACGAACACATACTTAATCACATGACTACAGCACAATAAGATATCGAACAAAAATTTAATACAACACAAGTCTAAATGTAATAATCTAACTCAACAATTATCCATGTCTCAACAAGTATGCCAGAGACAAATCCGGTACCAAATCGTCTACTAAAAGAACTAACCAAAAAACTAGTAATTCCGGCTAGACCTCCCGGAATCACAACTGAACTACCAAGTCCAGGTTGCAGCTACTCACCATATGGTCCATAAAGTGTCGGATACCGATCCCCTAAGGCATAGTCTGGAAAAATATTTTCAGTCAGGAAGGAGCAAAGTACAATCTTAAATAACAGTTTCATTTAATTGATAAGGACTATAAAGCAATAAACATATGATGCTAGATACTGAGAAGACAATAAAATAATGTAATGGCAAAATAGAGAGACAGACAATGTAAAGAGACAGGCAATATAGGCAATGTGATACAGTCAGTGCATATATAAAATAAAGAGAAAAAGGTACAGGATCATATACGGGTGATGTAGTATATGATCTAAATAGAGAACTGTAATCTATTCTAAGTATTTAAAATAGTAGCTTCGAAATATGATCGGCTTGGGAACATGTACGGGAGCTATATGGCCTGGCTAATCATATATGAAGAGCATGATTAACACTTACATTGTTCTACACTTGTATAAAAGGGGTATGATTATATTTCTTACTAACTACTTCCCCGCCCCCAACTAGTACTGTGGATCCAACCATGACACGTCACGATACACGAGCAATATCCAATCTATCATGTATGATGTCTAATATACATGTCGTCTACAATGTCAAAACGATAATCAATGTAACATCTCATGACTGCAGATCCAAGCTATATACTAGTCCGTGTAGCACAGTGTCAAGGATTCATATGTAACATTTCTAGATACTGGAATTATAGAAATTATCAAGGAATTAGAAATTATCAGAGAATGTACTTGCCTTGGGTCCTTAGCTGGTAAATACTGATATCCTGTTCCAGAGTATCGCCTGGATAAACCAATAGTCCTATAGACATATCATAATTATAACACTTGTATCAGATGCTACACTAACACACAATCAAAATACACTGGCCTCAGGGCTATGCCAGGCATGGCACTAGTCAACTAGGGTCATCTAGTAGGGATACATATATAAATATATATATCTTTAATCTAACATATATACTTACAATATATATATACACCAAATTAAATACATATACAATATATATATATTAAAAATATACTAAGGGTTTATACAAAATATATATATATACCATTCACTAATATTAATACATACTAAATACACAAATTTAATTTATACTAGTATACTTTTTATTAAATAGATATTATATAAAAATAAACTAATATATATATATATATATATATATACCAGTTAGATATATTGAAAATATATTAAGTATATACAAAATATATATATATATATATATATATATATATATATATATATATATATATATATATATATAACATATACCATTAAATACTAAAACCTACATTAACATATATTATATGTATACAGATATATTAATACACATATATATCTAATACGTATTTATACTTTGATACATTTGATACATATATATATATATATATATAAATAGAGAAATACGCGAGATATATATATATATATATATATATATATATATATATATATATATATACACATATATATACATATACGCGTATATATATAAAACATATATACACTAATAAAAATACACTATATACATTAATACACAAATACACTAAATTTATACACATACACATATACATCTTTACGTATTAATACGTATATATATATATATATATATATATATATATATATATATATATATATATATATATATATATATATATATATATATATATATATAAATGAAAGGAGGGAAGGGAGAGAGGAGAGGGAGCTCACTGTGGTGGCTGCCGGGCTTGGCCGGAGGGAGAGCTGGCCGGCGGGGGATGGCCGCACTGGTGGTGGTGGTGGAGTATGATGATGATGGTGGTGGTGGTGATAGTAGATGGTGGTGGTGATAGGTGAAGATGGTGGTGGTTGTAGTGAAGTGGCCGGAGGAGATGGAGGCTGGAGGAAGTCGGGGGGAGTCTCGGGCTCGGCCGGAGAAGGAGTTAGGAGGAGGAGATCAGGGAGTTGGCCGGGGATGGTGGAGAAGTTCGGGTCGGGGTGGCCTGAGCTAACGTGGGGAGCGGCCGGGGATGCTGCAGCAATCGGCTGCGGGGTCGGAGAAGATGGACTGGGTGGTTGCCGTCGGGTTGATGACGAGAGTGGTGGTGAGTCGGAGGTGATCGGCTCGACGTCGTCCGGAGAAGCAGCAGTCGTCTGATGCAGTGGAAGGGTGGGGGAAGAGTCGGGTTGAGCAGGAGGAGGGAATGCAGCGGAGCTGCGCTCGCCGGAGTCGGGGAAGAACAGTGAGGAGGCGGGTGGAGCTCGCCGCCGGAGTCGGAAATAAATGCAGGGAGCGGTCGGAGCTGTGGGGTTGGAGTGCAGCAGTGGTTGGCCGCTGGAACAGTGGCCGAGGGGGTGTGAACAGTGGGTGAGGGTGAGGATTTTCTCCCTTTTAAATTTCAAAAAAAAAACTAAAGGAAAGAAGAAGAAGGGAAGAAGAAGAAGAAGAGAAGAAGAAAAGAAGAAAAGAAAAAGAATGGAGAAAATGGGAAGCCTACGGTTGAGGGTGGGGGCTTGTGAGGCGGTGGGGAAACCTAGGTTTTGGGGATTAGGGCTTGTGATGGGAAGGGTGATGATGTGACTTTAAATAGGGTAGTGTGTGTGGGAATGAAGGGTTATGATGAGCCCCATTGAATGGATGACCTAGATTTATCATGAGGGATTCTTCATGTGGGTATGAGGGTGAGAGACTTAGTCAAATATTAGGGCTCCTTTATTGGTTTGAACAAATGGGGTGTTGACACCTAATGCAAATTTGCAAATTAGCCCCCCTAAATTTGGGTATTTGTACAGACACATAAAATGATGAAAATTTGGTGGGCGATTCGGTGTTCGGTGTTTTGTAGGGTGAGGGGGCGTTGTATGTTTGGTATGGGCTCAATTAGCGGGATACTGGAATTAAATCGGGATTTACGGAATCAGTTAAAATGGTATCCTCAAATTAATTAGAAATAAATGCAAGCTGTGTTCTAAAATTAATTAGGAGTATATGGGACCAAAATCAGGTCGGGTCTCAAATACCATTAGTGAAGAAGACTCAGAATAGAATATTACCCTAATTTGGGTCGCACGAAAAATAGGTCAAGTTTGCCTCCAATTTTGATTGGAACGCACAACGATACAAATTTGAATTTATTCAGAAATTAAATAAACGTCCACGATAATTTTTGTGCGGCTAAAATGATGCAGAAGAGAGCATAATTATGAGTTACAAAAATGGCAGAATGGGAGGCGGGCATGTCTAGGGCAAGGTTGTGAAATTTGTTGGAAGGGAAAAGCTAGGGTAGCGCTCCAAATATCGAAGCAAGGGCAGGGCGCAACAATTAAATAAATTACGGTAGTTAAATACAACCTCGAATAAATAAATTCTAAATAAAACAATTTACCACATAATCCCATAATTCGGACAGGTGTTCATCTACTGGGCTTCTAGGTCAAGTCTACCAGCTCAAACATAAATGAACACTGTATATAATAATATATTTAATTACACATCTCACATAATTATTTAAATTAAATATACTTATCATGCAATTACTTAATTGTAACTACCATAATATTAAATATTATAAAAAGTCGAAAATATCCCTGTTTTCGGAACGTGGTAGTGACAAGTCTACCCTCCTTAAAAGAATTTCGTCCTCGAAATTTAAAATCCTCATAGTAGTGTTTATTCATATACATTATTATTTTCCATCAAAATTTAAATTTATCTACCCACATAATCCTGAAATAATCCACCTGGTCATTTTATGATTTTAAAAAATTCTAAAATTTTGCATTCCTGAAAAATCCTCGAAATAAAATCAAAGTCCATTTTTTATCAAGATTTCCTCCAATTTTTTTTAAAGTTAATAATTCAATACTCGAAATTTAATATTCACTCCTCTAGTTTGATTTTAATCAATGCATATATATAAAATTTAAATCTCGTCCCAAAAATTGAATTCAGACACTAATCCATCAATGATCCTATTTCTTGATTTTCTTTTTTCTCAAAATATTCAACAATGCGATACTTATGGATTCTTTAATGCAACATCCATAATATAAAATTTTAAAATTCATAACTTGCAATTAAATAAATATAATGATAATCTTCTTAATTTTCTCAAGTTTTAATGATAACCTCAATCATATCATAACCTTCCAAAAATTAATAAATCATCAATTCTGCCATGTTAAATTCTTAACCCTTTATTTAAATCGATATTTATCCTCGAATTTTAATCATCTTGTCTCTCTTGTCAAGTCATAGCCCCTTCATAAATCTTCGCCATGGTCAAACCCCAATAATCATAGTCTGAGAAAATTTTACCTACAGTCATACAACATGCAATCTAAGGGGAATATGTACGGTCATGGTATCTTTTGTCATGGTATTGCAGTCTCTGTATCAGGGTGTACTACTAACTACATTATAACAAGAAAATCATGCATACAAGCTACGGTACTAAGGTATCAGTCAATCAATCAAATAGATAGGAACAAAAGGAAGGAAAGAACATAACCTGCTAACACATTACCTGCAGTATCGGTCTCCTCGACCGTCATCGCAAATGCCCCGCCCTCCTGGGGTGGTTTCCTTCGCGGGTGCTGAGCAATATACGGTTCCACAGGTAGCCTAACTGGATCTCTATAATTTGAAGCTGCGCGCTGGCCGGGAAGATAAGGGACTAGAAGACAATCCCTTACTCGATGTCCCGCAGCGCCGTAGTGCAAACAAAGTCCTAGCCTCGTTCTACAGCTCTCCCAAAGGTGACCTGGCTTCTTACAGAAATGACAAGTCTGCTGTGTCTCTCTCGGAGGCTGCTGCCGATCCTGCTGAACACGAGCTGGTGCCTGGTACTGTTGTTGATACTGAATATGGGGACACTTGGCCGGTCCTGTGCTACCATTCGTATCTCCAGAAATATTGTGACTCCTCTTAGGCCTGAGATCCAGATCCTCTTCTGCAATCTGGGCATCCATCAAGATACCCTCAAAGGTAGCGGTACGACGACCAGAAGTGCGTGACCTAATCTCTCTCGTTAGTCCCTTTCTAAACTTCCGGGCTCGATCTCCTGGGTCCCGAATCATAGATGATGCAAAATGGCTCAATCTACAGAATTCTGCAGCGTACTCGTTGACCGACATATTTCCTTGAACCAAGTCATGAAACTGACTTTCCAAGGCTCCCAATGCCACGTCGGGAAAGAACTTCTCCTTGAAGAGCTCCTTGAAGGTCTCCCAAGTAAGTCCTTGTGCAGTAAGTCTCGGCTCTGTATGATACCACGTGAGTGCGATATCGAACATCTGACTGCCAGCCGCCTCTATTTGTAAGCTCTCTGGAATCTGGGCCAATCGCAGGCTCCTCTCTATGTCCTCTAGCCAGTCGTCAGTGTAGAGTATCCCTTCAGTGCCCTTGAACTCTCGAGGCATCATCCTCTTGAAGTCCACTATAGTGCCTGATCTCTGCTGCTGCTGGCCAAGAAACTGCTGGTATTGTGCTACTCTCTCCAAAGCTTGGAGAGTCACTTGATGAGCATTCTCCATGCTCTCTCTCATCAGCTCGGTTTGTGCCTGGTGCACTTTTGCTTGCACCCTCTGAGCCTCAGCTTGAACTTGCTGAGCGTCTGCCGTCACTCTCTGGGCCTCTACCATACCCTGGATCAAGGTAAACATCTGTGCCCCGTCAATGGGCAAACCTCCGAAAATTGGAGTCGGTGGAGGAGGAAGGTTGTCCGTCACAACTGCGGCAATCCTCTGGACAGGTGGGGGAGGAGGATCCCTGAAAAGTGTAGAAACTCCTACATTTATCGGAGATGTAGGAGGAACTACGGATGTCTGTCCATCAGGTGGAGAGGTGGCAGACCCCTCTAAAGCTGGTGTTCCCGCTCTCATAGATCGTGTCTTCGGCGACATCCTGAAGACAGATCCAAAGAATCAATTAAGGCAAAAATGCGATATCATCAAGAAAGGACAGTAAAGTTCTAAAGAAGCAACATTTAAGATAAATGGATTGGAATAATCCTAGTTGTGATTGCACAGGTCAAAGATGCATCCAAGGTTTGATACCTCTATCCCCTAGGTACCAAAGTTCTACTAGAAGTATACTCACTGCTAGCTTTCTTACCTACTGCAATCGCTGATACTAGTTATTCTTATCACTCAAGTGCATATCAAATGCAACACATCATACTAAGTTCTGCTCTCTCTAATACAACCCTAGATGGACACTCAAGTCAGTTTACAGTGCAATCTCAATCATGCTTAAGCCAACAGATCCTTTCATATGCACCTCATCTACTTATATACTAATATATCCCTCCAACTATAAAATTTTATTCTCAAATTAAAATCCTCAAAACTAACTCCTCGAATAATTTAAGGTAAAATGCATATACCTTCCTCAAAGTCAAATATTCAAATACTGAAACAAAATTTTTTATCAATTCCAAAAATCCTTACAGCTTTGTCTAGGTTCAATAAATTGAATCTGAATCCTCGAAAAAAGCATAATATCTCAACTTCTCAAAATTCTAAAAATTGAAATTCATTTTCAGTCTTCGAGTTATAATTTAAATCCACCTTTTGTAGTCCAATAGCTCTAATGTAAATCTCTCTCACTGTCCTCATCAACATGTGTCATCAAATAATACCATAATTTAGTCTGTAAATTCATCTTGATAGGAAATTAAACTCCACAAGACACTAAGATCTTAATTTAATACCTGATCAACAAGAATCAAACGTAATATCAACAAGTGAGAATGGCCGGAAACAAGGGGAAATATTTTAAATTGGAATTTATAATAACATTCTCAGGGCTCATCCCAGGAATCTCTCAAGGAATTGTGATTGAGTATTCGCTCTCATCATAGTATCCTATGTCCTATATCCTATCGCAGGCACGCAGTAGTACAACAAATATGTCGCACTACCACGACATCGCACAACTTGCGAAGTCTGACCTGCATGGGCCACCTGTCTCGACCCGCACCCGGTATAGGGGCACGAGAGCGTGGGTACGTCCAGGCTACGCCGCAGCATCGGCGGTAGAACGCTGTCTAGGTCACAGTGATTCTATATTACTAAATACCTGTCAATGATATACATCTCACAATAATCTCAATCACAACAACTATAAGACACGATAAAAGATAAAAAGGAAATGACATAGTTAAACACTATGTCTCAACATAAAGATAAATCACAGTCTAGCTGTCCAACCCAAGTCTCCAATTAAACTTAACATAAGTCTAAACATAAACTAAAATAACCTCCATAAGTCTCAAGCATAAATAAATACTATCTAAATAGCTGTAGGCAATGCCTCATCTAGGGGCAGGGCCTCCTCTAGGATCTCTAGTACATAGTCTGCATCTATACCTGGTCCGTAGTACGTGGTACAGAAATCCTCAAGATTCTCTGAAAAAAATATCCAGCCAGGATTGGAACGAAATACACCTCTAACAGCAGTTCCACATATATTGACAAAAACTATAATACAGTGTAAAGAAATACAAGACAGATATGAACAACTGGCAATAAGAAATACTGGAATAAAGAAATGCTAGAATAAGTACTGGAACATCATCATCAATATGCATCTGTCAAGGAATAGAACTACAAGTGTATGCAAGTACAAAGAACTGGCATGTAAGTGTTTATAAGAACAACAACTAGAACATGTAGAAATATAAGATCAATCTATCAAGATACATGTCAAGAAATTATCTATCTAAGTGTGTGAAACATCAGTATATCATATGATCGGCTTGGGACTATATGACTCATTATATGGATTAGCGATCATCCCCAACAGGTCAGGCTAACCAGATGTAACAGCGATAAGGCATGTAAGGGTAAGGCTGCACCGACGTGAGATGTGGGTGAGCTAATGCTGCATGTAAAGTTTGTGTATGATCACATAAACTACTAATATTTCCCCGTTTCTCCTGCTAGCACGATGGATTCCAATCACGACTCCTCGTGACAAGTCTCAATGATGCCAACTCGTGTAAAGAACAGTGTCAGAGTTATGTACGCTATACAACAAGAATTATAGAGATAATCAACATAATGGAAACTGTCAGAGAATGTACTCGCCTGTGGTCCTTAGCTGGCAATACCACTGTCCGGGTTCCAAGGTGTCGTCTGGATGATCCAACAGTCCTATAGACATACCATGTAATACAATACTTCATCAGACAATACCCCAGCTCACAATCAACATAATGATCTCAACAGGCTACGCTAGGGGTGGTCACGTCTGTCATTCTTGCGCATAACAGACAGTCAATAGTATGGTCTCGCCAGTACGTCAGTGTACATTTGGCAGTCTGTTATCATGCTACAGGGTCACAGGTCGATGTAACTACAGGACATCCTTGATTACATTCAAGTCATTTATAATATGATCTAACACATTCATAATATTCATTAGTTACAAAATAATAGACATATATATATATATATATATATATATATATATATATATATATATATATATATATATATACTTTAAATAGAATTAATACTTTATATATATTAACCATATACTAGGGAGATGTATACAATACGTATATATATGTATTTATACTAATTGAGAGATACCGTATATATATATATATATGTGCCAAAAATATATTTAACCCTATACTAATACATATACCATACATATATACTAATTAGGTTTATATTCATATATAATATGTTCATACAAACACCAATCTACCGTCTTACGATACGTGTATACTATCATAGCTAATTATACGCATGCATACAAGAAGGAATACGCGTGTGCATGTACGCGTACACGTATGCGAGAGGGGACTCGAACCTGGGCGAAAATAAGGCGTGCGTGTTGCTGCGTCGTCGAGTCGAAGGGCTGCTCCGGTCGGGTACAGCGAGTCGTCCGGTCTTCGGGCGGGAACCTCGGTCGGCAGCGTGCGGTGTCGTTCGACGCTCGAGCGGCGCAGTCGGGCGGCTCTGTCGACGGGATCCGATGGTTCCGTCGGGCGGCTCTATCGACGGGATCCGGTGGTTCAGTCGGGGTGGCTCTGTCGATGTCGTCCGACGCTCTGGGCAGCAGGTGCAGCGTTTGGTGGCAGCGGGTTCAGCGCTCGGTGGTCCGGCGCTCGGGGGTTGTTCGGCGAGTTGTTCGGCACGTAACAGTAAAGTCGGGGGGGGGGGGGTTGAGATGGTCGGCTGGAGTATTAGGTTTTAGGTTTAAGGAGAAGGAGTAAATAGGATGATATATATTTATATACAAGGGTGTGGGTTTGACCTAGAATATGTTGACTTTGGTCAATACTAGGAAAAGGCCTTGGCTTATTATGGAGATACTCCAATGGGCTAGGTTCGGATGTAATTACGAGAATTTCATTGGTCTAAGGGTTTGGAGGCCATTGTTTCAAGGGGTTGATGTTAAATTACACATCCCAAAATTTATGGAAAATACAATGAAGGGGAAAAATGGGTTTATAACGCGTGTCGTGTCAAACAGGTGTATACTTAATGCTCTTACATACCAGTGCCAATAATTGTAATTTGCATGAAATAGGTTTATTGTTTGCTTATTTAAAATTAAATGCAAAGAGGTGTTCTACAATTAAATAGAAGTACAAGGGCTGGATTTACGTGGGACACAAGTATCAATTAACGGTCACCGCAATTTAAAGAAATTGATTATCATGCAATCATTTACTCATTAATTACGAAAAGATGAAAATACCCTTAATCCAAAAAGTGGGGGTGACAAGTCTACCCTCCTTAAAGAATTTCATCCTCAAAATTTAAAATAACTATCACAAGAATCAAGCAATCAATTAATGAATTATACCTCAAGTCTCGAAGAGATATGGATACCGCTCGCGCATTTCGTCCTCTCTCTCCCAAGTTGATTCTCTTGGAGAGTGATTTCTCCATGCAACACGAACCAAGGGAATAGTCTGGTTCCGCAATATCTTCTCTCTACGATCCAAGATCTCCACCGGTTGTTTGGGATAACTGAGTGTTGGTCCAACTTCGATCTCCGAGTGATCTAATACGTGACTAGAATCTGCCATGTACCATCTCAGTTGCGACACGTGGAATACGTTATGCACTCCATCTAGAGCAGGCGGCAAGTCAAGTCTATAAGCCATTGCACCGACCCTTGCAAGAACACTGAAGGGCCCGATGTATCATGGACTAAGCTTTCCTTCTCTGCCGAAACGAATCGTGCCCCGTGTCGGAGAAATCCGTAGGAACACCAAATCGCCAACCTAGAACAACGATCTTAACATGCAACCTAAGCAAAGCAATCACAAACCAAACAAAACAATCAAAACAATACCTGAAACTCTAGGGGTCTACGGTGACTATCTGCCCAATGTCGCTGTCGGTCCTGCGCCACTCGCAGTTTGTCTCTGATAAGTTTTACCTTTTCTGTTGCATCCACGACCATTTCCGGTCCTAACAAGGCTCTTTCTCCAACATCATCCCAAGATAAAGGGGTACGACACCTCCGTCCATATAAAGCCTCGAATGGTGACATCTCAATGCTGGCCTGGTAGCTGTTGTTGTAAGCAAACTCTACCAAGGGTAGATGATCCTCCCAAGAACCTCCGAGATCCAATACGCAAGTGCGTAGCATATCTTCAAGAGTCTGAATAGTCCTTTCAGACTGTCCGTCTGTCTGAGGGTGATATGCGGTACTGAACTTGAGCTGATTGCCCAAGCTTGACTGCAGGCTCCTCCAGAAATGGGAAGTGAAACGACTATCCCGATCTGAGACAATACTCACAGGAACTCCATGTAATCTAACAATCTATTGTACGTACATCTCTGCTAGCTTCTCTGTCGAAGTACCCATTTTAAAAGGTAAGAAGTGGTCTGATTTGGTCAACCTATCCACGATGACCTAAATTGCGTCTTTTCCTCCTGGAGAACGAGGAAGTCCTGAAACGAAGTCCATAGTCACGTGCTCCCACTTCCATTCTAGAATGGATAAAGGTTGAAGAAATCCCCCTGGCCTCTGTCAATCTTCTTTCACCTGTTGGCACACTAAACATCGGGATACGAAGCGTACTACTTCGCGCTTCATACCATACCACCATACATGCTTCCTCAAATCTCGATACATCTTGTTGGCTCCGGGATGCATCGAGTACTGAGAGCGGTGTGCCTCCTGTAAAACTTCTTCGTGCAGCTCTCCGCTTGGCACACACATCCTCGTGCCATGTCGTAAGGATCCATCATCCGCAGTAGTAAAGTCATCTATCAATCCTGCCTGAACTTGTGCCCTAATATTCCTTAGAGTCTCATCATCGTACTGCGCAGCTCTAATTTTGTCTATCAGCTCTGATTGAATCTGCAATCCCCACATCTGAATCTCAGCTCCTGGAACTAATACCTCAATTTTCAAGCTCTCAAGATCAGCTAATAAGTGTTTATCCGAAGTCAAGCACATAGCCATTGGGTACCTGCTCAAGGCATCCGCGACTACGTTGGCTTTCCCTGGATGATACTATAATGAGATATCAAAGTCTTTCATCAATTCTAACCACCTTCTCTGTCTCATATTCAGCTCCTTCTGTGTAAACACGTACTTTAAGCTCTTGTGGTCTGTGAAGATCTCCACACGCTCTCCGTACAGATAGTGCTTCCACAGCTTTAGGGCAAAGATAACTGCCGCTAACTCCAGATCGTGAGTGGGGTAGTTCTTTTCATGAGGGCGTAATTGTCTTGAAGCATAGGCAATTACTTTCCCGTGTTGTTGAAGAACGCATCCCAACCCTTTTCCTGAAGCATCACTGTAGATAGTGAATCCACCTGTCCCTGAGGGCAATGTCAAAACAGGTGCTGTCGTCAATCTCCTCTTCAGCTCATCGAATGCGGCTTGACATTTTTCTATCCAGACAAATTCCACATCCTTCTTGGTCAGCCTAGTCATTGGCTCTGTAATCTTGGAGAAGTCTTGTACAAATCTTCTGTAGTATCCTGCTAGTCCGAAAAAGCTCCTGATTTTAGCTACCGTACCGGGGGTAGCCTATGACTTCACTGCCTCTATCTTCTTTGGGTTAACTGAAATTCCGTCACCCGTTACCATGTATCCAAGAAATTCAACATTTTCAAGAAAGAACTCACACTTTGAAAGCTTCCCGTATAATTTCTCTCTCCTGAGTGTTTCTAAGACTATTCTCAAGTGCTCTTCATGCTCTTTTGGGGTTTTTGAATATACTAGAATGTTGTCAATAAACACCACTACGAACTTGTCAAGGTACTGGTGGAACACCTTGTTCATCAAGTTCATAAATACTGCTGGTGCATTGGTTAAACCAAACGGTATTACTGTAAATTCAAACTGGCCATATCTGGTTTGAAAGGCGGTCTTCGGTATGTCTTCTTTCTTCACTTTCACCTGGTGATAGCCTGACCTTAAGTCTATTTTTGAAAATACCTTTGCTCCGTTCAATTGATCGAAAAGATCGTCTATCCTCGGCAGCGGGTATTTGTTCTTGATAGTGAGGTTATTCAAAGCTCTATAATCGATACACATACGTACCGTGCCATCCTTCTTCGGTACAAATAATACCGATGCTCCCCATGGCGATGAACTGGATCTAATAAAACCTTTGTCTTGTAGCTCCTCAAATTGTTTCTTTAGTTCTACCAACTCATTATTGTTAACTCTATAGACATGTTGTGAAATAGGCTCCGCTCTTGGTATCAAGTCTATAGAGAACTCAACATCTCTGTCTGGTGGCAAACCTGGCAACTCCTCTGGAAATACATCCAGGAACTCCGCTATAAGTGGATGCGGTATCTCTTCTTCTTCCACCCTGGCTCCATAAAAAGTGCCTCTGTTTCGCTCCTCTGCTCCTCTGGCAATCTCAAACTCTGGCTCTCCTGGTGGTCGAAATACTACTATACCTCCGTGACAATCTATAGAAGCATGGTGTTTACTTAACCAGTCCATTCCGAGTACAATATCGTATTCTGGAAGTGGCATGACGAGTAAACTCACGCTCAATTCTCGGCCTTCCAATGATACTCTCCGATCCTTGCAACAATCATGGACTAGGATAATGCCTCCTCCTGTCGTGATCTTGCAAGTCCTATCTAATGGCTCCGTTTCTAAATGCTGTTTAACGGCATAGGATACAGATACAAAACTATAGGAAGCGCCAGAATCAAATAATGCAAGTGTTGGAATAGAATCAAGTAAAGCTGAACCTGAAATCACGTCTCCAGTTGGCTCGGCCTCCTCGGTGGTCATGGCGTAAGCTCGTCCTTGTGATGCTCCTCTCTGTTGCTGCTGTTGCTGAACAAACCTCTCCTGCTGTGATGGTAGTGGAGGTCCTCTCTGCTGGCCTCCTGGTACAATAGGTGCTCTGGCTGGTCCTCTCTGAGCGGCTCCTCCTCCTTGGCGAGTCTGAATAGTTGGGCAGTCCCTCAGCTGATGTGTTGCTGATCCACACGATAAGCAAGTGCCCAACCTTTTTTTACAGATGTCTCTTGTATGTCCCATGTTTCCGCAATACGAACATGGGGCAACGAGTTGATTATGTCTTTGTGGTTACTGTTGTTGAGCATGTCCTCGAACTGGTGCCTGTTGTTGGTGTTGCTGCTGGTGTTGTTGCTGGTATTGTTGCTGGTACGGCCGATGTTGTTGTTGAAAGTGTGGGCGCTTGGCTGGTCCTGTGTTACCTCCTGTTGCTCCAGAAATATCGCGTCCTCTCTTGGGCCTGAGGTCCAAGTCGTCTTCGACAATCTGGGCATCCATCAGAATACTCTCAAATGTAGCAGTACGTCGTCCCGAAGTACGAGACTTGATCTCCCTATTTAATCCTTTCGTGAATTTACGAGCTTTGTCTCCTGGGTCTCGAACCATCGATGGCGCAAATCGACTCAATCGACAAAACTCTGCAGCATATTCGTCGACTGACATGCCTCCTTGGACTAAGTCATGGAACTGACTTTCTAATGCTCCCAAGGCTACGTCAGGAAAGAATTTCTCTTTGAAGAGTTCCCTAAAGTCCTCCCAAGTAAGTCCTTCAGCGGCGAGTCTTGGCTCTGTACGATACCACGTCAGTACGATATCAAATATCTGACTGCCAGCGGCTTCTATCTGAAGAATCTCTGGAATCTGTGATAAGCGCAGATTCCTCTCTATGTCTTCTAACCATTTGTCAGCATATAATATTCCTTCTGTGCCTTTGAACTCTCGAGGCATCATCCTCTTAAAGTCCACTATGGTACCGGGCCTCTGTTGTTGTTGACCTTGATGTTGCGGTTGTCGTGCTACCCTCTCCACAGCTTGGAGAGTCACCTGATGAGCATTCTCCATGCTTTCTCTCATCAGTTCAGTCTGTGCCTGGTGTGCTTCTGCTTGCATTCTCTGAGCCTCAGCTTGAACACGCTGAGCCTCTGCTGTTACTCTCTGGGCCTCTAGCATGCCCTGCATCAATGCGAACATCTGTGCCCCGTCAGCGGGCACTCCTCCGAAAATCGGTGTAGGTGGCGGTGGAAGGTTGTCTGTCATAGCTGGGGTAATCCTCTGTATAGGTGGAGGAGGAATCCCGTTAGTTGCAGACACTCCCACATGAACAGGAGACGTAGGAGAATCTCCAGGTATCTGTTCGTCAGGTTGAGGGGTGGCAGTCCTCTCTGAATTGGCTGCTCCCATTCTCATGGATCTAGTATTCGGCGACATTCTGAATACAGATCAAAGAATCAATTAAGGTGATAGATGTGATATTATCAAGGAAGGACACTAAAGTACTAAAGGAAGCAATCCATTAGAATAGCAATATGAAGTTCAAAATTTTCTAGTGTGATTGAGCATTTTCTCATCCTTGATCCTATTTCCTATATCCTAGCACAGGCTCACAGCAGTACAACTAAGTTGTCGCACTACCACGATATCGCATAACTTGCGAAACTCGACCTACGTGGGCCACCACTAAAAACGTGTCACGACCCGCACCCGGTATAGGGACACGAGAGCGTGGGTACGTCCAGCCTACGCCGCAGCATCGACGGTAGAACGCTGTCTAGGTCACAGTGATTCTATATAACTAAATACCTATCAATGATATACATCTCACAATAATCTCAATCACAACAACTATAAGGCATGATAAAAGATAAAAAAGAAATGACATAGTTAAACACCATGTCTCAACATAAAGATAAATCAAAGTCTAGCTGTCCAACACAAGTCTCCAATTAAACTTAACATAAGTCTAAACATAAACTGAAATAACCTCCATAAGTCTCAAGCATAAATAAATACTATCTAGATAGCTATAGGCAATGCCTCATCTAGGGGCAGGGCCTCCTCTAGGATCTCTAGTACATAGTCTGCATCTATACCTGGTCCGTAGTGCGTGGTACAGAAATCCTCAAGATTCTCTGGAAAAAATATCCAGCCAGGATTGGAACGAAATACACCTCTAACAGCAGTTCCACATATATTGACAAAAACTATAATACAGTGTAAAGAAATACAAGACAGATATGAACAACTGGCAATAAGAAATACTGGAATAAAGAAATGCTAGAATAAGTACTGGAACATCATCATCAATATGCATCTGTCAAGGAATAGAACTACAAGTGTATGCAAGTACAAAGAACTGGCATGTAAGTGTGTATAAGAACAACAACTAGAATATGTAGAAATACAAGATCAATCTATCAAGATACATGTCAAGAAATCATCTATCTAAGTGTGTGAAACATCAGTATATCATATGATCGGCTTGGGACTATATGACTCATTATATGGATTAGCGATCATCCCCAACAGGTCAGGCTAACCAGATGTAACAGCGATGAGGCATGTAAGGGTAAGGCTGCACCGACGTGAGATGTGGGTGAGCTAATACTGCATGTAAAGTTTGTGTATGATCACATAAACTACTAATATTTCCCCGTTTCTCCTGCTAGCACGATGGATTCCAATCACGACTCCTCGTGACAAGTCTCAATGATGCCAACTCGTGTAAAGAACAGTGTCAGAGTCATGTACGCTATACAACAAGAATTATAGAGATAATCAACATAATGGAAACTGTCAGAGAATATACTCGCCTGTGGTCCTTAGCTGGCAATACCACTGTCCGGGTTCCAAGGTGTCGTCTGGATGATCCAACAGTCCTATAGACATACCATGTAATACAATACTTCATCAGACAATACCCCAGCTCACAATCAACATAATGATCTCAACAGGCTACGCTAGGGGTGGTCACGTCTGTCATTCTTGCGCATAACAGACAGTCAATAGTATGGTCTCGCCAGTACGTCAGTGTACATTTGGCAGTCTGTTATCATGCTACAGGGTCACAGGTCGATGTAACTACAGGACATCCTTGATTACATTCAAGTCATTTACAATATGATCTAACACATTCATAATATTTATTAGTTATAAAATAATAGACATATGTATATATATATATATATATATATATATATATATATATATACTTTAAATAGAATTAATACTTTATATATATTAACCATATACTAGGGAGATGTATACAATACGTATATATATGTATTTATACTAATTGAGAGATACCGTATATATATATGTGCCAAAAATACATTTAACCCTATACTAATACATATACCATACATATATACTAATTAGGTTTATATTCATATATAATATGTTCATACAAACACCAATCTACCGTCTTACGATACGTGTATACTATCATAGCTAATTATACGCATGCATACAAGAAGGAATACGCGTGTGCATGTACGCGTACACGTACGCGAGAGGGGACTCGAACCTGGGCGAAAATAAGGCGTGCGTGTTGCTGCGTCGTCGAGTCGAAGGGCTGCTCCGGTCGGGTACAGCAAGTCGTTCGGTCTGTGCAGCGAGTCATCCGGTCTTCCGGCGGGAACCTCGGTCGGCAGCGTGCGGCGTCGTTTGACGCTCGAGCGGCGCAGTCGGGCGGCTCTGTCGACGGGATCTGATAGTTCCGTCGGGCGGCTCTATCGACGGGATCCGATGGTTCAGTCGGGGCGGCTCTGTCGACGTCGTCCGACGCTCAGGGCAGCAGGTGCAACGTTTGGTGGCAGCGGGTTCAGCGCTCGGTGGTCCGGCGCTCGGGGGTTGTTCGGCGAGTTGTTCGGCGCGTAACAGTAAAGTCGGGGGGGGGGGTTGAGATGGTCGGCTGGAGTATTAGGTTTTAGGTTTAAGGAGAAGGAATAAATAGGATGATATATATTTATATACAAGGGTGTGGGTTTAACCTAGAATATGTTGACTTTGGTCAATACTAGGAAAAGGCCTTGGCTTATTATGGAGATACTCCAATGGGCTAGGTTCGGATGTAATTGCGAGAATTTCATTGGTCTAAGGGTTTGGAGGCCATTGTTTCAAGGGGTTGATGTTAAATTACACATCCCAAAATTTATGGAAAATACAATGAAGGGGAAAAAATGGGTTTATAATGCGTGTCGTGTTAAACAGGTGTATACTTAATGCTCTTACATACCAGTGCCAATAATTATAATTTGCATGAAATAGGTTTATTGTTTGCTTATTTAAAATTAAATGCAAAGAGGTGTTCTACAATTAAATAGAAGTATAAGGACTGGATTTACGTGGGACACAAGCATCAATTAACGGTCACCACAATTTAAAGAAATTGATTATTATGCAATCATTTACTCATTAATTACGAAAAGGCGAAAATACCCTTAATCCAAAAAGTGGGGGTGACACCACCACTAAAAACGTGTCACGACCCGCACCCGGAATTGGGGCACGAGTACGCGGGTACGTCCAGCCTACGCCGCAGCATCGGCGGTAGAACGCTGTCAAGCTTATGATACTATCTAGCCAATCTCACACAAGCATCTAATCTCCATAAGGAGGCACGGATGACACAAAAATAATACGAACACATACTCAATCACATGATATCGAACAAAAATTTAATACAACACAAGTCTAAATGTAACAATCTAACTCAACAATTATCCATGTCTCAACAAGTATGCCGGAGACAAATCCGGTACCAAATAGTCTACTAAAAGAACTAACCAGAAAACTGGTGATTCCGGCTAGACCTCCCAGAATCACAACTGAACTACCAAGTCCAGGTTGCAGCTACTCACCATATGGTCCATAAAGTGTCGGATATCGATCCCCTAAGGCATAGTCTGGAAAAATATTTCCAGCCAGGAAGGAGCAAAGTATGTCACGCCCCAGACCCAGAATACGTAGGACCAGGAATACGTGACACGCCAGCTACGTATTCGACCAGACTCTGGTCTGACTCGAATACGTATAAGCTGTAATATAAAGGACACTATCTAGATATTCCATAAATATAAACCTCTATGTCTCAATCCACAATGTACAACAGTATACAAGAAAGAGCTATATGTGCTAAGGTCGGCCGCCCAATAACACACTAACTCGAATAGACTCGAGAAGGAGTATGAGCCTATAAAACTAGGCTACAACAGCAGATGAATAATCAATGTAAAATAACCATAATGCCGGTAGATATAATGTGAGTACCTGGTACCATGCTCGCAAGATATGCCACTCCATCAGTATCTCCAAGTGCTCCGTAATCATCTATGCTGCAAAACTGGCAGGGAACCAGGTCCTCAGATGGACGTAACAAGGTACAGAAATATGACATGCCAAGTAAACAGAAAGTACAAGTGCACGACAGGGTACTCTATCATAACCAACTAGTATGACACAGTTTAAAGACAATGTTCGATGCGTGGGCTGTCCAAAATAAAATCGCAGCTCCGAACACAGAGACACACGGGTCGTACCGCAGCTTCGAGCACAGAGACACACGGGTGCTACCACTACACTATCAAACAGGATCACTATAGGTACATATATAAGCGCGTGCAGAGTAGCCCAAACGTCTAGTAACTGTCTTCCCCTTCCCAAGCGGTCAACGATTGTGCGTTGAACCTGAACCTCTAACTACAGTCTCGACACAAGGAATAACTCAACAGACGCGACCCTAAGGTCGTCCCAGTCTCTGGTCATGATGTCAGTATCAGGATACAGGAATCTGGCACAATCACAGTGTATGAGTGTGTCCTGGGGTATCGATGTACTCTGGTACGTGCATCGAGGTGCTATGAAGCATCTAGTATTTATTCTAAGATGTTAAGTCGAATGTCAACACCCGGTTGCGATCCGGACGTGAAGTATCGAACGTCAACATAACTACGTGCACAATGTACATAACAAAATAATAAATATCTGTAAACTGAAATACAGGGTGGCAAGGTACACTTGCCTGCGTCCAGCTGCCGAAGATGGGGATCCGGTACAGCGTCCAAGTCCGCGGGTCCCGTAGCACCTAGAGAAGAGGTACAAACTAAATCAATAAACTATCACTCGGCTAAAATAAGATGCTACACACATCTAGTATATGCTACAATCTTAGTTACAAGTCACAGGGACACGACTCTAGAGGGTTGACCCAGGTTGACTAAGGGTTCATTTCAAATACGATAAATCACTCGTTTAATACCATCAGAACAATCCTCGATCATATACCTTTAGCTATCACTCGTCTTAAAACTACTCCTCGACCCATTTCACTATTATTCCTCAGTCTACTATATTCACCCCGATATTCAGTTAATCTACCACTGATCCAATCCTACGCTTCACCTCAGGATTCACAGACGTTAACATGTATATTGACGTATCTCACTAAATAAATAGTCAATATTTCTCAATCCTCTATCACTGACTCATGGTTTGATATTACACACAAATTCACAATAAATCATCTGCTCCTCAATGATAATCAATGTTTTAATCTCACACTATCATTTTACAATAATTAATTCTGCTCATCAACAATAATCATTGTTTTAATATCGCAGCACTATTGCACATTAATTTAATCTGCTCATCAATAATCGGTGTTTTAATATCGTAACATTATTTTACCACCTTTCAATGCATACATAACATCAAGCCCTAACTCAATGCATTAAACCATTAACCTCACATATTAAGATGTAATAAACCTTAAAACTCATGCATTCAAAATCTTACAATCTCAATATATAGTAAGATCTTAAACCCTAACCCTAACGACCAAGTTATATGTAACCCTAACAACAAACAAAGCTACACAAGTGGAGGGGTGAGAGTTTACCTTGGCGGTGTAGGGTAGTTGCTGGCCAGAATGAGGCTCAGTGCGGGATGGAGGTGCTCGGTCAAGGTGGTGGAGAAGTCGCGGTGCGGGGACCTCGTCGGAGAAGATGCAGACGAGGGTGGCGTGGGGAGTGGCTCGTGGCGATGCTCGCCGGAGTAGAGTGGTTGGACAGGAGGAGTCGGGTGGCTGCATTTCTCTGTGAAGTGAGGCTCGGGATGGGAAGGATGCTCGTCGGAGTTCCGGGGGGCTGTCCGTGGGTTGAAGTTGGAGTATCAGGCCGGAGCAGGGCTCGGTCAGCCGCCGGAGCTCCACAGTGAACTATACACAGCGGGCTGGAGGGGATTGGCTGTACCGTCGGCTGTGCGGGGGTGCCCGCCGGAGCCGGAGCCGCCGTGGGGACGGGAAGAACTGCACAGCCGCACTGTGCAGTCAGACGCCGGACTGATACGGGGGCTGCTGCCGTACTGTCGCGGCCAGGAGAGCAGCGGAAAGCGCGGTGCCAGCAGCCGCCGGAGTCCGGTCTGGGGAGGGCTGGAAACGCTGCAGGCCGCCTCGTCGGAGAAGAGGCTTGGCCGCCGGAGCAGAGAAGCTCCGGCCAGCCGCGGTGGGGGGAAGAAGTCAGGCCGGCGTGCGGCACTCCGTCGAAGCTCGGGCCGGAGTAGCTCTCAGATTAGAGAAGAAGGGATGAAGAAGAAGAAGAATATAGGAAGAAGAAAAAGAAATTTAAAGAAAGGAGAAGGATTTTGTATGGTGAATAAATAGAGGAGGGAGGAGAGAGAGAGGGGGTGAGGTTTCCCAAATGTTGGGATTAGGGCCTGCCTTGGGGTTTGTGAGGGTGAGGGTGAGTTGATGGGATATTTTATAGGGGATTGGGAAAGGAGATGGATGGTTGGGATCAACCCATTCATATTGAAGGGTTGAGATTAAATATGAAGAGGGGAGGGTTTCTTCATGAGGGAATGAGGGAATTGAGATTGGGACCCTATTGGGACCCTCTAAATAAATCATGACCAATAGGATGTTGCCAACAATTTAAAATTTGCAAATAAGCCCCCGTAAATTCGGGAATTTGCATGGACACATGAAATGACGCAAAATTTGCGGAGAAAAATATATTTAAAAATTGTCATGGTGAGGGGGTGTTGAGCGTTAGGCGCGGGTCCAATTTGAAGGGCATTGGAATTAATTTAATATTAAAAATAGAATTTACAAGTTGGTAATCCCGATTTAAATAACGATAACGCGTCCCGCGAATTTAATTTAATTGGGGCCCGCGGGGTCAAAATCTGGAAACGGCGCAAAGGCCAAAAATGGTGGGGGCTTGGAGTCAGTCTTGGACCCTTTAGTTGGTCCGGCTCAACGGGTTAAGTTGGTACCCCAAAATTGAGGGTAACGACACAGGTGTCCGACACGGAATAAAATACGGGTTACGATTTCGTAATGTTGCGCAATTAATTTAGAGCACACAAAAGTTGATTTTAACAATCAGAAAAGTCCAGTGCCTAATTTGGTGAGTTGAGTCGAGTGTACAATATTTGTACGGAATTTATGGGCTGAAAATGGGCTCCAAATAAATAGACAACGATAGTGCGCGTCAAAGGTTTTAAATTAAACGGGATTAAAATTCCAGATAAATATACTCTATTCTAAACCTCAATATTTTCTAAAAAAATTTTCCTGGTCCACTCTAACTATCCACAGAATAAATTGAGGGGGTTTACATTCTTCCCAACTTAGAAAAATTTCGTCCCCGAAATTAAAAGTAAAGCACGATAATAACTAACAGAATTTAAAATAACTAGTAATTAAACTGCCGTACGTAAATTCGTACCTTGCTCCTCAAATAAGTACGGGAATCGCTGCCGAATAGAATCCTCGCGCTCCCAAGTAGACTTGCATGGGGAATGGTGCTTCCATGCCACTCTGACCAGTCGAATCGTCTGTCCTCTCAAAGTCTTCTCGCTGCGATCGAGAAGCTCAACTGGCTGCTCTACGTAAGACAGACTAGGCCCGACTGTAATCTCCGAATGATCAAGCACGTGGCTAGGGTCTGCGACATATCTCCTCAGCTGCGATACATGAAATACGTCATGTACTCCCTCTAATGATGGAGGTAATACAAGACGGTAAGCCACTTCGCCAACTCGTTCCAAAATATCGAAAGGTCCGATATACCTCGGACTCAGCTTGCCTCTGCCTCTGAATCTGATGGTACCACGAGTGGGCGATATCCTCAAAAATACGTGGTCACCCTCCTTGAACTTCAATGGTCTGTGGTGCGCATCTGCCCAGTGTTTCTGTCTGTCCTGTGCTGCGCGCAGGTGGCTCTGAATCTGCTTGACCTTCTCTACTGTCTGTGTCACCAATTCCGGACCAAGTATCTGACGCTCTCCCACGTCACTCCAACAAACTGGCAACCTGCATTTTCTGCCATACAGTGCCTCATAAGGTGCCATCTGTATGCTGGCCTGGTAACTGTTATTGTAGGAGAATTCCACCAAGTGTAGATGGTCCTCCCAAGATCCTCTAAAATCAATCATGCACGCTCTCAACATATCCTCTAATATCTGTATCGTGCGCTCTGACTGTCCGTCAGTCGGTGGATGATACGCAGTGCTGAACTTGAGACGAGTTCCTAGGCTCTCCTGCATACTCCGCCAAAAATGGTGACGTGAATCTGGAATCATGATCCGATACGATGCTGACAGGCACTCCATGTAATCGTACTATCTGCCTCATATACATGTCAGCTAGTATCTTTGTGGATTGCCCAACTCTGAAGGGCAAGAAATGTGCAGACTTGGTGAGTCTGTCTACGACAACCCAAACTGCATCCTTTCTGCTAGGGCTTCACGGAAATCCTGTGACGAAGTCCATGGTAATGTGTTCCCACTTCCACTCGGGAATGGGGAGTGGCTGCAATAATCCTGCAGTCCTCTGATGTTCAGCCTTGACTTGCTGACAAACTAAACACTTCGCCATAAATCTTGCAATTTCCCTCTTCATCCCATGCCACCAGAAATGCTGTCTCAAGTCTCGGTACATCTTCGTACCCTCAGGATGAATGGAATAAATCGAGCTATGAGCCTCTGTCATCAACTCTTGGCGTAGCTCGCCACTCGGAACATATAGGCGATCTCCGCACCTCAGCGTTCCGTCTTCATGAATCCTGAGTCCCGTCTGCAGGCCGGCTTCTGTTCTCTCTCGCAGACGTCGAAATCTCACATCTGTAGGCAATGCTGCCTTGATCCTCTCAATCAAAGTAGACTGAACCTCAAGACTGGCTATCTGTCCATCCATGCCTGGCAATACGATCTCTATCCCAAGCTCCTGGAGATCCTCTAGCAACTGTCGCTGCATCGTCAAAAAGTATGCCATGGGCTTCCTGCTTAAGGCATCTGCTACGACATTCGCCTTGCCAGGGTGGTACTGCAGCTCAATGTCATAATCTGACATCAACTCTAGCCAACGTCTCTGCCTCATATTGAGCTTCTTCTGTGTGTAGACGTACTTCAGGCTTTTATGATCTGTATAAATCTCAACACGCTCACCATAAAGGTAATGTCTCCATAGCTTTAGTGCAAATATCACCGCAGCTAGCTCCAAGTCGTGCGTTGGATAGTTCTTCTCATGAACTCTCAACTGTCTCGATGCGTAGGCTATCACCTTGCCGTGTTGCATCAGTACACATCCCAATCCGCTCCCTGACGCATCACTGTACACTATAAATCCTCCTGATCCGGAAGGCAGTGTCAAAATCGGTGCTGATGTCAGACGCTTCTTCAGCTCATTGAAAGCCGCCTGACACTCGTCAGTCCAGATAAACTCTTCGCCCTTACGCGTCAGTCGCGTCATAGGTGCAGCTATCCTCGAAAAGTTTTCCACGAACCTCCGGTAATATCCGGCAAGTCCGAGGAAACTCCTAACCTCCGTAACTGATGTAGGGGTAGGCCAGATCTCTACTGCAGCTATCTTCTCCGGATCCACTAATAGTCCATCTCCAGTGATTATGTGTCCCAGAAATGGTACTCTATCCAAGCAAAACTCACATTTGCTGAGTTTGGCGTACAGCCTCTCATGTCTCAGCGTCTCCAACACCATCCTGAGATGTCTCTCATGCTCTTCCTGGCTCTTGAAATATATCAGGATATCGTCTATAAATACCACCACGAACTTATCTAAGTACTGGTGGAAAACATTGTTCATCCAACACATGAATACTGCTGGCGCGTTGGTTAAACCAAACGGCATGACTAAAAACTCATATTGGCCATACTTCGTCCGAAAGGCCGTCTTCTGGATGTCCTCTTTCCGTATCTTTATCTGATGATATCCGGATCTGAGATCGATCTTCAAAATTCATATGCGCCACTTAGCTGATTCAAATAAATCTTTGATGTGCGGCAATGGGTACTTGTTCTTTACCGTTACTGCATTAAATCCTGTAATCGATACACAAACATACCGTCCCTGAAATCAATACGCAGACGTACCGTCTCGTCCTTCTTCGATACTATAAGATGGTTGCCTCTCATGGAAAAACACTAGCCCGACCGAAACCCTTGTCTAAGAGGTCCTCTATTATGAACTTCCAACTCAACCAAACTCTGTCAGTGCTAGTCTGAAGACAGAGAAATAATCGGCTTGGCTCTTGGAGTCAACTCTGTAACAAACTCTTTCTGTCAGGTGGCAGGCCTAAAAGATTATCTAGAATCACTTCCTCAAACTCTGATATAATACGGGGTATACTGGTTCACCTTTTACAATGAGTGCCTCTAAGGTAGATGGGCACCATGCTCCCGGGCTCCCTGAAGTAACTCAAACTTAGGGTAATCTGGTAGTCATAAATAATGTAATCACGTCGACAATCTAGCGTCGCGTGGTATTGGCTCAACCAATCCATGTCTAGGATCTAGACTTTAATCCCAAGATAAATTCTCCTGTTCTACTTTCAACATCAATCCTCAAAAGAAAATGTTTCCTTGCCTAATGTATAATTTCTCTTCTCCTCAAGGTTTTACCTAAATTTTTATTCCTCGAATTTCTTCTTTTCGTTATTTATCTCTCCAAACCACATAGTACAATTATAATAATGATGTCACCCAAGCACATACTAAAATTTTTGGTATTAGATCGTCATCTTCCAAGTGAGAGATTAAAATTTTATCTTCTCTAGTCCATAATATCATTCCTGATATTGCTATCATATCCAACCACTAGTTTCCATCGTCAGGCTATGCATTCTCATAAATTATTCTAGGTCATGATCAACAATCCTTCTAGCTCTCAGTGCTTCCAAGGTTACTGTTACCTCAAGCACGGATAGGGTACTACTGGGTCCAACTCTCTTGCCAACCTTCCACACTAGTTCTAGAATCCAAAGAACCCATCAATCTATCCTGATAAAGTAACAATCTTCTCAGAGAAAGGCGTACGAATTCTGTCTTCTGCCGTCTGTTCTTCGGTCTTCTTCTGGAGAAAAATCATCAGTCACAAGCATTCGTCTCCCCGAACAATAGGGGACGAGGAACATGAATATCGATATTGACGAAGATTGAACGAATGCAAAGTGGAAGTCCAAGGGCGATAATCACATACAAAGAGTTTTTAAATCGATTATGGATTGAGATCCTATTCAACAATCATAACATCTATTCCTAATTTGCAGGCTCGCTTGGCACAGTCAGGTGACCAAGACGATTTAAATCGAACCTGCATGGGCCACCACAAAAATATGTTACGCCCCAGTCCCAGAATACGTAGGACCAGGAATACGTGACACGCCAGCTACGTATTCGACCAGACTCTGGTCTGACTCGAATACGTATAAGCTGTAATATAAAGGGCACTATCTAGATATTCCATAAATGTAAACCTCTATGTCTCAATCCACAATGTACAACAGTATACACGAAAGAGCTATATGTGCTAAGGTCGGCCGCCCAATAACACACTAACTCGAATAGACTCGAGAAGGAGTATGAGCCTATAAAACTAGGCTACAACAGCAGATGAATAATCAATATAAAATAACCATAATGCCGGTAGATATAATGTGAGTACCTGGTACCATGCTCGCAAGATATGCCACTCCATCAGTATCTCCAAGTGCTCCGTAATCATCTATGCTGCAAAACTGGCAGGGAACCAGGTCCTCAGATGGACGTAACAAGGTACAGAAATATGACATGCCAAGTAAACAGAAAGTACAAGTGCACGACAGGGTACTCTATCATAACCAACTAGTGTGACACAGTTTAAAGACAATGTTCGACGCGTGGGCTGTCCAAAATAAAACCGCAGCTCCGAACACAGAGACACACGGGTCGTACCGCAGCTCCGAGCACAGAGACACACGGGTGCTACCACTACACTATCAAACAGGATCACTACAGGTACATATATAAGCGCGTGCAGAGTAGCCCAAACGTCTAGTAACTGTCTTCCCCTTCCCAAGCGGTCAACGATTGTGCGTTGAACCTGAACCTCTAACTACAGTCTCGACACAAGGAATAACTCAACAGACGCGATCCTAAGGTCGTCCCAGTCTCTGGTCATGATGTCAGTATCAGGATACAGGAATCTGGCACAATCACAGTGTATGAGTGTGTCCTGGGGTATCGATGTACTCTGGTACGTGCATCGAGGTGCTATGAAGCATCTAGTATTTATTCTAAGACGTTAAGTCGAATGTCAACACCCGGTTGTGATCCGGACGTGAAGTATCGAACGTCAACATAACTACGTGCACAATGTACATAACGAAATAATAAATATCTGTAAACTGAAATACAGGGTGGCAAGGTACACTTGCCTGCGTCCAGCTGCCGAAGATGGGGATCCGGTACAGCGTCCAAGTCCGCGGGTCCCGTAGCACCTAGAGAAGAGGTACAAACTAAATCAATAAACTATCACTCGGCTAAAATAAGATGCTACACACGTCTAGTATATGCTACAATCTTAGTTACAAGTCACAGGGACACGACTCTAGAGGGTTGACCCAGGTTGACTAAGGGTTCATTTCAAATACGATAAATCACTCGTTTAATACCATCAGAACAATCCTCGATCATATACCTTTAGCTATCACTCGTATTAAAACTACTCCTCGACCCATTTCACTATTATTCCTCAGTCTACTATATTCACCCCGATATTCAGTTAATCTACCACTGATCCAATCCTACGCTTCACCTCAGGATTCACAGACGTTAACATGTACATTGACGTATCTCACTAAATAAATAGTCAATATTTCTTAATCCTCTATCACTGACTCATGGTTTGATATTACACACAAATTCACAATAAATTATCTGCTCCTCAATGATAATCAATGTTTTAATCTCACACTATCATTTCATAATAATTAATTCTGCTCATCAACAATAATCAGTGTTTTAATATCGCAGCACTATTGCACATTAATTTAATCTGCTCATCAATAATCGGTGTTTTAATATCGTAACATTATTTTACCACCTTTCAATGCATACATAACATCAAGCCCTAACTCAATGCATTAAACCATTAACCTCACATATTAAGATGTAATAAACCTTAAAACTCATGCATTCAAAATCTTACAATCTCAATATATAGTAAGCTCTTAAACCCTAACCCTAACGACCAAGTTATATGTAACCCTAACAACAAACAAAGCTACACAAGTGGAGGGGTGAGAGTTTACCTTGGCGGTGTAGGGTAGTTGCTGGCCAGAATGAGGCTCAGTGCGGGATAGAGGTGCTCGGTCAAGGTGGTGGAGAAGTCGCGGTACGGGGACCTCGTCGGAGAAGATGCAGACGAGGGTGGCGTGGGGAGTGGCTCGTGGCGATGCTCGCCGAAGTAGAGTGGTTGGACAGGAGGAGTCGGGTGGCTGCATTTCTCTGTGAAGTGAGGCTCGGGATGGGGAGGATGCTCGCCGGAGTTCCGGGGGGCTGTCCGTGGGTTGAAGTTATAGTATCAGGCCGGAGCAGGGCTCGGTCAGCCGCCGGAGCTCCACAGTGAACTGTGCACAGCGGGCTGGAGGGGATTGGCTGTACCGTCGGCTGTGCGGGGGTGCCCGCCGGAGCCGGAGCCGCCGTGGGGACGGGAAGAACTGCACAGCCGCACTGTGCAGTCAGACGCCGGACTGATACGGGGGCTGCTGCCGTACTGCCGCGGCCAGGGGAGCAGCGGAAAGCGCGGTGCCAGCAGCCGCCGGAGTCCGGTCTGGGGAGGGCTGGAAACGCTGCAGGCCGCCTCGTCGGAGAAGAGGCTTGGCCGCCGGAGCAGAGAAGCTTCGGCCAGCCGCGGTGGGGGGAAGAAGTCAGGCCGGCGTGCGGCACTCCGTCGAAGCTCGGGCCGGAGTAGCTCTCAGATTAGAGAAGAAGGGATGAAGAAGAAGAATATAGGAAGAAGAAAAAGAAATTTAAAGAAAGGAGAAGGATTTTGTATGGTGAATAAATGGAGGAGGGAGGAGAGAGAGAGGGGGTGTGGTTTCCCAAATGTTGGGATTAGGGCCTGCCTTGGGGTTTGTGAGGGTGAGGGTGAGTTGATGGGATATTTTATAGGGGATTGGGAAAGGAGATGGATGGTTGGGATCAACCCATTCATATTGAAGGGTTGAGATTAAATATGAAGAGGGGAGGATTTCTTCATGAGGGAATGAGGGAATTGAGATTGGGACCCTATTGGGACCCTCTAAATAAATCATGACCAATAGGATGTTGCCAACAATTTAAAATTTGCAAATAAGCCCCCGTAAATTCGGGAATTTGCATGGACACATAAAATGACGCAAAATTTGCGGAGAAAAATATATTTAAAAATTGTCATGGTGAGGGGGTGTTGAGCGTTAGGCGCAGGTCCAATTTGAAGGGCATTGGAATTAATTTAATATTAAAAATAGAATTTACAAGTTGGTAATCCCGATTTAAATAACGATAATGCGTCCCGCGAATTTAATTTAATTGGGGCCCGCGGGGTCAAAATCTGGAAACGGCGCAAAGGCCAAAAATGGTGGGGGCTTGGAGTCAGTCTTGGACCCTTTAGTTGGTCCGGCTCAACGGGTTAAGTTGGTACCCCAAAATTGAGGGTAACGACACAGGTGTCCGACACGGAATAAAATACGGGTTACGATTTTGGAATGTTGCGCAATTAATTTAGAGCACACAAAAGTTGATTTTAACAATCAGAAAAGTCCAGTGCCTAATTTGGCGAGTTGAGTCGAGTGTACAATATTTGTACAAAATTTATGGGCTAAAAATGGGCTCCAAATAAATAGACAACGATAGTGCGCGTCAAAGGTTTTAAATTAAACGGGATTAAAATTTCAGATAAATATACTCTATTCTAAACCTCAATATTTTCTAAAAAAAATTTCTTGGTCCACTCTAATTATCCACAGAATAAATTGAGGGGGTTTACAAAGTACAATCTCAAATAATAGTTCCATTTAATTGATAAGGACTATAAAGCAATAAAAAGATGATGCTAGATACTGAGAAGACAGTAAAATAATGTAATGGCAAAATAGAGAGACATGCAATGTAAAGAGACAGGCAATATAGGCAATGTGATACAGTGAGTGCATATATGAAATGAAGAGAACAAGGTACATGATCATATACGGGTGATGTAGTATATGATCTAAATAGAGAACTGTAATCTATTCTAAGTGTTTGAAATAGTAGCTTCGAAATGTGATCGGCTTGGGAACATGTACGAGAGCTATATGGCCTGGCTAATCATATGTGAAGAGCATGATTAACACTTATATTGTTCTACACTTGTATAAAAGGGGTATGATCATATTTCTTACTAACTACTTTCCCGCCCCCAACTAGTACTGTGGATCCAACCATGACACGTCACGATACACGAGCAATATCCAATCTATCATGTACGATGTCTAATATACATGTCGTGTACAATGTCAAAACGATAATCAATGTAACATCTCATGACTGCAGATCCAAGCTATATACTAGTCCATGTAGCACAGTGTCAAGGATTCAGATGTAACATTTCTAGATACTGGAATTATAGAAATTATCAAGGAATTGGAAATTATCAGAGAATGTACTTGCCTTGGGTCCTTAGTTGGTAAATACTGATGTCCTGTTCCAGAGTATCGCCTGGATAAACCAACAGTCCTATAGACATATCACAATTATAACACTTGTATCAGATGCTACACTAACACACAATCAAAATACACTGGCCTCAGGGCTATGCCAGGCATGGCACTAGTCAACTAGGGTCATCTAGTAGGGATACATATATAAATATACATATCTTTAATCTAACATATATACTTACAATATATATATACACCAAATTAAATACATATACAATATATATATATATATTAAAAATATACTAAGGGTTTATACAAAATATATATATACCATTCACTAATATTAATACATACTAAATACACAAGTTTAATTTATACTAGTATACTTTTTATTAAATAGATATTATATAAAAATAAACTAATATATATTTACATATATGTATACCAGTTAGATATATTGAAAATATATTAAGTATATACAAAAATATATATATATATATATATATATATATATATATATATATATATATATATATATATATATATATATATATATACATACCACATATATTTATTTATACCAAAATACGTTTATATATATATATATATACCAATACATTATATAACATATAACATTAAATATTAAAACCTACATTAACATATATTATATGTATACAGATATATTAATACACATATATATCTAATACGTATTTATACTTTGATACATTTGATACATATATATATAAATAGAGAAATACGCGAGATATATATATATATACACATATATATACATATACACGTGTATATATATATAAAACATATATACACTAATAAAAATACACTATATACATTAATACACACATACACTAAATTTATACACATACACATATACATCTTTACGTATTAATACGTATAAATGTATATATATATAAATGAAAGGAGGGAAGGGAGAGAGGAGAGGGAGCTCACTGTGGTGGCTGCCGGGCTTGGCCGGAGGGAGAGCTGGCCGGCGGGGGATGGCCGCACTGGTGGTGGTGGTGGAGTATGATGATGATGGTGGTGGTGGTGATAGTAGATGGTGGTGGTGATAGGTGAAGATGGTGGTGGTTGTAGTGAAGTGGCCAGAGGAGATGGAGGCTGGAGGAAGTCGGGGGGAGTCTCGGGCTCGGCCGGAGAAGGAGTTAGGAGGAGGAGATCAGGGAGTTGGCCGGGGATGGTGGAGGAGTTCGGGTCGGGGTGACCCGAGCTGACGTGGGGAGCGGCCGGGGATGCTGCAGCAATCGGCTGCGGGGTCGGAGAAGATGGACTGGGTGGTTGCTGTCGGGTTGATGACGAGAGTGGTGGTGAGTCGGAGGTGATCGGCTCGACGTTGTCCGGAGGAGCAGCAGTCGTCTGATGCAGTGGAAGGGTGGGGGAAGAGTCGGGTTGAGCAGGAGGAGGGAATGCAGCGGAGCTGCGCTCGCCGGAGTCGGGGAAGAACAGTGAGGAGGCGGGTGGAGCTCGCCGCCGGAGTCGGAAAGAAATGTAGGAAGCGGTCGGAGCTGTGGGGTTAGAGTGCAGCAGTGGTTGGCCGCCGAAACAGTGGCCGAGGGGGTGTGAACAGTGGGTGAGGGTGAGGATTCCCCCCCTTTTAAATTTCAAAAAAAACTAAAGGAAAGAAGAAGAAGGGAAGAAGAAGAAGAAGAAGAAGAGAAGAAGAAAAGAAAAAGAATGGAGAAAATGGGAAGCCTACGGTTGAGGGTGGGGGCTTGTGAGGAGGTGGAGAAACCTAGGTTTTTGGGGATTAGGGCTTGTGATGGGAAGGGTGATGATGTGACTTTAAATAGGGTAGTGTGTGTGGGAATGAAGGGTTATGATGAGCCCCATTGAATGGATGGCCTAGATTTGTCATGAAGAATTCTTCATGTGGAGATAAGGGTGAGAGACTTAGTCAAATATTAGGGCTCCTTCATTGGTTTGAACAAATAGGGTGTTGACACCTAATACAAATTTGCAAATTAGCCCCCCTAAATTTGGGTATTTGCACAGACACATAAAATGATGAAAATTTGGTGGGCGATTCGGTGTTCGGTGTTTTGTAGGGTGAGGGAGCGTTGTATGTTTGGTATGGGCTCAATTAGCGGGGTACTGGAATTAAATCGGGATTTACGGAAACAGTTAAAATGGTATCCTCAAATTAATTAGAAATAAATGCAAGCTGTGTCCTAAAATTAATTAGGAGTACATGGGACCAAAATCAGGTCGGGTCACAAATACCATTAGTGAAGAAGACTCAGAACAGAATATTACCCTAATTTGGGTCGTACAAAAAATAGGTCAAGTTTACCTCCAATTTCGATTGGAACGCACAACGATATAAATTGGAATTTATTCAGAAATTAAATAAACGTCCGCGATGATTTTTGTGCGGCTAAAATGAAGCAAAAGAGAGCATAATTATGAGTTACAAAAATGGCAGAATGGGAGGCGGGCATGTCTAGGGCAAGGTTGTGAAATTTGTTGGAAGGCAAAAGCTAGGGTAGCGCTCCAAATATCGAAGCAAGGGCAGGGCGCAACAATTAAATAAATTACGGTAGTTAAATACAACCTCCAATAAATAAATTCTAAATAAAATAATTTACCACATAATCCCATAATTCGGACAGGTGTTCATCTACTGGGCTTCTAGGTCAAGTCTACCAGCTCAAACATAAATAAACACTGTATATAATAATATATTTAATTATACATCTCACATAATTTTATAAATTAAATATACTTATCATGCCATTACTTAATTGTAACTACCATAATATTAAATATTATAAAAAGTCAAAAATATCCCTGTTTTCGGAACATGGTAGTGACAATTTCTTTTGGCGTTACCTTTGGAATTGTCTATTTGTTTAGTTCCTCTAATTCAGAGGGATACTCAAAATTCTGAGCATTCTTTATAGATTTATCCTTAGTAAGGGCATTCTTATTGAAGCCTATTGCTAACTCTTTACTCATTAGCATGATGAGGTTCTACTTCCTTCACTTACATGCACTATGGCTAGTTATTATTATCAGGTTATAAAACTTTTAATAGTAATTATTAAGAAAACTCTATTGTCCTAGTTAACTACTCCAGAAGTTTTTGACATATCTAACGATAGTAAAGACCTAACACGGCTGTCAGCGATTTACGCCATCAACTGCCCTCTCAGCATAACTAGGCTATGCGACTTTGATGCCGTCCCACTAGGTAGAAGATACATCGTTACGACAAATCCTAACTCTATCGCAGTTAACTAAAGCAACAGCTTTAACAATAATAACAACCATAACAGAGAAATAACTTAAACACAATAACTAAGCCATATAATTACATGCTTTTGAGGAAGTAGAAAGATGCAAGATGTTTAGATTAGAGCCAGTCCCTAATGAGAGTTATGCAGACTAGTCTCTGTCATGGCCCAGTCTATTTTAATATTTATCCTAATTTAACTCTATCAATGACATACAGTCATTTATATGAGTCTGTAACTTTAAATTTGAAAACTAATGGTTATAATTTTCTACATGGATCTGAAACTATAGCAATAATCTATAGGATTCACTATAAGGTAATGAATACTATTGCCTCAAATGCAAGGCATATTACCACACCTGGTAAGACTACTTTGATAGAAACAAATCTGTTAACATCCAAAGTAGCAACTAATAGGATAATTCGATGGGATGAAATTAACTTTCCAAAAGAATGAATTTTAAGTAAAGCTGTGTTACCACAACCAATTGTGAACACAGATATTGATCAAATAATTCAAACTAATGATGGAGAAGTAGAAGTGAGATTTACTCCTCATGATATCTCTCGATTATAAATATCAGGACAAAAATCTCTACCTTCTACAATAGGGTCAACTTCTTCTAATAAAGAAGAAGTCAATAAAATTAAAATTACAGATGATGCAATAACACATCCCTTATACAAGGAAAGGAGCAAGATAAGCTCTCCGACAATGTCGGAAATAGAATTTACTTCTATTTAATGGAATTTAAAATCAATCAAGAAATTCGGGACATTCTCAATAGAATGTAATTAAATTAATTTTGCTACAGTAATTTTTCTAATATATATATCTAAATACATATCTAAAATTCAAAAAAAAAATCCACAACAAAATATTATCTAAATAATTTATTTATAAAAAAATTACATTTAAACTAACTACAAGATAGTATCTAAATAAATTTATTAATATTATTATTTATTATTTTATATTACCTACAGATAATTTATTATCTACAGATAACAAAATAGTTTATTTATTATCTATTATTTAGAGATAATTTATTATTATTTGTACATAGATATATTATTTAAAATAATTAATTATATAGATAATAAATAATAATTATTGATACATGTTTAATAATTATTGATACATATTTATATTATTTAAAATATATTATTGATACATCCTTATTATCAATAATATATTTTAAATAATATAAATATGTATCAATAATTATTATTTATCATCTATATAATTAATTATTTTAATAATATATTTATGTATAAATAATATATTTGTGTACAAATAATAATAAATTATCTGTAGATAATAAATAAATTATTTCGTTATCCGTAGATAATAAATTATTAGTAGATAATAATAGTAAATTTATTTAGATAATTTCTTGTTGTTAGTTTAAATATAAAATTTTAATAAATAAATTATTTAGATAATATTTTGTTACATATATGTTTTTAGAATTTTGGATATATATTTAGTTAAATAATATCATATACTTATTTTAAATATAATTCGAATATTTGATACCGTAATTAATTTTAATTAAATTAGGTGTAACAAAATAATTAATAAATAAATTATTTAGATAATATTTTTAAAAAAAATTGATACCGTAATTATATTTTATACCATAATTAAAAAATATTTGATGCTGTAATTGTATGTTATAGTTATGATATCAACCTTTTTTTAAAAAAAACCAAAAAAAAAAACCTTATTAACAAAAAAATATAATATTGATGATAAATATTAGTATAGATAATAACAAATTAATATAGATAATAATAAATTAATAAATAATAACAAATTAACTAATAGATTAAATCAAACTTTAAAAAAAATCAAATCAAGCCAAACTAAATTCATCCAAACCACACCCACCCGAACCGCCATCGAACCGGCCAACACACATTTTCGCCAACTAGGTTGGCATTACCAAATTTTCGCCAACTAAGTTGGCAGAATACACCCGCGTGCCTCTCCCCCCATCCGTTCATCCACTCGTCCAACAGCCGCTCGTTTTTACGTTTTCATGACGAAACGTTTCTGTATATCTAATTTTATCATACTTATTTTGTTTCATCTAATTTAATTAAAATTAATTTTGCCACAGTAAAATTTTAAATTTTTACGGTATTGAATGCGTACGGTACGCCAATAGTGAATAGTTTTCATCAATTTTATAGTGCACTTATCATTTGCCTAATGGTTGTAGTAGAGGAATCCGGAGATTGCAGGAAAACTGGCAAAAGCTTATTGGGGGGATTTGAACTTAAAATAGCTGGAGCCACATGAAGATTTCTCGCTATGATGTTAGGAAAAGAAGATGAAAAGTGGATGGTCGTGGGCTATAGGGAACTATAAGCACGGTCGGGGGAAGAACACGTTGAAGAGTTATACTATTAACTTTCGAAAAATTATGTAATATTTTAGAAGTGGTAAATTATAGTCACTTAGTTTGTAACTGCAAAACTAGACTATTGTCACTTTCAACAAATATTAAATATATTTGTATTTATTTTTATTTGAAGATGGACTTGAGAATATATATTTTGAATTGATAAAAATATTTGAGAGTGAACTTATGTTATTTCATTTGTACGATTGAATGTGCTCAAAATGATATTTTTTTATCATTTGTGGACAAAATAGACAATTTATAATATATTTGAAAGTGATAAAAAAACAAAGGACATTATTTTAAAATGCATTATATAGTTACTAGTTATGTTCACGTGTGATACACATAACAAAGGAAGAAAAAAAATCTCTAATATTATTAAAAAATTAAAATTATATTATATTATAATACTTTAAATATAAATTTAATACATTTTTATTAAAGTTTGTTATATATATATTTTTTGAACTTTGGATACATGTGTAGATAATATCATGTAGTTAATTTAAATATGATTTGAATATTGAATATATTTTAATTTTAATTTGTTATAGATGTGTTTATAGTATGTTGGATATATGTTCAAGTAGTTAGAAGGATTTAAAAAAATTTACTTGAAAAATATACATACGATGGTAGTTAGAAGAATTTCAGAAGAAGAAAAATCTTAATTAAATGAGAATATACATGTGACTTAGACGGCTTGTTTTCAAGTTATATATATATATATATATATATATATATATATATATATATATATATATATATATATAAAATTTAGACGGCTCATTTTGAGGGGTGGGCAATTATCGATTTTGTCACAATCACAACCACACAAACGAGGGGAGGGGGTTAAGTGCAATTTGCCAATTATGAAATGTGTGGTTGGAATTGTGCCACGTCACCGCCACCCTTGTTTTGGGAGTGAGGTGCCATCTCACCTCCCTTATTCTCTCTCTCTCTCTCTCTCTATATATATATATATATAATTAATTAATTAATTAATTAATTAATTAATTAATTAATTAATTTTCTCTTCCCTCTCTCCCACTTCACTTTTATTTGTCTGCTTCATTTTTCCTCTTCTCCACTCTAACCCTCAAGCCTCCAAACCCACAAATCCTAGATGTAGCATGGGAGTTTAGTTTTTCTTCTTCTCTTTGGAAGAGATTAGAGCTAGCGTTATCTAGCACCTAAGACAAGTACATCTTTCAAATAGTGAAAAAATCATAATTTTTGGTATATATATAGTTTTTTTCTTCATATTTTAGCTTATAATGTGTATGTAGTGATCTTTTACAACTTTAGTATTTGACATTTTCGGTTTTGATGAACGGTTTGGATTAGGTCTAAGTTTAAAAGTTAGGATTTTATGAATTTCTTGGATTTGATCTCTTAAAACTTAGAATTTCTGAAAACCAATTATCCCATGTTTTAGGGAATTCAATTTTATGTTATTTTGTATTTTGAAACGTCGAATTTTGAATTAAAATAAAATTTTTATGGCCAAAATAATTTTTAGAATTTTGCATATCATATGAGGAAGAAGAACAGTTATGTGTAAAAGTACGCAGAGGCCCCTCCCTCTTCGCAAAAGTGCGCAAGGCTCCTCCCTTTTCGCAAAAGTGCTCAGAGACCCCTCTCTCTTCCCAAATGTGCGCGGATAGACCATTTTGACCTAAAAGTGTGTGGATATGCCATTTTGACCAAAGTACGCATATAGGCCATTTTTATTTTACCAAAAAGTGCACGAAAAGTCTATTTTTAGCTATTTTTAACTGTTTTGTGTGCGAAAAAAGTTTTTTGACCCAAAAGTGCGCAGAAAGTCTATTTTTAGCCATTTTGATTGTTTTGTGTGCGAAAAACTATTATAGTCTATTTAAGCTATTTTTGACTGTTTTGTGCACGAAAAATCTAATTTTGTCTATTTTAATCTATTTTGACTGTTTAGTGCGCAAAAAAGTTGTTTTGTCTATTTTTTTCCTTATTTTTGCCTATTTTTGCCTATTTGTTAGTTTTGTCATTTTTTTCAATTAGTTTGATTTGTTATCAAAATATTGTAATCATGTATGTGACAGTGAATTAAGGACTTATATTGTTCTTTATTATCTGAATAATGACAATTTCTTGATGTACCATATGATATAATTATAGGCCCAACTAGAACCTTAGACTGATAACCAACTAATAACTTATGCAAGCAGATATGTAAATATAGCAAGTATATGAAAATTTTAACTGAGTAAGAAATCATAATACGCTAACACCGAGATTTTATCCTGATTTTTCTCGTGGAGGACTAGTTCATCTTGCTCAGAGTTGAATCCACTATTAGTGAAACACAAGCTTTGATCCGAAGGCTTACAACTTCTTACAGACACGTGCTTTGATCCGAAGAGCACGAAGACTTGCAATTTTCTAAGGTAATATGTAAACACCCTGATTTTTTTAGAATTTAATTTTATTACAATTATGAATTTTTGATTAAGGGAGAATTTTCTGTAATTTTTAGATATTTATAGTATATAATATTCATGGATTTATAATTATGTGTATTTAATTAATTATTAAAATAGTGCAAAAAATATATTTTTAGGTTAAAACTATTAATAGAGTATTGTGTAATTTTTTTGGAATTTATTAGGGTCCAAAACTATTTTTAATGGCCATGTATGCATATATGTATATATATTGTTTTAATAAACCAATCCAAACCAACCCAAACTAAACCGAACCAACCCAACCCAAACTAACCGAACCCGGATCCCATATCCGAACCCGCAACCCAAAACCCACCAACCCAAACCCACCAATCCCCATCTACTGTAGCAACCTGAAACCCCCACAGCCCCCCGACCGCTTCTCTTTTTCTTCCCGAAACCTCCCCGATCCCTCCTCTTCAGCTCCTTGTAACACCCTCCCTGTCATCCTATTTAAACCCTAGCCTAGCCTACCACCACCACTATCATCTCCTCTACCACCCCGACCAACCCCGGTCGCTGACGACCGCTGGACAGTCGCCGCCGCACGCCGCAAGATGCCTCCGCACAATCACCAGAATCCTAAGCAAATAGCACACAACGAGGTACACAACTTCTAGCCCATGTATCTCCCTGCACAGTTGACCAATTAATGACCTGTCGAATCCTATCCGAAGACCACATGACCCCCTTGAACCTTGTGTAATTAGTTTAACCTATCGTGTCCTGTGTCGATCGTAATTCGCAACGCAAAACAAAAAAATGACCCAGTTTGTAGTTCAGAAACTGTTCCAATTATCCATGTTCATGGCTGATTTTCTTCCAACCTAGTTAATATTTTTAAATTCTACTTAAACAGTAATTTAGACAACATAAACAATTTTTAATCTGTTTAATTAGTTTATTTTAATTCGATGTATGTTGTGTTTAAATTTTTGTTAAAATCTGTCAAAAACTTAGTTTTCTAAACCCAAAATTTTCTGAAATAGGGTGCGTCCCGCTAAACGAGGTAACTTTGTCGTATGTAAATTGCATAAAAATGCGCGTATCGTCAATGCGGACGTGTAAGATTTTGTGGAAGTTGATTTGGATGTGCGTGCACACCAAAATTAACACGTATCCGTCGAAAAGTTCCGTATCGACATGTTCTAACACTCGTCATAATTTTGTTTGTGCTTGTTGTTTCGCAACGAAACTTATGCCATCGGATTTACAATGTTACGCTGGTCCTGTGACCCATGTTTGATTCGATTCTAAGAACGTTGATGAAATCCCATTTTGTAGGCCCCACGGTTCCACTTGACGGGCGATTTTATGACCGGCTTATCAAAATCCAGTTTTGGACGTTCCATTGGATTCGTATCATTATTCTGGACTCGTAGATACTAAGTTTGACGAATTTGGAGAACGTTGTCTTTGACACATTTTTTGGTGTGAAGTGGGCCACATGTGGACCCCGCTTTAACCCAAAACCATCAATTCTGTCCTTGTGTCTAAATTGGACTTATGGGTAGTCAATCCTAGCTATCTCAAGTTTTCTGAGAACAATAGTGATGTTTGTTTTAGCATCCGGTGGCGTATCTAAATATTTCACTTATATCGGAATAACTGACGGAGCTTAGAACACAGGCAAGTGTACCTTGCCAACTTGCAGTAGTTCTTATTATTTTATTTGCTTGAGTTCTTTCTATATATATATATATACTCTTGAGATGTACTTGTTCAACCTAGGACCGTGAGATGTTGCTTAGCGTCCGAACAAGATTCGGGTGTCGACGCCGTACGTAGAGTCGTGTAACGTTACTTTGAGAGTTGATACCACGATCATATATATTTTTACGTGCTTGCTTTATCAAGTATGTCATACCATAGGACACTTGACACTATTTATGTGACATAATCTTTCCTAAGTTATTCATGGTGATTCTGTATAGGCTTACATGATTCGTGACATGAGACTTGCATATACATAGATATCATTATGACTCACTGTACTTGCTAGAGGTCATGATCTTGCGTGTTATGGACATGAGACATCGTGGACATGAGACATGTGATTACATTGGGTAGGGAGAGACATACATGCTACAGGCTGATTATATACATATATACTTTATTATTGAGGTGCTTTAGTCTCTGTTCCAGAGCTTGTCCCATTACGTGATATTCTTGTTGCTACGGGCTCTCCGACACAGAGCTTGTAGTGGTCTCAGCCTGAGTACTAGTGATGCTCTCATTTGTATTTCATATAGCTGGTTACATAGCTTATCCTGAGGATCTATTTTTTTATATACTGTATTTTATTTGGCTTGAGTGTTTATTGTACCTTGCTATGTCCCCTGAGGACCAGGATTCAGATTATGTCCCCAGGTACAACAGAGGAGGATTACCCCAAGATATATGGGATAGAAGCTGACGTTGGAGCAGTACTGGCACCAGAGGACGAGGTTATGCCAGAGGATTCTCCTGAGTATTCTGTGACATACTAAGTTATTTATGCTTCCAGTTATTTCATATCTTGACTCATGGACTTAACTTATTTTATTTTTCTTATTTTATCGGGTTGTTCCTCGAGACACTACATATGTTGATTTAATAATGGACTATTTCCTTTATCTATTATCTTGATTAGTCTATCATATTTAGTTATGTTTCTTTCTATGGATAAGATTAGAATTATTCTGTGATAGATGGTGTAGACTGCATTTATATTTATTACAGCTTAAGTGCACTCTAACGGGTCCATTAAATTGGATTTGCCCATCGGAGTTGTGCTGCTGGCCATTTCTACGTGGCTAGTCCCTCGATATTGTAGGACTAGGGCGTGACTTAATACAACTTGAACAAATTCTAATCGACTCGCACTTTGGCACTTAGAGCTTGGGAAGTTGTTGCTTTATAGATGGGAATGATGAACAGCTCAGGAGAGAAGAGATATGAATGTGAATGAGTATGGAATGAGAGAATGAAACTCTATTTATAGGATTACTGGGGACCGAATTTGGTCCCCCAACGTTCATAAATTTGAACGTTGAGCACTGGGTCATGGATTGAAGGAGTCAATCAGGAAACTAAAAATACTGGGTCTTAGGAGATCGAGTTCGGCCCAAGTTCGGTCCTAGTCCGAGTTTAGTTCCCTTAAGTCCAAAGCCTTTCAGTTTAGATATTCAGGTTTGGCTTGTTTTTAATTGGATTGGTTTGGGTTTGTATGTGGGCGGTTTGAGTTGTATTGTGGTTTAGAAATGGGTTAAGCATCTAGTTTCCAAGTGCAACTCAATGTACAACATTTTCTAGACTCAAATAAATATAAAATTATAGACTAAAAAAAAACATAACTCGAACTATGTAGCATGTAGCATCTTCTTCAACAATGTCATGGAGATATGCCTGTTTTTAATTTATGTGTTGTAAACCCGTCCACTGACACGCCCCGATCTCCTGCAGGCTAATCGGCCGTCCCTACTAGGCGAGAATCACCGTGCCAGCGCTCCCGCAGGACGATCACTTGACCCATCTGGGCGTGATGCCGCACGAGCGTGAGCCATGCCCGTGCAAGGCCGTAGTTCTGGCTGGCAGTAAGAGGTCTAAGCCACAAAGTTGCACAGATTATCCGAGTGTAGCAGAATTATAAACGCATAAGCGATTGGTAACAAGTTCACTGAGTCATCAATAACGGAAGCATTAATAACACAAGTAGAAGTAAAACAAACACTTTATTGATATGAACAAGTGTTACAAGCGGCGTATAGCCGAGATTACAAATCGCTCAAGTCTCTCTCTCTCTAAAACAGTAAAAGCTTGCCAAATGGCTACATTTGTGGAATGATACATAGGCGATGTTCCAACATTATGTGTTGTATATGTGCTTCAGTTCCGGACGTAACGTTCTAAGGCTTCAGAGTGAACTCCACGCCTTAGCACTCACAAAGGAGGCATCTACACCGAACAAGGTTCTCCCGTACCCTGCAAACAATCTGGTGGTTTATCAGTACATGAATGCACTGGTGGGGAGGCTACTCGCCTGCTCGACAAATCCAAACACGTTCAATAGGTTACGTGCACCATCTATTGAGTTATCTTTTTAGTTTTGTCTTATGATCAGTTTCATGACATATTTGAAAGGCCTAACTCGTGTGGCAGTGTGCCGTGTGATATAAGAGGAAACACGACGAGACTTACCAACTTACCATTTATCCTTACCTGTCCAAGAAAAACCAAGCTAATTCAAGCACAAGCATTCATATAATGAAATCCAGGCAAATAACTTATGCAAACACAAGTGTCGTGAGCGAGGTTATGTTTCGGATGCATGAGTCTTAAGGATTTCTCAGGTGTGTTGCATAATACGTTCAATTGATCCATATATATATATATATATGATTGTGTTATGATCGTTCAGGTGTTTCAGATATTCTCGATGCGATGCAATGACTCGCACGCAGATAGCCGCTAAGCGAGGATGACTTATCTATATGAACAATTATCGCTGGCATAGCCATAAAGGACCGATTAATAGTCTCGGAGCACAGATGACGAAGATGCATGTGTCACTTCCATCATCCTGCCCAGTCAGAGACTATTCATTAGTTCCATCCGGATCGGATCGGCCTCGGTGCCCCAAAAACCGCCCATGGAATAAAATTTGAAGATCCCCCTTGATTCCAAGTTGTCCACGACACGCAGTCTTGGTCTTCCAAATCAATAAATTGACATGATAATCCATAGTTCTTGTTCTGAACGAGAATGAGACAATCACATGGTATGATCTGTCTTGCATAGTCTCCCTGATCAACAAGCACGAGACAATCACATAACATGATCTGTCTTGCATAGTCTCCTAGATCAACGAGCATTATTCTATGAACTGTGATTCTTGCTTGGCTTGACACTATTCTCTTCAGATGTAAACTTGGTATGATTATCATTCAGATGTAAACTTGAAATGATTCCTGTTCAGTATTCAACTTGCCTTGATGCATTCCCCTGGTGCGGGGACTGCCTTGGCGACCTAACGGTCCCGGATACTTGCAGGTTCATTTGCACATGAGAGCTATTTGATAGTCTTCTGGTTAACTCGGATGCATGCTCGATACGCGATAGCGTTTACTTGGTTTATGGCATAATTTCTTATGGCAAACATTAAATCAAGGCAACATTTTAAGTTAACATATAAGCAGGCAAACATTGCATTCATAAGCAAACTTAAGTATTCACGTTTTGCTCGGGCCCGAAGGTAAGCCGAGGAGTAAAATCGTAAAGGGACTTAATGAGCGACATTATCTAGGGTCGTGCAGTATAGCAGTAAAGAAGTGCACAACGAAGAGTGTAATATTCATGTCGTTCTACTCGAGGCATAGCAGGGTCTAGTTGCACAAGGCAAAGGTAGCATGCGAGGGTCTGATTATAAGCAATGTTTTATTTCCATGTTCTACATAAGCAATACAAGTTAGGATTATTCCCTTAGCTAGGTGCATTGTATTCTTATTAGCATGTAGGGATGATTCATCTAGCGACTAGCATGAACATCCATATTTTAAGTGTGTTGGCTAAGCAAAGACAAGTTCATCGTAGCCACCCACCTTAACGATAATTCGCCTCGGTCGAGCGATACTCCGAGCGAGCATCTGAAAGCCTAAGACGGAACTCCTGAAGAGCCAAGTCTAGAAATCCTCTTGCCTCAAACGAGTATTCTCGCTGAAGCAAAGCGGGTCGGGATGTTGAATTTTTGCCGTTTGAATCGGCAGCCCGCTTTAGCGGAACGGGTTGTTACATCATACACCACTCAGAAAAAGTCTCGTCCTCGAGACTTACTGAGCGCAGGCTGTTCTATCGTATTATCGAATCTATTCCAAGCGTAGCAATCAGTACCACTAAATCCAATTTTGTTCACAATCTCCTACTCGATCCTTATGCCATGTCGCGTGCATGCTGAGTCAGGCTCATTTGCGCCTTAGCGTGGGATATATTGCTTAACGCGGAGTACGTTTTAATTGATCTTGATTAATGATATAAGGCTGAGGCAAACTTATACAAGTCGTTGTACTTATTCAGGTGGATATTCACTTGCACTAGCATTTGAGATCAGCATATCGTGAGTCTGGATTGTGCACATATTCAAAGCGCTTCAAGCACATGTATGTCAACCAACTTAGCGATAGCGAAGTCTTAGCACTCGAGTTTCACATCTTATTTAGTCTTGGATCGTGCACACATTCAAGGCGTCCCTCAAATATATGCATTCAACCAAACTTAGAGATAGTAAAATCGGACAAGCTACTTTGCAAAAATCTTAAGGGTTCTCATTTTTTTGAATCACGAGGATACTTCCGATAGGGTAAATCCAATTCCATATCATTTTCTTTCCAATTTATCAAGTATTTGCACTACCGTTAAGCACGATCTATTCGGTTTACCGACTAGCATTCATCTGTTCGGGTTAAACATAGTACACGTTACCGTTCCCAAGTCTAACCCTAAGTCTTGCTGCCCCAGTTCTATAGCTTGTTCAAGCAATTTGCTAAAGTCGGTTGCACAGGTTCATTCACTCGGCACAGGGTCGTCTACCTAATTTCTAGGTCAGCTCACAAGGTCATAGGTACAAGTTCAAGAATACGATACATCGTGTAAATTCGTCACACGATGATCGCCCCAATTCCTATGGTCAAACCATTATTCATTTGTACGGGGTATTCTACCCATGGCCGTCTCACTCAAATTTCTAAACATCGAGCACTGATTATCCTACTCTCAATAACACGTTCACTTGCACGGGGTTACAGCCGTTCAGTAAAATCCACAGTATATCCAAGTTGCAGGACAAGCCTAGTGATTTGCATAGTCTATCTCTCCAAACATGTTTTTGATAGAACTCATATATTCATTCTAAGTCTAGACCACCAAGCCAAGATTCAGTTCTAAACCTTTATTTATAATACCAAGTCGTTCAACCTGATTCATGTATTCGTTCACGAAACCATCAAGCGTGATTTATTCCAGGTTCTAGGCTAACTTATCCTCAAAACATTTTTTGATCACTTGTATTTTCAATTTCGTCTTATCGTATCGAACCAAAGTCAAGATGATCCATTAGTTGTCACGCTCTGGTCTTCCGTGTCATACCCCGATCTCCTGCAGGCAAATCGGTCGTTCCCGCTAGGCGAGAATCATCGCGCCAGCGCTCCAGCGGAACGATCGCTTTGACCCATCCGGGCGTGATACCGCACGAGCGTGAGACACGCCCGTGGCCGTGGTTCATTGGCTGGCGGTAAGAGTTCTAAGCCACAGAGTCATACAGATTGTTCGAGTGCAGCGGAGTCATGAACGCATAGGCGATCGGTAACAAGTTTTTTATTGATATAAATAAGTGTTACAGGCAGCGCTTGCCGAGATTACAATTCGCTCAGATCTCTCTCTCTGAAACAGTAAAAGCGTGCCAAGTGGCTACAATTATGGAATGGTTGTACAAGCGATATTCGGGCAATGTTCTAACATTATGTCTTGTATATGTGCTTCAGTTCCAGATCGCAATGCTCCAAGGCTTCAGAGGGAACTCCTGGCCTTAGCATGTATGAAGGAGGCATCCGCACCGAACGAGGTTCTCCCGCACCCTGCAAACGATCTGGTGGATTATCAGTACATTGCATCCACTAGTGGGGAGGCTACTCGCCCGCTCGACAATTCTAAACACGTAATATAGGTTTCGTGCACCATCTATTTTGTTGTCTTTCTAGTTGCCTTAGGATCAGTTTCATGGCAATGTTTGAATAGCCTAACTCGTGTGGCAGTGCACCACGCGATATAAGAGGAAACACGGCGAGACTTACCAACTTACCATTTGTCCTTCCCTGTCCAAGGCAAGCAAGTTATTTTAAGCACGAGCATTCATAATGAAAACCAAGGCAGTGGCATATGCAAACACGAGAGTCCTTAAATCATAATCGTTCAGGTGCTCAGTTGTTCTTTTGACGTGATGCAATGACTCGCACGCGGATTTCCGCTAAGCGAGGATGACTTATCTATATAAACGTTTGTCGCTGGCATAACCATAAAGGACCTTAGTCATTGACGGGAATGGAATACAATGAAAGTACGTGGTGCGCTACAAGCCATCCCGCCAATCACGTGAGACTAATATGTTAAGTTCCATCTGGATCGGATCGACCCGGTGCCCCGGTGACCGCCCGTGGAACGAGATTCGAAGATCACCTTTTTCAAGTTGTCCGCGACATGCAGGTCCGGATCTTTCCAATCCATAACTTAAAATGATAATCCATGATTCGTGATCTGAACCGAGCGTTTGCTCCATGAGCTATAATTCTTGGATTAGTTGACATGATTCTCGTTCAGAGGTAAACTTGATGTGATTATCATTCAGTTGTAACATGACAGGATTCTGTTCAGTATTCACTTGCCATGATGCATGCCCCTGGTTCAGGGATTGCCTTGGTGACCTAACGGTCCTGGATACTTGCAGGTTCAATTGCACAGAAGGACTATTGGATAGTCTCCTGTTTGACTCAATGCATGCACGATACGAATAACATTAGACATTTGTAAGCAAGCAAGCATTCGTTTCTAAGGAACTTAAGCAGACACGTTGGCTCAGGCCCGAAGGTAAGCCGATATGTGAAACCGTAAGGGACTTCCCGAGCGACATGATCTAGGGTAGCATGCGAGGGTCTGAATATAAGCAATATTTCAATTCCATGTTCTAACACAAGTAAATACAAGTTGGGATTATTTCCTTAGATAGGTGCATTGTATTCTTATTAGCATACAGGGGTGATTCACCTAGCGACTAGCATGTATCGTTCCATATTTTATGTGTGCTGGCTAAGTAAAGACAAGTTCACCGTAGCCACCCACCTTAGCGATGATTCGCCTGGGTTGAGCGATACGTCAAGCGAGGCTCTGAAAGCCTAAGATGAATACCTGTAGGGATAATGTCATGACCCGCACCCGGTGTAAGGGTACTAGTCTGAAACAACGCCCAGCCTACGCCGCAGAATCGGCGGTAGAATACTGTCTAGATAATCTATCTAACAATATAATGAACCACCAATAATGATAGTATACTCAATCACAGAACTAAGAGAGAAATAAGCACGAATCAGATAAGAATAGAATAGTCACAATAAAACTCATGAGTCTAAAATAATACATCAATGAGTCTGAAGAAGTAACAAAAATAAGCTGGAGACAAATCCAGTACAAAGAATACTACGAAGCTACAACTCCAGGGTCAACTGTCTCAGTTGGGATAAGTCTCTCTTGAGCCAGGGTCTCAGAATCTAAACCCACAATATCCTGGGGTCCATAATAGGTAGGGTACCACTCCTCAGTGTCATCTGAAAAAATATATCCAGTCAGGAAAGGAGCGGAGTACATCTCTAACAGCAGTTCTAATTAATGATAAAAACTATGTAATAGTAAATAGCTGTGGATAAACAAGATGCACAATAGATACAAGAGATATATATACAATAAGAAAATACTAGAAATAAATACAACAATGAACAATATGCCAATGAAACAATAATACTAATGACTAAGTGTGTGAGTACTAGCTTAACATGTGATCGGCTTGGGCAAGATGCAATACGGCCTGGCTAATCATACGTGAGGTGCATGATCAACACTATTTAGTAATCAGTACTTTATTCAATAGGGATATTGATCACATATCTATACTAATACTTCCCACCCCCGACTGGTATAATAGATCCAACCACGGTATGCTATGGCACGAGATTCCCCAAGAAGATAGCTAGTCTTCTCGAGAATCGGTATCTGTACATGTACAAGATAACCAATAAAATAATACTTGCACCATATACACCATATACCAAGGAATAACATCTCATGACGAGATCCGGATATACCAATCCGTGTAACCATAGTGTCAAGAGAAACATGGATATCTACACTAGATACAACGAATATAGAGGATATCATAAATGAGAAACTATCAGAGAATGTACTCGCCTAAAGTCCAATGAACAGTCTCACAGATGTCTGACTCGGTGCCTCGAAGACCTAGATATGGAATACAACATCAATACAAGGTCCCGAAAAGAGAACAAGTTAAACTAGTCAACTTCTAGGTCAAAAAGTCAATTCTAAGTCAAAAGTCAACTATGGTCAACTCTGAAGTCAACCATCTATTTCTAGGTTGCACAAGTCTAGCACCAAAATCTTGGATCAAAATACTAAGATCTAAGTCATAAGACTACATCCTTAAATATTAGGATACCGTATCTTCGGATACGTGAATCCAAGGTAAACCTCACAATACCTATATATCAATCAATAAAGTATATAATATAGAATATTAAATACAACAATTAGGAATTATGGTTTTGAACCAACTTGGTATCCACACAAAGTAATGCTCAAGATACATAGATATAGTATTTACTCTTATACATAATATATTATATATAAACTAATATATTATACAATTAAAATTATAACACTACTAGTATTATATCTCACAAAACATATATATATATACATATATATATATATAAATATAATATATAAAATATAAACTAAAACTGCCTAACTGTCACTAAAAATAGTGTGCTAAAACACTGATTTTCAATAAACAGACCCTTTAGTGACAGTTCCAACTGTCACTGCAAACGCCGTCGCCAAAACTGCTGTATAAACGCACTGCTGTCACTTATTGGTGACAGTTCAACTGTCACAGAATGACCATCGCTACTGCTGTCGCTTATTCCCGCCCGCTGCATTAATGACAGAACTGTCATTAAATGCCCTAATAACTGCTACAGCGACTGCTGCTTTAATGACAGTATATGTCATTAAATGCTGCTGTCGCCAAAGCTAAAAGTATATATAAATATATATATTAATATATAAATCAATATATATATATATATATATATATATATATATATATATATATATATATATATATATATATATATATATATATATATATAAAACAAATAAATAAATATATACTTATATATATACATAATCCTATACATATAAATATATATTAAAAGCTACAATACACATTCCATGTACTAATGTACATATTTTAACATGGCTAAATGAACACATAAAAATACATTCATTTATATACAATTAAAATTATATAATAATTATAATTAATATAATTACTCATTTAAACACATAAATATATTTTATAAAATATTTATATATAATTTATTTTATTAACATAAATTGTAACATATATAAATGCATGTAAAGAAAGCTACATATATATTTATACATTATATTAGTACACATAAAAATACATAGATCTATGCTACAATAGATATCATAATAATTACACTAAAATAAATATATAACATCTATATATATTTACTAATTATAATTCAAGAATTAAAGCATAAATAATTAGATCTATACATAAACACACACAAATGGAGAGTATCACACCGTATCCCACTAGATCTAGGATACGCATACGACACGAGTCCAACACACAACCAATTGCACCCCGAAGGACACAAATAAGTTACAAATAATATTTATGAATAAATCAAAGTGTCAAATATAGATCTATGTGTCCGTGTCAAAATATGACATGTACAAAGTCCCGTGTCGGAGGGAAAACCCCCAAAACGACACGTATCACCAAATTGTTGGGATACGACCTACACGTACCCAATTGTGGACACGACACTAGCCCCAAACACATAAGCACATGCCCAATTGATCTATAGGATCAATTGACACACACAATAAAATGTCAATTCGGAATTCCCACAAAATTGACACAAAAAGTACCATAACTTTCTCCATGGGTCTCCTATGAACACAAAACCAAGTCCTATGGATAGTACATACATATGGGTTGATTTTATATGATTAAATCTCAGATTTAAAAGCTAATTTAAGGGAAAAAACTAAATTATACCTATTGGGAGATGGATTCCCAATGAAACCTCCAATTGAGATAAAATTGCTTCCAAATTGTAGATCCTTGCTCCTCTTTGTAGATCCTTGCTTCCTTCTTCTAGATCCTTGCTTCTCAAATTTCTAATGGTGAATTGGGAAGAATTTGGTGGAGAATTGGAATGAGAATGAAAGGAATTTGGTAGTGGAAAATTCTAGATCTAGATTTGGAATAAAAATGAGAGGAGAGAGAATTTCCCCCCTCTTTTAATAGGCCGGCCCTTACCTCTCCCTCAAGAAATTATAAAATGTCCAATGTACCCCTTGGGGCCTCTCATGAAGAAATAATTAAGGAAGGAAGCTTCTAGTCTAATGATTTAATTAATTTTAATTCATCTCCTTGACAATGGGCTTTCTAAATGGGCCTAGTCTAACTAATTAATTCATGTTGGTCCATGGGTCCAAACTAAACTAGTTGGGTCCACTAATACAAGTCCAAATAATTAAATAATATCTAACAACAATTAAATAATACAATAAATAATTATTTACCATGCACAATAATTAATTAAATAGGAAAAGACTAAAATACCCTTTCCTAGAAAATATGGTAGTGACAAGTCTACCTCCTTAAAATAATTTTGTCCTCAAAATTCAAAGATGAAAACTACCCCCAGAAAATCACAGAACAGAACTAAAGAATCACAATTAACTATGAAAGAACATAACAAGAAAATAACATACCTCAAGGTACAAACAAATATGGATAACGCTCTCGCATTTCATCCTCTCTCTCCCAGGTAGACTCCCCCGGAGAGTGATGTCTCCATACGACGCACACCAAAGGAATAGTCTGGTTCTTCAACACCTTCTCACTCCGATCCAGAATCTCAACTGGCTGCTCTGGATAACTAAGAGTAGGGCCCACCTCTATCTCCGAGTGATCCAATACATGACTAGGATCTGCCACGTATCGTCTCAACTGTGACACATGAAAAACGATGTGCACTCCCTCTAATGCAGGTAGCAAGTCTAGTCTATAAGCAACTGCACCGACCCTCTCTAGAATAGTGAAAGGTCCGATGAATCGCGGACTAAGCTTTCCGCCTCCACCGAAGCGAATCGTGCCTCGTGTCGGAGATCCTTAGAAACACCAAACTACCCACCTATAACAAAACACTACCTTAAGAACTTAATCTATAACAAACAACCAAAAATAAGCACAACAAAATCTAACTATACCTCAAACTCCAAAGGTCTCCGATGGCTATCGGCCCAATGTCGCTGTCTGTCCTGCGCCACTCGAAGTCTGTCTCTGATCAACTGAACCTTCTCTGCTGCATCCGTAACTATCTCCGGCCCAAGCAAAACTCTCTCTCCAACATCGTCCCAAGATAAAGGAGTATGACACCTCCGACCATATAGAGCTTCAAAAGGTGACATCTCTATACTGGCCTGGTAACTGTTGTTGTAAGCAAACTCTATCAAATGGAGATGGTCCTTCCAAGAACCCCCGAAATCTAGTACACAAGTGCACAATATATCCTCGAGAGTCTGGATAGTCCTCTCTGACTGCCCATCTGTCTGGGGATGATATGCAGTACTGAACCTGAGCTGAGTGCCCAAACTCTCCTGCAAACTCCTCCAGAAATGAGAAGTGAAACAACTATCTCGATCTGAGACTATGCTGACGGAAACTCCATGTATCCTAACAATCTGCCTCACATACATCTCTGCCAGCTTCTCCGTAGACAAACCCACCTTGAAAGGCAAAAAGTAGGCCGACTTGGTCAATCTATCCACAATGACCCAAATCGCGTCTTTTCCTCCTGGAGATCGTGGAAGTTCGGACACAAAATCCATAGTAATGTGTTCCCACTTTCACTCTGGAATGGGTAATGGCTGAAGTAAACCTCCTGGCCTCTGCCTCTCGGCTTTCACCTGCTGGCACACTAAGCATCTGGATACAAACTGTGCCACTTCCCTCTTCATGCCATACTACCACACACTCTCTCGCATATCCCGATACATCTTGTTGGCACCTGGATGTATGGAATACTGAGAGTGATGCGCTTCCTGCAATACCTCCTCTCGCAACTCCCCACTAGGCACACACAATCTAACTCCATGCCTCAAAGATCCATTCTCTGCAATAGTGAAATCATCCTCCAATCCTGCTCTCACCTGAGCTCTGATACTCCTCAGAGATACATCCTCATACTGTGCTACCTTGATCCTGTCCATCAGATCTGAGTGTATCTGCAATACCCACATCTGCATAGCACACCCAGGAACAATCACCTCAATGCCCAAGCTCTCCAAGTCCTCCAATAAATATCGATCCTGCGTCAAGAACATAGCTACCGGATACCTGCTGAAAGCATCGGCAACTACATTGGCTTTCCCAGGATGAACTGGATACTTGCTGAAAGCATCGGCAACTACATTAGCTTTCCCAGGATGATATTGCAAAGAGATATCAAAATCCTTCATCAGTTCCAACCACCGACGCTGCCTCATGTTCAACTCCTTCTGCGTGAAAACGTACTTCAAGCTTTTGTGGTCTGTGAAGATCTCCACACGCTCTCCGTACAAATAATGTTTCCACAACTTCAGAGCGAAGATGACGGTTGCCAACTCCAAATCATGGGTAGGATAGTTCTTTTCATGAGGACGCAATTGCTTGGATGCATAGGCAATCACTTTCCCATGCTGCTGAAGAACACAACCCAAATCCTTCCCCGATGCATCACTATAAATAGTGAAACCTACGGACCCTGATGGCAACGTCAAAATAGGAGCAGACGTCAACCTCTTCTTCAACTCCTCAAAAGCAACCTGGCAATCCTCCGTCCAAACAAACTGTACATCCTTTCTTGTGAGTCTGGTCATCGGCTCGACAATCCTCGAAAAATCTTGCACAAACTTCCTGTAGTAGCCTGCCAATCCCAAGAAACTCCTGATCTCTGCTACCGAACTCGGAGTCTTCCTAGATTCCACTGCTGAAATCTTCTTCGGATCTACTGAAATACCATCACCAGTCATAATATGCCCCAAGAACTCTACCTTGTCCAAGAAAAACTCACACTTGGACAACTTCCCATACAGCTTCTCCTTTCTCAGCACATCCAACACAATCCTCAAATGCTCCTCATGCTCCTCCGGTGTCCTCAAGTTTATGAGTATGTCGTCGATGAACACCACCATGAACTTGTCAAGGTACTGGTGGAACACCTTGTTCATCAAGTTCATAAATACCGCCGGTGCATTAGTCAAACCAAACGGCGTCACCATAAACTCGTACTGACCATACCGAGTTCTAAAAGCAGTCTTCGGTATGTCCTCCGGCTTCACCTTCACCTGATGGTAGCCTGATCTTAAATCTATCTTAGAAAATACCTTGGCACCACCCAATTGATCAAACATATCATCAATTCGTGACAAAGGATACTTATTCTTGATAGTGAGATTATTCAAAGCTCTGTAATCAATGCACATGGGCACCGATCCATCCTTCTTCGGCACAAACAATACCGGGGCTCCCCATGGTGAAGAACTCGATCTGATAAACCCCTTATCCTGTAATTCGTCCACCTGCTTCTTCAACTCGATCAGCTCGCTGTTGTTTACTCTATAGACATGCTGCAAAATTGATTCTGCACCTGGCACCAAGTCTATAGAAAATGCAATATCTCGATCTGGCGGCAATCCTGACAATTCCTCAGGAAACACATCCAAGAATTCTGCTATTAATGGATGCGGCAACTCCTTGTCTTCCACCATAGCTCCACAAATAATGCCTTTCCCCTGCTCTGCAGCTCCTCTAGCAAACTCGAACTCTGGCTCTCCTGGCGGACCAAACAAAACTCTACCTCCTCTACAATCTATGCTAGCACGGTGCCTACTCAACCAATCTATCCCGAGTATAATATCGTAGCTCGGAAGTGGCATTACAAGTAGACACACACTCAACTCTCGGCCTCCCAGAGTAACTCTCCGATCCTTGTAAATATCATTAACCAGGATAATGTCTCCCCCGGTCATGATCTTGCAAGTCCTAAGCAAAGACTCAGCTACCAAACCATGTTTTAGAGCAAAAGAAACAGATACAAAACTATGGGAAGCACCACTATCAAACAAAGCTAAAGCTGGAACAGAATTAAGAAGAATAGAACCTGCGACGACATCTCCGGTGGGTTCCTCCTCTTCGACGATCATAGCAAACGCTCGTCCCTGCCGAGCACCTCCTTACTGCTGATGCTGGACAAAATGGTGCTGCTGTGTTGGAAGCGGTCCCCTCGGCTGTGCTGCAGGTGGTCTCGTCTGTGCCCTCGGAGCTGGAGCTGCTCCCTGAACTGCACGACGAGGACACTCCCTCGATTGATGCCCTTCAGTACCATAATACAAATAAACTTCTAGCCTCCTCCTGCAAACTTCTCAGATGTGGCCGAGCTTCTTGCAGTAGTTGCATGGAGCTTGCTGTAACTGTCTCTGCTGCTGAGGTGCCTGGTGAAAAGATGCTCTAGCTGGAGTCTGGTTCTGTTGTGGCTGCTGGAAAGGTCTGGACTAGAAATGAGGATGTTTGGCAGATACTGCACTGCCGTTGGCCCCCAGAAAAGAATCATGGTATCTCTTGGTCTTCAAACCCAAATCCCGCTCAACCTTGCGTGCCTCCGCAAGTATCTCCGAGTATGTCTCATAAAAAGACAGAATGAGAATCAATATGGCACAAGATGTAAGACATCAAGGAAAGGACAGATTAAGAGATCAAGTATCAATATCAAAGGAGAATAGTTGAATCAAAAGAATTTTCCTAGATGTGATTGAGTATCTCAGCCTATATCCTATATCCTATCGCAGGCTCGCAGTAGTACAACTAAGTTGTCATACTACCACGATATCACATACTTTGTGAAGCTAGACCTACATGGGCCACCACCAAAAATGTGTCACGATCCGTACCCGATGTAAGGGTACTAGTCGGAAACAACGCCCAGCCTACGCCGCAGAATCGGCGGTAGAACGCTGTCTAGATAATCTATCTAACAATATAATGAACCACCAATAATGATAGTATACTCAATCACAGAACTAAGAGAGAAATGAGCACGAATCAGTTAAGAATAGAATAGTCATAATATAACTCATGAGTCTAAAATAATACATCAATGAGTCTAAAAAAGTAACAAAAATAAGCTGGAGACAAATCCAGTACAAAGAATACTACGAAGCTACAACTCCAGGGTCAACTGTCTCAGTTGGGATAAGTCCCTCTTGAGCCAGGGTCTCAGAATCTAAACCCACAACATCCTGGGGTCCATAATAGGTAGGGTACCACTCCTCAGTATCATCTGGAAAAATATATCCAGTCAGGAAAAGAGCAGAGTACATCTCTAACAGCAGTTCTAATTAATGATAAAAACTATGTAATAGTAAATAGCTGTGGATAAACAAGATGCACAATAGATACAAGAGATATATATACAATAAGAAAATACTAGAAATAAATACAACAATGAGAACAAGTCCAATGAACAGTCTCACAGATGTCTGACTCGGTGCCTCGAAGACCTAGATACGGAATACAATATCAATACAAGGTCCCGAAAAGAGAACAAGTTAAACTAGTCAACTTCTAGGTCAAAAAGTCAATTCTAAGTCAAAAGTCAACTATGGTCAACTCTGAAGTCAACTAAAGTCAACCATCTATTTCTAGGTTGCACAAGTCTAGCACCAAAATCTTGGATCAAAATACTAAGATCTAAGTCATAAGACTACATCCTTAAATATTAGGATACCGTATCTTCGGATACGTGAATCCAAGGTAAACCTCACAATACCTATATATCAATCAATAAAGTATATAATATAGAATATTAAATACAATAATTAGGAATCATGGTTTTGAACCAACTTGGTATCCACACAAAGTAATGCTCAAGATACATAGATATAGTATTTACTCTTATACATAATATATTATATATAAACTAATATATTATACAATTAAAATTATAACAATACTAGTATTATATCTCATAAAACATACATATATATATACATATATAGATAAATATAATATATAAAATATAAACTAAAACTGCCAAACTGTCACTGAAAACAGTGTGCTAAAACACTGATTTTCAATAAACAGACCCTTTAGTGACAGTTCCAACTGTCACTGCAAATGCCGTCGCCAAAACTGCTGTATAAACGCATTGCTGTCACTTATTGGTGACAGTTCAACTGTCACAGAATGACCGTCGCTGCTGCTGTCGCTTATTCCCGCCCGCTGCATTAATGACAGAACTGTCATTAAATGCCCTAATAACTGCTACAGCGGCTGCTGCTTTAATGACAGTATCTGTCATTAAATACTGCTGTCGCCAAAGCTAAAAGTATATATAAATATATATATTAATATATAAATCAATATATATATATATATAAAACAAACAAATAAAAATATACTTATATATATACATAATCCTATACATATAAATATATATTAAAAGCTACAATACACATTCCATGTACTAATGTACATATTTTAACATGGCTAAATGCACACATAAAAATACATTCATTTATATACAATTAAAATTATATAATAATTATAATTAAAATATTTATATATAATTTATTTTATTAACATAAATTGTAACATATATAAATGCATGTAAAGAAAGCTACATATATATTTATACATTATATTAGTACACATAAAAATACATAGATCTATGCTACAATAAATATTATAATAATTACACTAAAATAAATATATAACATCTATACATATTTACTAATTATAATTCAAGAATTAAAGCATAAATAATTAGATCTATACATAAACACACACAAATGGAGAGTATCACACCGTATCCCACTAGATCTAGGATACGCATGCGACACGAGTCCAACACACAACCAATTGCACCCCGAAAGACACAAACAAGTTACAAATAATATTTATGAATAAATCAAAGTGTCAAATGTAGATCTATGTGTCCGTGTCAAAATACGACATGTACAAAGTCCCGTGTCGGAGGAAAACCCCCCAAAATGACACGTATCACCAAATTGTTGGGATACGACCTACACGTACCCAATTGTGGACACGACACTAGCCCCAAACTCATAAGCACATACCCAATTGATCTATAGGATCAATTAACACACACAACAAAATATCAATTCAGAATTCCTACAAAATTGACACAAAAAGCACCATAACTTTTTCCATGGGTCTCCTATGAACACAAAACCAAGTCCTATGGGTAGTACATACATATGGGTTGATTTTACATGATTAAATCTCAGATTTAAAAGCTAATTTAAGGAAAAAAACTGAATTATACCTATTGGAAGATGGATTCCCAATGAAACCTCCAATTGAGATAAAATTGCTTCCAAATTATAGATCCTTGCTCCTCTTTGTAGATCCTTGCTTCATTCTTCCAGATCCTTGCTTCTCAACTTTTAATGGTGAATTAGGAAGAATTTGGAATGAATTTGGTGGAGAATTGGAATGGGAATGAAAGGAATTTGGTAGTAGGAAGTTCTAGATCTAGATTTGGAATAAAAATAAGAGGAGAGAGAATTCCCCCCCCTCTTTTAATAGGCCGGCCCTTGCCTCTCCCTCAAGAAATTATAAAATGTCCAATGTACCCTTTGGGGCCTCTCATGAAGAAATAATTAAGGAAGGAAGCTTCTAGTCTAATGATTTAATTAATTTTAATCCATCTCCTTAACAATGGACTTTCTAAATGGGACTAGTCTAACTAATTAATTCATGTTGGTCCATGGGTCCAAACTAAACTAGTTGGGTCCACTAATACAAGTCCAAATAATTAAATAATATCTAACAACAATTAAATAATACAAAAAATAATTATTTACCATGCACAATAATTAATTAAATAGGAAAAGACTAAAATACCCTTTCTTAGAAAATGTGGTAGTGACAGATAAGTCTGGATATCCTTTGCCTCAAACGAGTATTCTCGCCTGAGCAAGGCAGGTCGGGACATTGCACTTTTATCGTTTTAATCGGCAGTCCTCTTGAGCGGAATGGGGTGTTACATCCCGTAAGTTCGATCACCCTCGTTAGACGTGATATCACCACGTCAATGCTCTCGCTGGATAATTGTCCTAATCCGGGTGTAACGTATGTACGACATAGATTTATTTCTATTGGTTGGCATTCTAAGTCTGACTTGTCTCATTCCTGAATGATATCCCATTCTCGTTGCAACTAGCTAGCACCAAGGGTCTTGGCGCGCGATACTCAACACAACTTAGCCGAAAGGCTGTGTGCAAAGCTAACCGTTTGGACAATATTCGATTTCGTACTAACCAGTTAGGCAAACATGTATAGGTATCAGGTTCTCACATAACGTACAAGTTCTAGCACGAGTATATTCCCAAAGGGTTTAGCATAGGTTGACACAAAGGCCAATCGTAAAACAATTTTGTACAAGCAATCACATCATTCACATGCACTTTTTTGAAAGTATTTAGACTCATTGTTGGAATATTCCATTTGGGACATTGAGAGAGAGTGTGCACATAACCCACGAACGAGCTTTCGAAACTGAGAAAATTGAAATAAAGTCCAAAGGCGTATAGCCAAGCTCTGATACCAATCTGACACGTCCCGATCTTCCACAGGCTAATCGGCCGTACCCGCTAGGCGAGAATCGCCGTGCCAGCGCTCCCACGGGACAATATCTTGACCCATCTGGGCGTGATACCGCACCAGCGTGAGCCACACCCGTGCAAGGCCGTGGTTCTGGCTGGCGGTAAGAGGTCTAAGCCACAGAGTCGCATATATTATTCGAGTGCAGTAAAATTATAAACACATAAGCAATTGGTAACAAGTTCACTGATTTGTCAATGGCAGAAGTATTAATAACACAAGTAGAAGTAAAATAAACTCTTTATTGATATGAACAAGTGTTACAAGCAGCGTATAGCCAAGATTACAAGTTGCTCAAGTCTCTTTCTCTCTGAAACAGTAAAAGCGTGCCAAGTGGCTACATTTGTGGAATGATACATAGGCGATATTCCAATATTATGTCTTGTATATGTGCTTCAGTTTCGGACGCAACGCTCCAAGGATCCAGAGTAAACCCCATGCCTTATCATGCACGAAGGAGGCATCCGCACTGAACGAGGTTCCCGCACCCTGCAAACAATCTGGTGGATTATCAGTACATGAATGCACTGGTGGGGAGGCTACTCGCCCGCTCGACAAATCCAAACACGTTCAATAGGTTCCGTGCACCATCTATTGAGTTATCTTTCTAGTTTTGCCTTAGGATCAGTTTTATGGCATATTTGAAAGGCCTAACTCGTGTGGCAGTGCGTCGTACGATATTAGAGAAAATATGGCGAGACTTACCAACTTACCATTTATCCTTTCCTGTCCAAGGCAAACCAAGTTAATTCAAGCACAAGTATTCATATAATAAAATCTATGTAAATAACTTATGCAAACACAAGTTTCGTGAGCGAGGTTATATTTCTGATGCATGAGTCTTAAGGATTTCTCAGGTGTGTTGCATAATACGTTCAAGTACTCCATATATATTTGATTGTGTTATGATCATTCTGGTGTTTCAGATATTCTCGATGCGATACAATAACTCGCACGCAGATAGCCGCTAAGCGAGGATAAATTATCTATATGAACAATTATCGCTGGCATAGTCATAAAGGAACGATTAATAGTCTCGGAGCGCAGATGATGAAGGTGCATGTGTCGCTTCCATCATCCCGCCCAGTCAGAGATTATTCGTTAGTTCCATCCGGATAGGATCGGCCCTGGTGCCCCGAAAACTGTCCGTGGAACGAGATCTGAAGATCCCCCTTGATTCCAAGTTATCCACGACACGTAGTCTTGGTCTTTCAAATCCATAACTTGACATGATAATCCATAATTCTTGTTCTGAACGAGAATGAGACAATCACATGGCATGATCTGTCTTGTATAGTCTTCCTGATCAACGAGCACGAGATAATCACATAGCATGATCTGTCTTGCATAGTCTCCTTGATCAACGAGCATTGTTCTATGAACTGTGATTCTTGCTTGGCTTGACACGATTCTCTTCAGATATAAACTTGGTATAATTATCATTCAGATATAAACTTGAAATAATTTCTGTTCAGTATTCAACTTGCCTTGATGTATTCCCCTTGTGTGGGGACTGCCTTGGTAACCTAACGGTCCTGGATACTTGTAGGTTCATTTGCACAGGAGAGCTATTTGATAGTCTTCTGGTTAACTCGGATGCATGCTCGATACGCGATAGCATTTACTTGGTTTATAGCATAATTTTGTGTGGCAAACATTGAATCGAGGCAACATTTCAAGTTAACATATAAACAGGCAAGCATTGCATTCATAAGAAAACTTAAGCATTCACGTTTTGCTCGGGCCCGAAGGTAAGCCGAGGAGTAAAACCGTAAAGGGACTTAACGAGCGACATTATCTAGGATCGTGCAGTGTAGCTGTAAAGAAGTGCACAACGAAGAGTGTAATGTTCATATCATTCTACTCGAGGCATAGTAGGGTTTAGTTGCACAAGGCAAAGGTAGCATGCGGGGGTCTGATTATAAGTAATGTTTTCTTTCCATGTTCTAATACAAGCAATATAAGTTGGAATTATTTCCTTAGCTAGGTGCGTTATATTCTTATTAGCATACAGGAGGTGATTCACCTAGCGACTAGCATGAACATCCATATTTTAAGTGTGTTGGCTAAGAAAAGACAAGTTCATCGTAGCCACCCACCTTAGCAATAATTTGCCTCGGTCGAACGATACCCTGAGCGAGCCTCTGAAAGCCTAAGAGGGAACTCCTGAAGAGCCAAGTCTAAAAATTCTCTTGCCTCAAACAAGTATTCTCGCTGAAGAAAAGCGGGTCAAGATGTTGCACTTTTGCCGTTTGAATCGGCAGTCCACTTGAGCGGAACGGGTTGTTACACCCCCCCCCCCACAAATTTCTATTAAAATAAATTTAGTTACTATAGTTAATATAGTTGTATATAAATATTTGTGAATGTTATATATATATATATATATATATATATATATATATAGTACTATAATTAAGGAATAATATTTTTAGTTAAAATAATGTGTAACATGGTAGTGGTTTAGGTATACTAGAACAAGTGTATATTCAGCCATGGTTAGCATGAACTAGTGTATAGTCTAGGCTAGTTTAACCAAACCAAACCAACTCCAAACGAACCCAAACTTGGTCCAACCCTACCCAAGTTCTTAGGGACCCAAACCAAGTCCTTGTTAGACACATGTGGTGCACACATCCCTTAAACCAGAATAGTACTAGGCGGCCCCATTCTGTCCCCTACTCTTTGTCGATTGCATAACTACCACCTCTACCACTCCAAATACCCTATAATTCAACCACAACCCTCTTACCTTACCCCCTACTTCCCTATACTTCATTACCACTCACTTTCATTAGTTTCTCCTCCCAATAGCCCTCCAAACTCAGTGTTCCTTCAGCCGTACACCACAGAAGTCTGCTGGAACTAGACGACTTCCACAGTGCGTTGCACCTTCCAAAAAATAGGTAAACCCTTCAACTCTTTCACTACCCTCATCCTCTACCTATTAACTTTTCAAAAAAAAAATATGGTTAATCATGTTGTGTATATGTAACAACTATATAATAACTACTGATAATATTACATACATAATATAGGAATTTCGGACGGTTCAACTTCAGAGACGGGACTAGGATCGCAGCTTTACTATCTTGGAGTTCTAGTCAAGTATACCTTGCCTTGTTTTACTTTTTGAACTCTTTAATAATGTTTACATGCTTCTGCTCTGAATATAGTATCGTGTGTGTATCTGAGAATGCCTCAGGTACAATCGACGAAGGCGTCAATGTCTGGTTTTGTGATTGACCTAGTCACTAGTAGACATATTGAAATATTATGGAGGTATTCTTATATCTTCTAAGACCTTGACACATATTATTTCACTATATTGAGAGTGAGATTGAGAGCATAGTAGGGCATGGACTTTGTACTTGACTAGCTACCGATGCGGATATCAAATGTGATGGTATAGAATGTAGTTAAGCGAGTTTAGTTTACTAGTGACCTGGCGTTATAGATATGAGATGTCCCTATCGTAGACACGATTGGTACATTGTCATTGGGCGGGAAAGATAATTAGTAAACGTATGGGACATCCAAATTGGTCTGCCGTAGTCTTTGAAGGAAACTATGGAGTTTATGATTCTGATTTCATAGTTACCTGGTTATAGGCTTATATACTAGTGCTTATATCTGGCAGTGGTCACTAGCCCTAAGCTAAGAATGATAGGGAGGTATGATAGTATATATTTCTAGCATCATGTTTGCAGCTAAATGCCAGACACAGAGCTTTACCACCCATACACAACCAAAGTTGTCTTCAAATTGCATTTACATAGATGGTTAGTTTACCCCTATATTTATTCAGTATTTATATTATAGCATGTACTTTTTGTATCTTGTTACGTCCCTCTGAGGACCTGGTTCCTTTTTCAGATCCGGACGAGCAGTTGTACCCGACTGTATATGGACCGGGGATTGACATGCTTTCTAGCGGATGATCTCGAGGTGCTTCCAGAGGAGTACGCTTGACTTGGTGGTAGGCTACTACCTTGGACTATAGTATATTACCTAGATAGCAGTTACTTTAGTTGGCATATTTCAGTATTATGGCATTTCCCTTTCCAGTATTTCTTATTCAGTGTTGTATTGTGGGTTTGTTCCCACCAGACTTTGTGTAGCAGACTCTGTATACTATTGTATTTGACATTCAGACTCTCTTGTATTGGTGTTGTATATATTTACTTTCTTTTATTTGTATTTGTGCATGAGATTAGTTCCTTGTTATCACCTGTTAGCTATGTGGACTTAGTATATTTACAACGTAGTACGTCTGGATGAATCCATTAAATTGGGAAATCTATTCTAGACTGTACCAACTGGCTATTGTCACGTGGCTAGTCCCTTATATTTGGGATGTGTGTGACATGGTTTTGGTGGTGGTCCATGAATGTCCACTGTTTATCACTTCGATTTTGATAATGTATCGATGCATGCCTGCAATTAGGAATAACAGTGTTAGGATCTAATCCACTTGTTAATTACCGCCTTTAATTCTTATTTCTTATCAAATTGTTAATTATCTTGCATCATGATTGCAATTTGTACTTTTCTAATGTAATTCTATCTCTTTTAGAGAGATAAATCTGTGCAGTAGACGCATAGCTCTCGGTGTTGCCCCGATAAATGACACCTCTCCCAGTGATGATAGGACCCCAGTTCCACCAGGGGACTAGTCAACTGGGCAGGTCTCGACCTTTTTGATGACCATGTCGATTCATGTAGGCCCAGTACCACAGCCTGCACCAAATCAACTGGAGAGCCAGACATTTGAGACCCCGATGCAACTTTAGGAGGTTTTTTTCCTCCACCTCCTCCTTTCTCAGCGCATATGACATATGGATCGTACCTATACCAGATGTTGTACGTATATATTCCTCCTCAGATGCCCCAACAAGAAGGACAACCCTAGATGTTCCAGTTCTTTTAGGCAACGATACAAGCGCAATGACATCATATGAAGGTTTTGAGGCAAAGTTTGGTGGCAGCCTAGAGAGACCACCAGTACCTGCACCAGCACCAGAACCTGCTCAGCCGGTGGGCACGATCCGGGGGTTCCACCAGATGAGCCCAAAGACATTTTTGGGCAGTAAGAGCAAGAGGAGATCACCGATTGGATCGCTAGTACGCGAAAGCTTCTGGAGTGTTCCTAGATGCCTACGGAGTTATGGATGACCACAATAGGGGCTAAACTTGAAGGCAACACTCAACACTGGTGGGAGTCAATGGAGCGTAATATAGCAAAGAACCAGACTTGGGAGCAGTTCCTTTTAAAGCCAAGTACTTCCCACCTACAGTCAAGGTTGCTCTCTACGATCAGTTTCTCCATCTTAAATAGGGGAATATGACCGTAGATGAGTACAATACAGAGTTTAGCTGTCTCAGCAGGTTTGGTTGTAGAAGCATGGAAAATCTAGATCCATGCGCTCAACAATCATGCACCCCAAAGTCGACTGAGAAGAAATCAGGCCGCAGGATGACCATGCAGCCAAAAAAAATAGCATCTATGCGCCCTCAAATATTGGTCGCATAAAGGTCTGACACCAAGATTATATATGATTGAGAATCCTGAAAAAAATAATTTTCTGAATGCCTCGAAAGATGAGAGCACACTAAGCGACAAGAAGCTCTCGTCAAACTAATAATGACTTCTGATAAGCATGTAATTCCACGTGTATGAGGCCTCATACATCCCAGACTCCATGTGCTCCATGCAACTCTGGTCCTATGAATCCCAGACTTCATGCGCTCTGTGCGACTCTAGCCCTATGCATTTCAGACTCCATGCGCTCCATGCGTCTTTGGCCCCATGCGTTCCAGACTCCATACATTCTATGCATCTCTGGCCCCATGTGTTCCAGACTCTACGAGTCTTATGTGTATTTGGCTAGGGCTACAAATGAGCCAAGCCGATCGCAAGCTGCTCGGAGCTCGGCTTGATAAAAGCTTGTTTGAGCTCGGTTCGTTTAGTAAACAAGCCAAGCTCAAGCTTCATTTTTAAGCTCGTTTAATAAACGAGCCAAGCTCAAGCTTAGAAGTACTCGGCTCGTTTGAGCTCGCGAGCTGGTTCGTTTAGAAGCTTGCGAGCTGACTCGTAAGCTGGCTCGTTTAGAAGCTCGTTTAGGAGCTCGTTGCTGGCAGTCTACAAATTTATTTTGTGATTTAAATTTTAATTTGTTCTTTGTTGAATTCTAATTTTATGCATGTTTGTATAACAATATGGTTGTGTGCATTATATATAATTATATGTCCTTAATAATTGATATTAAGGAACTTTTTAAATTAAATTTTTATAAATAAATTGTTAATATTATAGGTACTTGAATTCAAGCCTAACTAACTTGAAATCAAGTTCGTTAAGCTCGAAATCAAGCTTAATGAGCTTGAAATAAAGCTGAACAAGCTTGAAATCAAGCTTAACAAGCTTGAGTTTGAGCTTATCAAGCTTGTTTATCAAGCTTGAATCAAGCTTGCTTATCAAGCCAAGCTCGAGCTCAAACCAAGCCAAGCTCAAGCTTAATATAAACGACCTCGAGCCAAGCTCAAGCTCTAAAATAAAAAATTTATTAAGCTCGAACTCGAGCTCAAGCTCGGTTAATTCTAATCAAGCCAAGCTCAAGCTTATGAAAGCTTGGCTCGACTTGGCTCGACTTGGCTCATTTGCACCCCTAGTATTTGGGCCCATGCGTTCCAGACGCCATGCCTTCCTTGAGATAAAATCTTTCTGTTGCGATTCTCTCCAACTAAATATGGGCCACATGTCAAGCTGACCAAGTCATACAAACAGAAGACGAGAACCGCCAGGATCTCCAGCAAATACAAATCCCAACAAAACATCCACTTGGCAGCTTGCCCTAGACTCAACCCATACTATGCGCCTACAGTTAAAATTATATTTTATTGAAGGAGACATCTGCGGCCACCAAATAGAAGCACATGAGGCACCTATAGCTTATCAACATGATGGCTATAAATAGAGGCAACTTGAAGAGAGAAGAAAGAATCCCATATTCACTCGTCGGACTATCAACGGAGTAAAAGAGTCGCTACAGTACTCAATCTCCATCGTCACACTACCCAGATAAAAAATATTGTACTTAGATTGTCTGTCTAGGATTTTTTTGTACTCTTTTTGTTTGTTATTAAACGAAGGTTTTCCAAATCTACTGTAATGGCAAACAAGTTGGTGACTCTGCTGGGGATTTTCTTCTTCTCCGATGAGAAGGTCATGATGCAGTCCGACGCATCAAAGCTGTGTTCGACCCAGAGGATACTGGTTGCACGCTTCGACCAGCAAGCCTTTGAGAAAATGATCTATGAGGGAGGCGCTTCTCCAAGGCTGGCAAAGTCTAAGAAAATTCATAGGACATGGGTTGCAAAGGCCGTGTGCCTCACCCAACCGCAGAGCACGCACTCCCCGTCTCTATCTATGTCACCGGGACCGCACATTATGCTTCAACTTCTTGTGCGACAGCCTCTTCTAACAAGAAGAGTGCTCAGCACCTGAAGACCCATAGGACCTGGGTTACAAAGGCTGTTGTACCTCACCCAACTATGGAGCATGCTCTCCCCCTCTCTCTCTCTCTCTCGATCGCAGGGATCGCACATCATGCGTCCACCTCTCACGCGACAGCCTCTTCGGACAAGGAAAGTGCTCAGTACTTGAGCTATGGCAGAGAAAAATACTATGATTCCAGGAGTTCGAGCGCTAGGACATGTTCCATACGGCCATGTCAAAAGTCGCATGAGGAGGACTATGCGGAACCTCTCGGCAGGCGTAAGTAGATGGAAGCGTGCGGCAAAAATAGTCACCGAAGTTATGTCTTCAATCGAATTTTACGCAGCGTTGACTCCATCCGCCATGCTGAAAAGGGGAAGATGTAAACTTGGACTCTTCATTCTATGCACCAACGCATGCTAGGATAAAGAAGTTTAGGGCAATACGAACTCGCCAAGCTCAAGCAATTGCTCATTCGACCGACCGTTAGCAGGCCCCGCTTACTATGCGTGCCCCTGACGGAAAGTCGTACAAAACTGGTCCGTGCGTCCATCCCGCAGTGGCAATCAGACATGGTCGGTCTAAAGAGTCGTTCGTTGGCAACTTGGGGCAAGTTCTTGTACGAATCCCAGGCCAAAAAACAAAATCAACGCCTGTGCACCAATGTGCTCGGCCTACCCGTGTAACCTCCCCTAATTTGAACTTTTCCTAAATATTCTATTTTGGTGAATCAACTTCTAGGATTTATATATATATAATAATATGAATAATAGTACGTATACGAATGACATACCAATAATTCATAATAATAATAATAATAATAATAATAGTAATTAAAATATAATAAGACAATTATTTTATACTAGTAGTAATAATAATAATAAATAAATAAAAGAAAAGAAAAATAAAATAAAATATATAATATAAACCGAATCACAAAATACTACAACAATAATAACCTGCAGCAGTAAACAAACGACCCCCCCTTAACGTGACCCGACCCGGACTACTACTCCCCCCTCATCTCTCTCTCTCTCTCTCTCTCTCTCTCTATATATATATATATATATATATATATATATATATATATATATATATATATATATATATATATATAACAATCGAAAATGAAACCCTAACTTTAATCAACAAGCACCGCCTCCAGACCAACCCCTCGACAACGCCTTGCAACCTCCGCGTGACCCGGCGACTGCCCCCAGACCTGTCACCATTGACGACCGCAAAAACTACCCGCTACGACCCTAGTTCGCTTATCAGAACCAACAGTCCAGGTACCCATGTCACGACCCACACCCAGAATTTGGGCATGAGTCGTGGGTACGTCCAGCCTACGCCGCAGCATCGCGGTAGAACGCTGTCTAGGTCTCAATAATACTAAACATAACTCACAACCTGTCAATGATATCAACTCCATAAGGAGTATAATGAAATAAACATCTCTCAACATCTCATAATGTATACTCAATCACAATACCTATAAGAATATAAATGGCATGATAAAAGATAAGAAATAATGACATAGTCAAACACAATGTCTCAAAATAGAGATAAACCACAGTCTAGCTGTCCAACATAATAAGTCTCCACAAGTCTCAAATTAAACTCCATATAAGTCTCAATATAACTAAAATAACCTCAAAATAAGTCTCAAATGCATAAGATAAATGTTGTCTAAACATCTGCAGGTAGTGTCTCCTCTAATGGAATAGACTCCTCTAATATCTCTGGTGTGTAGTCTGCGTCTATACCTGGTCCATAATGTGTAGGACAAAAATTCTCAAGATCCTTAGAAAAAAATATTCAGTCAGGATTGGAGCGAAGTACAAGCACTAACAACAGTTTCATGTATATTGACAAAAACTATAATACAGTGTAAAAAAATACAAGATGGATATAAATACTAGAAATAAGAACACTGGTGAGTATGAAATACTGGAAATAGAAATATTGGAGCATATGTCATCATCAATGGTAAAACTAGCAATGAATAGAAATACAAGTGCATGCTAGAACAATGAACTGGAATATAAGTGAATACTAGAATAATAACTAGAATATAAGGAAATGCTAGAACTATGATATGGAAATACATGTATAGAATATCTGCTAAGTGTGTGAAATATCAGCATATCATGCGATCGGCTTAGGACTGATCAGGTTTGTTACATATGATTAGCTATGATTCATATAAGGTCAGGCTAACCATCCGGATAGCTATGATGCAAGCAATAGTCAGGCTAATCACATGTAACAGGCTATGAGGCATATAATGGTCAGGCTGCACCGACGTAAGGTGTGGGTGAGCTATGATGCATGTAGAGTTGGGTATGATCATATAATCTACTAATATCTCCTCGTCCCCAGCTAGCATGATGGATTCAAATCACTACTCCTCGTGATCGGTCTCGATGATGCCAACTCGTATATACATAGTGTCAGAATCATGTACGCTATACAACTATAATTATAGAGATAATCAATATAATAAAAACTGTCAGAGAATGTACTCACATATGATCCTCTGCTGGCAATACCAATGTCCTATTTCTGAGGTCTTGTCTGAATAATCCAATAGTCCTATAGACATTATTTAATAATAATACAGCATCAGTCATTACTCTAACACACAATCATAAATACACTGAACTCAGAGACTACGCTAGGGGTGATACTGGTCAATTAGCTGGGTCAAATGTGCGTCTAACTGCATGGATGTCACATCCTCAAATGGTGAGCATAATCAGACAGTCAATCACTAACATATGCCTGTACGTCAGTGTACATAAGGCAGTCAACTCACAATTATCAGGGTCACATAGTCAATGTAAATACGGGATCTCCATAATTAACACTAGAGGCATACAGTACATATACAAATCTATTTATAACTAATATTAGTAGCTAATTACTTATATATATATATATATATATATACATCCATATTTATATATATATATCAATTTGATTATAATACTCACACGCGTACGTACACGAGTTTGGTTTTACTTGCATAACGTCTAGCAATCAATATCTACTGAATACGCTAAATCCTAACATCATTCACATACGAACAAAATCACAAGAGAACACTTCGCACTTTGGCCTCGGCGTGCACGTGCAGGAGGGGGTATTCGACGTCGAGTCGTGAGGGAAGACGAGGTCAGTTTCAGTCGTGACGGAGTCGTTCAGCGAGGTCCAGCGGGTGATCAGGCGGCTGCCGTGGCGTTCAGTCGAAGAGGGATGTCGACGAGGAGTGGTGGTGTCGAGAACAGTGGGCTCAAGCGAGGGAAGTCGGTGGGGTATTGTTCGGTGCAGGCGGGATATTCCGAGGTCCGGCGGTCAAGTCGTGGAGTCGGGTGGTGTTGGCGGTCGGCGGGATCACTGTCAGCTGTTCAGTCATAGACGGGAAGTGCTCAAGCGATCGACAGGAGGTGGTCAGGCGGACAGGGATGAGGGTGGATCCGGTGCTGTCGTGGAGTCGAGTTCACCGGGGCTCCGACGATGATGGCGAGGTCGGGATTCAGTCGGTCGGGTATACGAGTAGGGAGGAAGGGGCTGACAGGCGGGTTGCGATGGACGGACACGGCTGCTCCAGTCTGTGGGTCTGGGGGAGATGATGAACATGAGAGGTGAGGAGGGGTTCGAGTAGGAATAGTTTAGGTATTGGGGTGATGAAAAGTAAGGAAAAGTTATATATATATGTGGGAAATAGGATTTTGAGGTTGACCTAGGTAGTTGGGCTGGTCAACACTCCTTGGAAAGGGGCCTTGGCTTTTACATATAGATATTTGGAGGGCTAGGATTGCATTATTTCAAAATGGAGGGCTAAGGTTTAATGAGGGTTGATGTTGAGTGTTACACACTCCAAAAATTATGGAAAAAAATCACATGAAGGAAAATGGGGTTTCTTCATGTGTTGGTCCAAAATATTTAACGAACCTAGAATCTAATTGCGCAGACCTAGAGACAACCTATACGGCATCAAAATGATCTATTATTTATACCTATATGCTCGTTATTTTTGTGCTAAAATTTAGATTAAAAATTATGAAAACAACCTTCAAAAACTTAGAAAACTTGTGATACGGAGTGCGTCCCGACAAACCAGACCACCACATCATGTACCAGTTGTACCAAAAGTCGCATATGGTATTTCCTGAAGTGCGGGCTTTCATGGAATTGATTTGGACGTGTGTGCACGTCGAAATCAACCCGTATCCTTAAAAGTTTTTTCGTATCGATGTTTTGTAAATTTTCCCATTAGTTGGTGCACACTCGTCGAAAAATGATAAAACTTATGCCATTGGATTTGTGGTATCATGCTGGTCCGGTGACCCAAGTTTTATGCGATTCCGAGACAGTTGACTGAGCCGCCTATTCGCGGGACCTACGGTTGACTTGACGGACGAAATTGTGATCGGCTCACCGGAATCCAAAATTGGATATACCGTTGATTTCGTATCGTCGTTTATGATTTTGGCCAATTTAGAGACCTTTGACCCTGACACGCATTTTGGTACAAAATAGGCCACATGTGGACCCCGTTTTAACCGAAAATTACCGTTTTGCTCCTGTGTCCAAATTGGATGAAAGGGTAGAGTTTTCTGGCTATCATACTAATTTTGGAGATGTTTGTGATGTTTATTTCAGTATCTGGAGATATTCATTCAGAGCCCCTACTTTTCGGTTCCTTGGGATCATCGTATGGATATCTACATTACATAACTTGCTTGCCAAGTAACTATACCTTGCCATTGTGTACCTTGCCATTGTGCTTTTTATTTACATTCATTATTAGCATGCATATTTTCTGTTTCCCAGTTAGTTATTTTATTTTTCTATTTAAGACTGAGCGTCCAAGAATAACTTGGGTGCAACGACGGTTACGTCATCTTTTGTCTCTTATTATATTATGCATGTCGACCTAGTTTTACGAGACCACCCCATGATGTTGAAGCATTCTTATATTTCATTGGTTGTGACATATTTGTTACACGAGTGTGAGTCTCATGTAGGATACTGACTTGCGTGATAGGCTGGCCACCTGTAAGTATAGGACCTGCAACGGATAGGAAATAACTGTCGATAGAAATGCATACTAGAAGACTTGGCAGTTATTAGAGGTATCACCATGGCATGGATATGAGATGGATAGAGGATGGGGTAGGGAGAACAACAAGTAGGCATATGGGCTCCTTTATACTTTCCCATTTGTAACCCGTACGCTCCGCCGAAGATGCATGGTCAAATGACCCTTATATTATATTATTTACGGGCAGCCTCTGATGATCGAAAGATGTTACATTTTTTAGGCCCCTGACTCTCTGAGAGAGTCATGCCAATTCCATTTTTAGTCAGATAGCCCATGCATTGGAAAGTTGTTCTCAAAAGTGTATTTTACATAGACGGTTAGGCGACCATGTTTGATGTTTATTTTTATTACTATATTGGCATACTTTTATGTATCTTGTTACATCCATCTGAGGACCTGGTTCCTTTCCAGGTATAGACGAGTAGGATTATCCGCAGGAGTATGGATCGGAACCTGACGCATCATTCTCTGTTGAGGAGGTCATAACTTCTGACTACCAGTCATTACTTCATTGCTAATAGATATCTTAGTTGCTATTTTTTTTATTTGAGATTTATTTTATATTGGAGTTTTTGATCTCCTCTATCATTTTAATTTTTATATAGTCAATGGGTAGTGGATTTGTTTCCACCGGACTATTATTCTTTGATACTTCGTACTTGAGACATTTAGCTATCTATTTTGATATTCCTTCACTTATGCTTGTGGATGAGATATAGATGCCTGTGACTTGTGTTGACAATATATGTTCCACTTGTGAATTAATATTCATATTACAGCGTACGTATGTATTATAATTTTTTAACATATTGGAGTTGTCATATAAATACGGCTGGCATGCTATATATTCCTAATCCTACATATTTTGAGACTGGGATGTGACAACCTGAGCTCATAAAAAGGATGCAAAGGTGAATCAGCCCTCGCTCGACTTGCGCAACATGATTAATCACAAGCGCAAAGTGAGGAAAACAACAACGACATATGAAGTATCCTCACCAGGGCATAACTGTGCCAACATTATTATCAAATCCTACTATAACAAAGCAGCAGTACCTACAAACATGCATTCGATTTCCAACGGCTGCAACCAAACGCACCCACTCGGCTGCAATCCAGAGAACAGGTGCAAGAACCAGAGGAAGAGGAGATGCCCTTTGCCTCATGCTATTCTGCTCGGAAGGCCCCCTCCATGAGCGGAGGTCAGAAGTCCAGCACCTCCAGTCCGTCGCTCTCAACCAACGAGTCAAGAAGACGTATCCAAGAAGAATAGGCAACGAAACCCGTGGAAGGTATTTTCCTGGGCACCCGCTCAAAGAAGAAGCTATCAGTCACTGGGGGTAGTTCTTCCTCAATATCTCACATGGATACGCAAGCTGGGGGTTGTAATCCCCCAGACCTTTATGATAATCCAGCGTTCCAAGAAGATGATGACTCCTAAGGAACAGATGCAGAGATCCCCGGGGGTAGCCACCTTCATTAATATTATGCAGCTTCCTACGCTGGGGGTAGTGTTTTCTCCGAGTCCGAAGAGGATGCGGCCCTACCAACTTTTTCGGATGACTATTCTTGGCAAGAGTATGATGCGAAAAGTACGACGTCCACCGTCCCATCCATTTTTTCCCATGTGAGAACATCGTATATGACAGGGGACGATCATGAGGGCCCCAATGATCGACAGTGCCTCAAAATCCTCGAGGCCATGATGCAGACCATGAGTGCATCGATGCAAGCCTTGACCCAGACCATACTAGAAATCAATACAAATATGGCCCTACAACCAACAAGAGCCTCTGGCCAAGCAAGCCTAGACCCTGGGACCAATGTGATTTAAATACGACCGTTCCACCCGCTGACAGTAACCATCTCCTACCCAGATCATCTGCTCCTTCTGCAGTCGATGAAGCTCGAGAAGCAATGTGGGAGGTACTAGAACTCCGGGCCAGCCTAGACTCAATAGGCAATCGGGACTCGTTACACGAGCTCAGGATTCGACAACCGTATCCCTGCGAGTGGAGAGATGTACCGTACCCGCCTAAGTACAAGCCCTTCAACTTGACTCTGTTTGATGGGAAGACATCTCTCTGTCAATTCATGAGTTACTTTGAGACAGCAACGAGGCATCTACCTCACAATGGCGCCCTCTTAACCAAGCTCTTTGTCGGGACATTATCTAGAATAGCTTTTGATTAGTTCTGCAGCCTCCAAGACAACTGTATTTTATCGTTCAATGATCTCAAAGGCCTTTTCCTTGCTCGATTCTACGACAGAGAAAATTATATGATGATGTCCTCTTTAATGGACATCACACAAAGGGAGAAATAGTCAGTACAGAAATACATCGAGCGATACAGGCAAGTAGTGCTGAAGTTACCCCCGGTAACCCTGAGTCCACGCTGATGGATACCTTCAGAGAAATATTCTTCCCAAAGTCAGGCTCTGGATGGGCGACTCTCAGTTTAAAGACTGGACGACGTTCATCATAAATGCTGTCGGTGCCGAGAAGAAGGTGAAGGATGCCCATCTCCTGGGGATATATATACCTGTCGCTGATGATAGGGGAAAACTCCCTTACAACAACAACAACAAGATCGGTAATAGCACCCGGGATGCCAAAGGGAAGCAGGCTCTGGTCGTCAAATAGCCAAGAAGCCCAAGAAAAAGCCCGTAGAGGCTCCAAAATCGAAGAAAACCTATTCGAAGATGATGACACCATGGCAATCTTTGACGTGATAATGAAGAGAAACAAGCTTCGGCTCCCCGACGTCAAGCGCCTAACCGTGGTGAATAATCTGAAGTACTGTCACTACCATCGTTACGTCCATCATGCGACGAGGGACTGCTACAGACTGAAGTGGTACATCCAACATCTGCTCGACACTAAAGCCCTCACTCTGGACTTTGATGACAAAACAATTGCCGTGAACATGGTATCTCTCCAATTCGATAACTTTTCGGCGATGGATGCCCAAGATGGAGTAATCCCAATCCCCTGGGCAATAATAGAGGTTGTCAATCTCTTGCCAGCTTGTGACCAAACAGTTGGGCTGATATCTCTCACCATATCATGGGGTGGTCATGTGGGTCTATCCTAATCTTGCTCCAGACTTGATATAATATGCATCACCTTATCACCAAGTCCAAGGACAATAGTCCAAATCCTGCTACACAGTTTCTATCCCTTCTGAATAAGCTATAACAGGAACAACAAGGTCAAGCCTGGCGTACCAATGAGAGTACGATATTCTCGACAATGGTGCACCCCCAATCGCCACATCTGGTCTAGATCCATCCCAGCCTCCAACAGCGGACAAGTCCAAGTAGAAAGAAACTCGCTTCGACAAACCACTGCACAAAGATATAGCTCAGGGGATGGAGAAGCCCTACAACTTTGACATCTTAGCATAATTGGCCAATACCCCAGCAAAGTTGTCACTATTCGAGCTTTTTCGACTCTCCAAAGACACTCTGGTTGGTCTAAGTGAGGCATTACAGAATATCGACATCTACGTAGCGCAGGTCAAGCCGCTAGCTGGGGATCCTGCCGTATTCCCTTACTGCAATAATATGATGGAGGCGATACCCCACATCATGTTCTCACAACAAGATATATTGTTAAAGAACAATCAACACGATCGCCCTTTGTATTATACAGGGTAGCACCATCAAGGTGGACCAGATGCACATCGACCTCGGCTCGTCAATCAGCATTATCCCACGAAGTTTTCTTCAGACCCTGGGTATCCTGATGCATCGCCTGACATCAACTAATACTGCCATTGGTGGCTTCAACGTTGGGAGGAGCTACCCTCTGGGCAAAATTTGCTTGAAGTGCCAGATTGGCGATCTAAAAATATAGGTCACCTGCTACATCATAGACGTAGATGTATCATACAACGTCCTATTGGAACGTCCATGGATACATCAGTATATGATCGTGCTGTCAACCTTGCATCAGTGCTTGAAGTACGTGGACGATCACGACGTCATTAATATAGAATTTGCCGACGTTGATCCATTGAAAGGGGTCGAGGTGTCACGACCCGCACCCGATGAAAGGGGCACGAGTACGTGGGTACATCCAGCCTACACCGCAGTATCGACGGTAGAACGCTGTCTTGTAACTATATTATCTAATTGTCTCATAATAATGCATAATCCTCCAATAATATCTCAACTCCAAGAAGAGTGTAATAAACTTAATTCAACACAATACTCAATCATAATTATATAACATGATAAGATATCAAGAAAGTCTAACATAACTATACAATCTAAACATATATAACAACAACAATAGAAACAATAACCAAAATCTCAAATATAAGCCGAAAATAAATTCGGTACCAAAATGTTAAAGAGAACTAACTATGCTAACAAGTGATTCCGGCTAGATCTCCCGACAGTCACTCAAGAACTAGTAGGTCCAAGTCTGTACCATCTATAGGTCGGGGTCCGTAGTATGTCGGGCACCAATCTCTCGGATCCTCTAAAAAATATTTTTCATTCAGGAATGGAGTATCTACTCAACTTGGTATCCCAATATCCTAGTATCTCGGCACTTGAGATGCCCCGTATCTTAGTATCCAACACAAAAAACTAATAACTATATATTTACCTATAGGGTACCCAAGATACTATCTTGTATCTTAATATCATCACACTCCCCTTATGATACTAACACTTAAACACCCTAGGATACTAACCTATGGTACACACTTGCATCTTACTCATATATAACTGACCACACATAACATTCGACCCTCACTCATGCAACACTTACTGAATATCTTGGTTTTGCACAGAGTATGTGCATCATACAGTTGCTGCTTGCTGCTCCCTCCTATTGTAGATTCCTACACCAACCTGAGTTTGAAATCTTCCCACACATCCCCCTCATATACACACTGCACAGTACCTAGACCCTTACCCACAGACCTGAGCATGTGTTGCTCATTGCCACAGTATTAAATGCACTGCTTTGCATTCCAGGAAGTAGCAAGTAGCTGCTAATGAGATCAGCAGTGCCCAGACAAGTCCACCTCCTCCCTAGTTCATTCTCTCCCTGATACATCATATCTCACACCTATACATGTGCACCAACACTCTCTAATTATATAGCACAGACCCTCCTTAATACGTATTTATATCTATTAGACAAGCCTTACACCTATACATACAAATCTAATTTAAACCCATACACTCACTCATGATATTTACCCACTGATACTAAAAAAACGGATACCCTTTGCATCACACTCGTTTGTGCTATGATCTTGGAACACCCTCCTACACTAAATACTCTACTTAATACCTATACTACCTTGTTATTGTTGCTATCACTCTTCACCCTTACTTGAACCTGTAGTTCAATTGCAAGGGAACTGCACCTAAACACACATATTCAGTTTTTTACTTGCAGAGACTACCATAACCCAGAACCAACTCCCCATATAAATGCAGTTGCCTCCTTCTTGCACAACTGAACATAAATATATTGCACAACTGTTTCTACTGTCATTAACCTTCACTTAGTTGCTGCTAATATACCAGTCCACAATCCCCTTGAATATGCCCGAGCCTTTCCACATGCACCTGCACACTTTTTTACTAACCCCAATGCACTAAAAAACACACCATAATCTATATATATTGGTATCCAAACTCTACATCACACCCCCATAATTATATACTCAATCCATATGAACATAACACTCGAGCACAACTCTCTTGCACCACACAACCCAAATATCCAAAAATACACTAACACATGTTTATACATATCAGTCATCCCCCAAATATACTCTCTACAACTAAGATATATCTATATAAATACCCTCTCATTAACACCCATCCACATACAATACACCCATAATCGAACACTCGGTGTGCACACAACATGATACACTCAAAATACTGATGATACACTACCAAAACATCTTGATATCACTTCCTATCATAATGAACATCACCACATGCATATATTTTATGATCTAGTATAATATATATATATATATATATATATATATATATATATATATATATATATATATATATATATATATATATATATATATATATATATATATATAGCTTGTTATATGCACTATGAAGAAAGAAATACACCTATTAGCTCACAAAACCCCAAATCTACCGATACGTACCATAGCATATTGTGATACGGCCTATACGTATCCAATTATGGACACATAGACACTAACAGACCATGAATTAGACTCAAAAACTACCAAGGGATCATCTCCTAAACACTTGGTGGAACAAATTTAAATTTTCTCCAATTTGGCTACAAAAACTATCATAACTATAACAATATAAAAACCTAGTTCTTCTCCCTAATGGTGGTCCTTAGTCATGGATGGGTTCCTATAGGTCTAATATGACAATTATGATATAAATTGATGAAAATTAGGTATTATATCTATTGGGAGATGAATTCCCAATGTATCACCATCAAATGGACATAAATACTAATATGGACACAATCCTTAGCCAAACTTTCCTCCAATGCTTCCTCTAGCAACACCAAGCTCCTTAGCCTCCTTGGGAATGAGAATGAGTGGGATTGAGAGTAATTTGAGTGGAAATTGATGTGAATTGGTTCCAATTTAGGGAACAAATTTAGGGCTAAATGGAGTTTAAAATGATAATTGGAAAGACCCCTCCTCCCTATACTAGGGCCGGCCACATGCTTGGGATACAAACCAAGGTAGAAATTCTGTTATACCCCTAGTGGTTGTCATGAAGGAATAATTAATTAGGTGAAAGGATCTACACTTAATGAGAGGAATATTCTATCTATTAAATAAAGGAATAACTAATTAATCTAGTTTAGTCATGACTAGTCAAATGGGTATAGTTGGGTCAATTGGTCAAGTTGGGTTGAACCAATACTAAGTCCAAACTAATTAGCTAGTACTCATGTCAATAAATATATATAACTATTTATATAATACAATAGAAATTATGAAATGATAAAAATATTCCTCTCCCAAAATTTGGTGGTTAAAGAAGGGAATACGGAAAACAAAACCCTAATCCTGTGGTAAAATACCCTTTTTACCCTCCCCCTCTCTTTAAGTATTAAATATGTGTGTATACAGTGTATTTATATGTGGAATGATATATATATATATATATATATATATATATATATATATATTTATTTATATTTATATATATATATATATATATATATGGGAATAATTTATGTGTTTAGGTATAACTTAATTTATATAAGTTTGGTTATACATAATGTTATATATTTATATAATGGTATAGATATGTAATTATATTTAGATATAGGGATAAATATGCATTTCTAGTGTTAAGTATATATAAAGTTAAATTATATTTATTTATATGTGGATATAACTTTATATTTATATGCTTTTACACATATATGTATCTTTATTTATGAGTAGGTTTTTATATCTATACCCAAGTAATATATTTAGGTATAATTTATTTTTGAGTATATATGTTTTTAGGAAAAAAAATGGTTATACACATAATTGAGTGGTTAAATATATAATTATATTTGTGTATATTTATATATATGATCATACATAATTATGTATATAAACATGTTTTATATTTATATTTATAATTGTTTAATAGATGTTATTCTATATATGTAATTATATATGACTTTGATATATGATATGTTTACCTATACCTATAATGATATAGGTCTTTCTTTTATATATCTATATAAAACATTAATATATATATATATATATATATATATATATATATATATATATATATATATATATATATATATATGAAGATAAGCTTATACAATATGGTGATAAAAGTGATAAATGAATAAATAAAGATGAACTTATGCCTTTATAAGTATATATACATATTTTATTAGTGAATGATATGTCTATTTTCTAAAGAACATATAAGTATTTTATATATGAAATTATAAACTAGTTCGTGAAATTAAATCCAATAAGAAATTTATTTATAAATATGATATTATGTTTATACATATAATGCTTTATTATGGTATTATATTGTCGGCATCGAAAAAATAAGTTTTGGTGGAGGATGTAAAAATCTTATTTATTACGAATTGACAAAGAGTATAATAGAATCCCTATATAAGAGGATCTAAGTACAAAAAAAAAATCTGGGCAAGTGTGACGGTGGAGATCGAGCGCTACAACGGCTCCTTTACTCCGTTGATGATCCCAGACCAAGGAGGTTGACGAGACTTTGACTGGCACTTCTGTCTTCTTCTCATCCTCTTCTATGCATGGTCGTTGCCTCTACGTGTGCCTCTCATTTACGTGTGGGAAAATACCCACTATTTATAGCCTTTAGGAAGGCATTACGTAGGCGCATATACACGGGCTGCATGTTGGAGCATGACACTGCAAGTGCATACTGCCGAGGTCTGGGGTTGCTGATGCCCAAAACACACGTAACACGTGTCATGACCTAATTTGGATAGCTGAGATTGCACCTTAGGAATACTTCCACTTGGCGTATGAAGAGCACTGAGGGGGTAGTGGCGCATGACACTGCAGGCGCATACTAAGATGCATAGCATGGCACTGCGGGCATATAAGACACTAAGATACGTAGTGGCGTATGACACTGCGAGCATATGAGACACTTCTTGGATGGTTGGTACATCGAGCAAGGACACTAAAGAAAATAAAGCTGGTCCCTGAGGCACATGGAGCTGGGTAACTGCGACGCATGGAACTGGGTCACTAAGGCGCATGGTGTAGATTTTTTATGCTTCTACAAGACCCCCTTCAAAGTTTCTAAACTTAAACTTTGTAAGTTTTAAAGTTCGTAATACGTTGAACAGAAACATGGAGGATATAGGTGCAGAAATTGCTTTGGCACATGTATGAAGCTTCTATATGTTTGGCGCAATAGAGTATTTTCCCGACGTAGCAAGTTGTTTGGCATATTTGACTTTTGGGTGCATAAAAAAAGTCACTTAGCCAGGCGTAGCGGACTGCTTAGTGCATAGGACCACTGGGCGCATCAAGTCGAGGCAGAGATTCATCAATTGATTGTTAGATTAATCCCACAGTTTCATTGTCTAGCAATTCGTGAGCCATTAATGGATTCCTTGCAATAAATAGAGGGCTAGAGAGAAAGAGAATAGTGTGTTTCTCTCTCACACAATGTCTCTATTGAAGTTAGGCACGGGAAAGTTAGTCGAGCAGTTCGTCGACCCTCTCCCTCTGATGAATGCCCACGCTTCCGTCGTTGACGAAGGTAAGGAGTAGGAATTGTACACTTCTTTCTTCTTTCTTCTTTCTTTGGTTACTTTGGACACCTTCTTGGCACTGTGCATTCACCCCATTCTTTCCAATGTCTGAATTGCTTGGCCTGACGCATATAGTCATTGCTGAAGAGCTTTGTCCTGAGGATGCACCGACGACGAGGATTTTAACTTTGGTAGCATGGGTGAGGCTGTCTCCGGGCACTCACCTGAAGCATGCACCGAGAACTGCAACACAATCACGCTATAGGGGCATATTTGCCTCTATATGGTGATGGTTGCCTTTGTACTGTGGCAACGTTGTGCTTGTCTTGCGGGACTTGATGGTTATGTGCAGCTTTCCTAGGCGCATTAATAGTTGGTCTACTGAATGGCATATGACTCTGATGTGCGCTTTTGTATTATTTTGTAATCATTTTGACTTTGGCATTCCCGTTTGTGCAGGGACTGTCTCAGATTGATCTGGTTATGATGGATCATGGAAGAATATCATAGTCACCATTGTACATTTGGGTCGAGTCCTGGCAGCCCATCTGAGTGGCAGCGGCGGGACTAGTTATCCCAACAACGATTTCTAGTCGCATCCTTTCACACGAAGAGTTGAGTTTACAGCGGCACATCTCTGAGTTGCAAGTTCCCTTGCTATCGATCAGAATAGATTTTTTTTCTCGCGCTATGGCTTACACTAAGGAGTCTTACGAAAGTGATGACCCAGAATACGTTGAGCTGCCGGCTTTATACATGTTGGTACCTAGAAATAGCACAGAGGGGTCTCCTTATTTTCAGATGTACCCATGATCTTGAATAGTAATAGAAATCCTTGAATATAATAGACTTCCATATGTACTTCGTGATCTTGAATATCAATAAAAAATTTCCCTTATCTCCTGTCTGGAACTTTTCTTGTTATTGTGGATATCTTGTATGTATTATACTAGAGGTAATATATACGCAGTATAAAATCATAACAGTGATAACGCTAGGCCCTATCAAAGGTAATATATTCATGAAAGGTTAGATTGGTTCCATTAAGGAGGTCCGATTGTAAACCCCCTGATTTTCAAGAAATTTTAATTTAGAATTTTTCATAATTTTCTGGATTTTTTTGAGATTTTTCTGTAATTAAATTCAGGTATTTTTATTATTATATAATTTTTAAATGATAATAAATAATATTAAAATATTATGAAAATAATATTTTATGGTGTAAAATAAAAAACTAGACATAGGATAATTTTTCGGGAATTTATTGGACCCCGGAATCATTTTTAAAGCCCTAAAAACTAATTAATTAATTAAACCAAAATAAACCGGAATTATTTTAAATAAATCAAACCAATTTCTGAACCGGACCGGGTTCATTGAACCAAACCCAATCCTTATTGGGTCGGATCCGAGCCCAAAACTCAGACCCGACCCACTAGCCCGACCTGACCCGTAATCTAATTTATTGGATCGGGCCGGATCCGCTAGGACCCGACCCGTCCGCCCGTCGAACCCGACCCGCTAACTCATCTTCCCCAACCGCCCAGACCCCGACTCTTGACCTCCCCACCGCCGTGTAACGCCGCCGCCGCCGATTGGCCTCCCCGCAACCGCTGTCTGCTCGCCTCCGCCGGCCGCAACCGCCGCCGTTCCCTCTCCCATCTACGCCTATAAATCCCCTCCTCCGGCCGCTCCCATCCCCCGCAGACACCTCCCCAGCCGGAACCCTAGTACCCCTGCTGTCCTCCCCGTCGTGTAGCCCGCTCAGCCTCGAGCCGACCGACCCCGACCATTCTCGACCTCCGTCGTGAACTTCCCCGAGCACCGGACCACCTCTCCCCAGGCCAGACCCTCGCCGCTGCCCAGAACCCGCAGCCGACTCCGGCGACCCAGCACCGGCCGCCTGAGCCCCATCTCCGCCTCCGGACCTCGCCGGCCGGCCGCCCTTGACCTCCCCGAGCTCTCGCCTACCTCGCCGGCCGGCCGCCCTGGACCTCCGTCGACCCGAGCCCCCACTCCCAGCGGCCCGACAATGATGCCCTAGCTCGGACACGGCTTGGACACAGTGTCCAGGACACGGTAGACGCGACGTGGATACGGAGAATTCGATTTCTCGGAGCCCTATTCAGGTACCCATATCTCTCTCCTCGCTGCCCTGTTTTCGATTCCGTCAGTTGCATCGCATAACCTGCATGACCCCTTCGGTGCCCGTACAAACCGCTCGGTGCATCGCGTCCTGTGGTGATCGTGAACCGCGATCTAAAAACAGGAAAATCAATACCCTATTTCACCCCGGAACCGAGTACGCCCCGCCAAACAGGACGACTTGGTCGCGTGCGGTCTTCACAGATACGTGCGCGTCGTCGATACGGACGTACAGGATTTCGTAGGAGTTGATTCGGATGTGCGTGCACACCAAAATCAACGCGTATCCGCCGACAACGCCCCGTATCCGACCTTTCTGAATCTCGATGTAACTTAGTGTACACACGTCGGATCGAGACAAAACTTATGCCATCGGACTCGTAGCAATACGCTGGTCCTGTGAGCCAAGTTTGGTTCGATTCTGAGAACGTTGATAAAATCACGTGTCGTGGGCCCCATAGGTTCCACTTGACGGGCAATTTTGTGATCGGCTCATCGGAATCCAATTCTGGAAGTTCCGTTGGGTTCGTATCATCGTTCCTGACCTGTTGACACTAAGCTGGACAGATTTGGAGACTTTTGACCCTGATGCATTTTTTGGTGCAAAGTGGCCCACATGTGGACCCCGTCTTGACCCAAAAATGTCATTTTCGCCCCTGTGTTCAAATTGGACTCAAGGATAGACATTTCTAGCTGATTAATATTTTCTAGATCTGATGGTGATGTTTGTTTCAGCAACCAGAGCAGTCCCTGCAAATTCCGCTGAAGTCAGAACCACAATTGGAGCCAGAACCCCAGGCAAGTGTACCTTGCCAACTTGCAGTCTTTGATACATATTACTTGGACTTAATTATAAACTGTTGTACATGCTTAAACCTAGGACCGTGTGATTTACTTAGCGTTCAATTAATAGTCGGGTGCCAACCCCGTACGCGGAGTTGTGTACGTCATCTAGAGATGGACATTCGTGACCCTTTATATTCTCGTACTTGCCATATCAAGTACGTTATACCCAGGACACCTGACATGAATCATGAGACAGAATCTTCCTGAAATATTCAAGGTGATTCTGTGTAGGTTACAGGATTTATGACATAGACATTATATTCATAGACATAGTATGACTCACTGTATTAGATATGATCTTACGTGACGTGGACATGAGGCATCGTGGACATGAGACGTATGATTACATTGGGTGGGGAGAGATACACAGGCTACAGGCTGATTATATATATATAGGCCAAAACATAATAAATTACATAGCATAGTATAACTGCTACCGGCTCCCTGACATAGAGCTTGTAGTGGTATCAGCCTAAGTTCTAGTGTTGCTCTCACTTGCATATCACTTAGCTGGTTTATTTTATTTACCCTATTTTTTCCTTTATTTTTGCACTGCATTTATTTTGGCTTATATTATCTGTACCTTGCTATGTCCCCTGAGGACCTGGATCCGGATTATGTCCCCAGGAATAGCAGACGAGGTTTATCCAGAGGTATACGGAACAGGAGCACTTCACGGAACAGTACCAATACCTGAGGACGAGGTGATAGCTGAGGACTTCTCCTGAACATCTGCTTCTCCATGCTCAGTTATTATGGAAAATAGACTATCTTTCCTGTTTAATTAAACAATTATAACAGACTTTATATCGGGTTGTTCCCCAAATTACTTTGCTGAGACTGGATGTTGATTTACTTTCCTTATTATTGTTGATCTTATTATCTTTTGTGTGGATGAGATTAGTTTTGACTTGTTGTTGAAGACCTTATATTACAGCTTAAGTATGCCCCGATGGATCCATTAAATTAGGTTTGTCCATCGGTGCGTACTGCTGGCCATTGCCACGTGTCTAGTCCCTTGGTATTTTGGGACTGGGGCGTGACATGGTTTTTGTGGTGGCCCATGCAGGTCAACGACTAAATTGTTCGTTTTCAACTTAGGGACCGAACAGGCCTACAATAAAATAGGATAAGTTTTTAGGATCTCATCCACTTGCTTGAAACGTTCTTGATATCTGTATCGTATTCGAATTAATTTTTGACTTGCATCTTGCCTTGAATCCTGTGCGCTTCTTATAGTTTATTTTTGATACAGAGTAATGGATCCGAGAACCAGTGACGAGAATCCCTTAGATATACCGTATGATGCAGTGGTCACCTATGATGAAGGAGTAACACCCGAAGACCAAGGACAATCAGCCCAAAGCAATCAAGCAGGCCAGCATACTTCCAGGTTCCGGCGTGATGATATCCCGCCGCCTCCGCAGTTCGTTCCACCAATGCCCGTATTCCCACAAGGGCAACCTATAGACGGGCATCAGATATTTCAAATGATCTACACAATGATGCAAGCCCAACAGCAAATTCATCAAGAGACTCAGCGTCACGAGGCAGAGTATTTGAGGACCAGCCTAGTAACCGCCTTGGAGCAAGTGAACCCACAAGCTAGGCGACCAGCAATAGGGTCTATCACCGATTTCCGTCAACTCAAGCACCATACCTTTTCGGGCAAAGAAGGACCAACCGAAGTTCATGTGTGGCTCACCAACATACAACACCAGTTGGAAGCAGCTGAACTTCCAAGAGAACGTTGGATGACCGCCGTTAGAATACAGTTGACGGACAATGCTCATCACTGGTGGCTATCTGAAGAGACCCGGCTCAGACCAGACTGAGTCACTTGGGAAGAGTTTTCCAGACTCTTTCAGGAGATGTACATTCCGGCTATTGCTCGATCAGAACTTTGGGACAAGTTCAACCGCCTCACTCAGAGCAGTATGACAGTGGAGGAGTACAACGCAGAATTCATTCATCTAAGTCACTTCGCCCCTACTTTGATCCCCACAGAAGAAGAGAAGGCTGAGAAATTCTTCGACGGACTAAACTTTGAGCTGCAGAGACTCATCGGATCCGTCGCACCTACCTCTAACTCGGACGTTCTCGCTGCAACCCGACGCATGGAACGCGTCACCAGGAGAGAGACCAGTCTAAAACGGTCTTCCATATCAGCCAAAGCACCACAAGAAGAAGATGCAAAGAGACCTCACATACACCAGCCACCCAGAGCCTCTCCGTAGACATTACCTACATGTCAATACTGTGGCAAGGTAGGCCATACTGAGAAGGACTGCAGACGCAAGTTGGGATTATGCTTGATTTGCGGAACCAATCAACACTTAGCCAAGGATTGTCCTCAGCATCGAGGAGGAGCACCAAGGACAAACCAACAAGTTCTACCAGCACCAGGAGGGTACCAGCCGAGGCCACCCTTGGTACCACAAGCAGCACTCTTCCAACAGGCCCAGCAGCAGCAGAGAGCACCTCCTCAAGGACGCGGCCAAGCTTTCGCGATGACTGTGGGAGACGCGCAGAATCTTGGAGTAGCTAATGCACGTAAGTTTTTGTAGTTCTGTTTCTAGTATTGCTTTAGTTCGTGTCGTTGGTTCGTGACCCTAGACTTAACTTGATAATTTTAACTTACTAATCTAGTGATATCCTAGAATTGTTAATCTATTATGTTTTTAAAGAATAACTTAGAATGTTTATAAATGCTAACCTGATATGTTTTTGAAAGATAACCTGATTTTCTAAAACTATAATTTTCTATATTTCCTATATTTGGGAAATTGCATAACTTCCATTGCTTAGGGAAATGATTTTCCCTATGTGTTTAAACCCTCAACCTTGATTTTCTGATTCGAAAAAAAAAAATTTGTAACCGTTTCATCTCTGTTGACCGGTTATTCTTTGATTGCGAGGACGCAATCCTCTTAAGGGGGGTAGATTGTAAACCCCCTGATTTTCAAGAAATTTTAATTTGGAATTTTTCACAATTTTTTGGATTTTTCTGAGATTTTTCTGTAATTAAATTCAGGTGTTTTTATTATTATATGATTTATAAATGATAATAAATAATATTAAAATATTATAAAAATAATATTTTATGGTGTAAAATGAAAAACTAGACATAGGGTAATTTTCTGGGAATTTATTGGACCCCAGAATCATTTTTAAAGCCCTAAAAACTAATTAATTAATTAAACCAAACTAAACCGGGTTTATTTTAAATAAACCAAACCAATTTCTGAACCGGACCGGGTTCATTGAACCAAACCCAATCCTTATTGGGTCGAATCCGGGCCTAAAACCCAGACCCGACCCACTAGCCCGACCCGACCCGTAATCTAATTTATTGGATCGGGCCGGATCCGCTAGGACCCGACCCGTCCGCCCGTCGAACCCGACCCGCTAACTCACCTTCCCCAACCGCCCAGACCCCGACTCTTGACCTCCTCGCCGTCGTGTAACGCCGCTGCCGTCGTCGATTGGCCTCCCCGCAACCGCTGTCCGCTCGCCTCCGTCGGCCGCAACCGCCGCCGTTCCCTCTCCCATCTACGCCTATAAATCCCCTCCTCCGGCCGCTCCCATCCCCCGCAGACACCTCCCCAGCCGGAACCCTAGTACCCCCGCCGTCTTCTCCGCCGTGCAGCCCGCTCAGTCTCGAGCCGACCGCCCCCGACCATTCCCGACCTCCGCCCTGAACTTCCCCGAGCACCGGACCACCTCTCCCCAGCCCAGACCCTCGCCGCTGCCCAGTACCCGCAACCGACTCCGGCGACCTAGCACCGGCCGCCTGAGCCCCATCTCCGCCTCCGGACCTCGCCGCCCGGCTGCCCTGGACCTCCCCGAGCTCTCGCCGACCTCCGCCGACCCGAGCCTCCACTCCCAGCGACCCGACACTGATGCCCTAGCTCGGACACGACTTGGACACAGTGTCCAGGACACGGTAGACGCGACGCGAACACAGGGAATTCGATTTCCTGGAGCCCTGTTCAGGTACCCATATCTCTCTCCTCGCTGCCCTGTTTTCGATTCCGTCAGTTGCATCGCGTAGCCTGCATGACCCCCTCGGTGCCCGTGCAAACAGCTCGGTGCATCGCGTCCTGTGGTGATCGCGAATCGCGATCCAAAAACAGGAAAATCAATGCCCTGTTTTACCCCGGAACCGAGTACGCCCTGCCAAACGGGATGACTTGGTTACGTGCGGTCTTCACAGATACGTGTGCACCGTCGATACGGATGTGGGGGATTTCACAGAAGTTGATTCGGATGTGCGTGCACACCGAAATCAACACGTATCCGCCGACAACACCCCGTATCCGACCTTTCTGAATCTCGCTGTAACTTAGTATACACATGTCAGATCGAGACGAAACTTGCACCATCGGACTCGTAGCAATACGCTGGTCCTGTGAGCCAAGTTTGGTTCGATTCTGAGAACGTTGACAAAATCGTGTGTCGTGGGCCCCATAGGCTCAACTTGACGGGCGATTTTGTGATCGGCTCATCGGAATCCAATTCTGGAAGTTCCGTTGGGTTCGTATCATCGTTCCTGACCTGTTGACACTAAGTTGGACAGATTTGGAGATCTTTGACCCTGACGTATTTTTTGGTGCAAAGCGGCCCACATGTGGACCCCGCCTTGACCCAAAAATATCATTTTTGCCCCTGTGTCCAAATTGGACTCAAGGACAAGCATTTCTAGCTGATTAATATTTTCTGGATCTGATGGTGATGTTTGTTTCAGCAACCGGAGCAGTCCCTACAAATCCCGCTGAAGTCAGAACCACAATTGGAGCCGGAACCCCAGGCAAGTGTACCTTGCCAACTTGCAGTCTTTGATACATATTACTTGGACTTAATTATAAACTGTTGTACATGCTTAAACCTAGGACCGTATGACTTACTTAGCGTCCGATTAATAGTCGGGTGCCAACCCCGTACGCAGAGTTGTGTACGTCATCTAGAGATGGACATTCGTGACCCTTTATATTCTCGTACTTGCCATATCAAGTACGTTATACCCAGGACACCTGACACGAATCATGAGACATAATTTTCCTGAAATATTCAAGGTGATTCTGTGTAGGTTGCAGGATTTATGTCATAGACATTATATTCATAGACATAGTATGACTCACTGCATTAGATATGATCTTACGTGACGTGGACATGAGGCATCGTGGACATGATACGTATGATTACTTTGGGTGGGGAGAGACACACAAGCTATAGGCTGATTATATATATATATATAGGCCAAAACATAGTAAATTACATAGCATAGTATAACTGCTACCGGCTCCCTGACACAGAGCTTGTAGTGGTATCAGCCTAAGTTCTAGTTTTGCTCTCACTTGCATATCACTTAGCTGGTTTATTTTATTTATCCTATTGTTTCCTTTATTTCTGCACTGCATTTATTTTGGCTTGTATTATCTGTACCTTGCTATGTCCCCTGAGGACCTGGATCCGGATTATGTCCCCAGGAATAGCAGACGAGGTTTATCCAGAGGTATATAGAACATGAGCACTTCACGGAACAGTACCAATACATGAGGACGAGGTGATAGCTGAGGACTTCTCCTGAATATCTGCTTCTCCATGCTCAGTTATTATGGCAAATAGACTCTCTTTCCTGTTTAATTAAACAATTGTAACAGACTTTATATCGGGTTGTTTCCCGAATTACTTTGCTGAGACTGGATGTTGATTTACTTTCCTTATTATTATTGATCTTATTATCTTTTGTGTGGATGAGATTAGTTTTGACTTATTGTTGAAGACCTTATATTACAGCTTAAGTATGCCCCGATGGATCCATTAAATTGGGTTTGTCCATCGGTGCGTACTGCTGGCCATTGCCACGTGTCTAGTCCCTTGATATTTTGGGACTGGGGTGTGACACCGGTGGAGCATCATCTGCCATGATGGAGATAGTTTAGTGTAGAACCGAGAGTTAAGCTTATCTGTTTGTAGCTGAGCACGATCATGATAGAGTATTTTATGGAGAGAGCGAAAAAAATGAGTCAAAGGTAATATGGACGGGATTGCTTTCTTAGACAGCTCATAGTTCAGAGATGATATGGACATGAACAACTCCCTTTGTATGTATTTTTTTGTAGGAATAACAATAAAAGGGATGAGTCAAAGATAGTATGGACATGAGTGTCTTCTTTTAGTGGGAAAAATGGCTTATGGTTCAAAGGTGATATGGACGTGAACCTTTTTCCTTCAGAAAATTCGTTACCCATTGCATACTCTGGAGTCCCGAGACGGATAACAGATTTGTCCGCTTGTTGCAGATGGTACATAAAGATAATGTGCTAATGAGGATGTTAACTATAGACATAGTCCTCTTATGTCCCTCTGTTAGGGATAGAAGAGATAATAACTCTTTTTTCTTTTATTTTTTATTTTTTTCTGATTGCCTTGATTAGGCATAGTACTTCTTTAGGAACTTGTCGTTGATAGGCATTATGAACGAGTCACGGTTGGGCTTGGAGTCTATATGCACCACTGGAATAGACCATCTCTACCACGTAGGGGGCCTCCCACTTGGGTTGGAATTTTCCCACCTTCTTGTGGGTCATAACCATAGGTCTTCTCACTGTGAGAACTAGGTCGCCCACTTGAAATATCCTTTCCATGACCTTTTTGTTGATGCTCCGAAAAGTCATGCTTGGTATAGTTCAATGCGCTATTGAGACAATGGGTATTTTTTATCAAGTGCTTCTAATTCTTGCAAGCGTCGATGGTGCTTGTATTCGGTAGTGAGTGAGTCCATGTCAAGGTCTACTGATGTCATATTAACGGACAATATTTGTTTGAGTAAGTCCCCAATGCTGGTGTTTGAGTCCCAAGCGAAAGATTGTGACGAGTTAGATTGTACTTCATCTTCCTCTATCGAGTCTTTAGGAGTTGTGGGAGGAGTAATATATCCCAAACTATGGCTGGTTCGTTGATAGTATGTTTCAGGTTTGCCCTTGGGGGCAAAGTGATACAGGGGTAAGCATCGTCCATTGCCATAATTTAGGCCTTGGTCGGTTTTCAGGTCGTACCCTATTTTTTGGAGGATATGCTTTGTTTGTATGCTATAACGGTGAAGTTGCATTCTACCGCTTTTCGGTTCTGGATCTTCGTAGATGAAATCTCGGCAACTTTCAATTTTCCCAAAGACGATGGGTTTGTCCCCTCTCTTCCTTGTTGGAGCAATGAAACATGGGTCTTGGTTGAGGCAGATCTGTTTTCGTTTGACTATGTGAACCGTAGTTACTTGTGTATGAAGGTGTAAGCCTATACCATGTTCTAAAGAGTGCATGATGCTACAATGCGTGACAACAGAGTAATTCAACTAAAGGCCTTTGTTGAGGAAATACGGTATATCCTCTAAAGGGATTATGTTATCGTAGGACAATACGTTGGTAGATATCGTAACATACTCTTCCAAATCATCTTCTCCGATGGTTGTTAGTAATGTTGGCGGTGCCGGAGTCCTTCTGCAGAGCTTGACCACCAATTGCCCTAGAGTTTTTATGGCTGAGGAATTCTTGTCTGGAAGATGTCTCTGTCCCTGGAGCTTGACCACGAAAGGTTTAGGCACTTTTTCGTGAATCTTAATCAATAGGGGGTAGTTGTACGGGGAGGATGTCATTTGAGACAGATTCTTAGAGGATCTCCAAAAGTTGTGGCCATATCGGCCTTATCATCAACGCCGTTGCCTGCTTCACCTAGGTGAATTTTCTTGTATCGGAACGAGTCAGAGTAATATGCCTCGACCCCTTTGAAATGATCTACATCTGTGAATTCTATCTTGACCATGCCGTCTATATTGACGTATTTTAAGAATTGGTGGAGCGTGGACGGGACGATCATATATTCGTGTATCCACAGGCGCCCTAGCAAGACATTGTAGGAAACCTCAACGTCGATGACATAATAAGTCACCTCTGTTTGGAGATCACCTATCTGGCACTTCAGGCAAATCTTGCCTAGAGGATAACTTTTTCCAGCGTTGAAGCCGCTGATGGTGGTGTTGGTAGATACTAGCCGATGCATAGGTATTCCCAAGGTTTGTAGTAGGCTTCGTGGGATAATGCTGAAGGATAAGCCGAGTCAATGTGCATTTAATCCACCCTAATATCTATGATATATCCTATGTAATACAAAGGGTGATCATACCTGTTATTCTTTAGTAATATTTTATGTTAAGAGAATATGATATTGGGATCGCCTATATTACACTGTTGCAGTGGGGACATGCAGCAGGATCTTCGGCTAGTGGCTTGACTCGGGCCAGATAAGAGTCAGCATTTTGTAATGCCTCACTCAGAGCTTGACGAGTCTCTTTGGAGAGACGTAGGATCTCAAAGAGAGACAACTTCGCGAGAGTGTTGGCCATTTATGACAAAATATCAAAGTTGTAAGGTTTCTACAGCCTTTGAGTTGCAGCCTTTCATAGAGGTTTATAAAATTATGTCTCCTTCTACTTTTGCTTGTCTACTACGAGAAGCTGGGATGGACCTGGATCAGAGGTAGAAGATGTAACAGTTAGGGGTGAACCATCTTTGTGAGCATTGTAGTCGCGTTGGTAAGCTAGGCCCGACCTAGCAAGCGAGAGCCTCATCTGCTGATGGGAGACCGAGTGACATGACCTGGTGTTCCTTTCTATGGATTTAGAAACAGAAGGCACTGCTTGCTGTTTTATTTCGGGGATGAGGTCAGAATGAAACCACATGACTTTACCTCTTGGAGTAGTGAGGGGAGCTAAACCATATGCTCGGGCTGGATGGAGGTTAGCGACCTCCATTGTTGTCTGAGGAATATGGACGACACCATCTTGAGCCTTAGTTGTCGGGAAAGTGTCGAACTAGAGGGACACCATGTTTGCAGTGACTATTTTTTTCCTCATAGTCCAAAGAGAGAGCTTTGGAGTCAATTAGTCATTGTATCTGCCTTTTTAATAAGTAACAATCCCGTATATCATGGTGGAATTATCGATGGTAGTAGCAGTACTTAGGGTTGTCGACCTTCCTTGCCTTATCGGGGCACCTGATGTCAGGTAGCTATAGTTTGTAGCCCTTTATCAACACTTCAGAGAGCTCCATGAAATCATCATCATTAAGGGAATAAGTCTCATGTACTATAGGTGGCCCTGTCGGCTTAGTAACAAGAGAGGTTGAACACTTGGACAGGTTAACTGTCAGGGCTTGCTTCCCTTTACCGTCATGATTGTTGTTCGATGTGAAAGAACGCTTTCCTTTGTCTTCAGCATTGGGATCTTGGAATTCCAATAAGCAGGCATCTTTCATGCCCTTCTTTGTAGCAATGACACTTATGATAAATGTCATCCAGTCATTGAACGGGCCAGACGCCGTCCAGAGTTTTATTACTGGTAGACGATTCTTTCGGCATATCTCCATCAGTGTGGATTCAGGAATACCTGGAGGTAGTTTTAATGTCGCCTGCCGAAAATGGTCGATGTAATTTTGTGTGAGTTCCCCTTCCCCTTGGGTGATATCCATCAGGAAGGACATGGTCATGTCCATTCCTCCTTCATAGAACCGTGTGAGGAACAAAGACTTCAGGTCCTCAAAGGAGGAGATACATTTGTCTGGGAGGCTATAAAACTACTCAAAGGTGACGCTCGATAGTGCCCCAATGATCAAGTTGGTGATTAAGGTATCATCCCGAGGTAAATGAGCTGTTGTAGACTGCAAGTATCTCATGTACTAACAAGGTAAGGTATTCCAGTCAAATAAAGCCAGATATAATGGTTATACTTAGAAGGGTATACCATTTTATCCAATTCAGGATGATAGGGTTGCAAGATCCAAAGCTTCTCGAGCCTATCCTGGTTGTCTCAAGCATCGATGCGAGCACGCAGGTCCTTGAGAGTCTCTGGAATATCATCTGTCAAAAGGGGAGTAGAGGATCGAGGTATTGTATGAATGCTTGCTATTTGAGAAGCTGGATCAGGCATATCAGGTTCCTCGTTTGTTCCTTCCAGCGCTTGCAGCTGTGTTGGGGTGATACTTTCTCTGAGCTCCAGAACTATATAAGTTTGAGTCTGCTTAAATTACTCAAAGCCTGCATTATGGCTTTGAGTGTCTCGAGGCATTATTGGATACTGGATTCGATGCCATATTCGTCTCATGCCATGTATACTGGCATTAAGTAGGAAGAGATGGACAAGAAGGTAGATGCTTCATTTTCTGTATCCAATGTCTGAGTATCACTGTCCTCCGGAAGAGTAGATAGTGTTTCATCACTTTCATTATTGGAGGGTGTAACGCCCCAGTCCTAAAATATGTAGGACTAGGAATACGTAACATGTCAGCTACGTATTTGACCAGACTCTGGTCCGACTCGAATACGTATAAGCTGTATTATAATGGTCACTACCTAAATAATCAAAATATAAATATCTATGCCTCAATCCACAATGAACATAATACACAAGAATGAGCTACATGTGTTAAAGTCGGCCGTCCAGTAACACGCAAACTCGAATAGACTCGAGAAAGAAATATGAGTCTATAAAACTAGGCTACATCAGCAGATAAATAAACAATACGACTAAATAACCATAACTCCGGTGGAAATGATATAAGTACCTGGTACTAGTGCCTGCTAGACAAACAACTCCATCAGCAACTCCAAAGGCCCATAACCGTCTAAGTTGCAAAAACTGGCAGGGGACTAGATCCTCAGAGGGACGTAACAAGGTACAAGAAACAGCATACCAGAAGTAAAACAGTGTAATGCCACATACTAAAGGGTAAACTATTGTAACCAACTATGTGATATGCAAATGAGAGTATGGTATCGTACCCCGGGCTGGTACTCACGAAAGATCCCAATGGACACTTCCGTATGCTTATAGTATACTCAATGCTCCGTGTAGGGGAACCAGAAGGAAGATGTATATATTTATAGGGTTGGTACTCACCAAAGATCCCAATGGACACTTCCGTATGCTAATAGTACACTCAAGGCTCCGTATGGGTGAACCAGGAGGAAGATGTATATATAAAGTACTCACGAAAGATCCTAATGGACACTTCCGTAGGCTAATAGTACACACAAACAATAATAGTAAAATATGCCCAGAGCACGATGAAGACTCTCTCCACCCAATGTAACCTCACGTCTCATGTCCATAACACACAAGATTATGACCTCTAGCTAGTACAATGAGTCATACTGATATATGATATAATATGCAAGTCTCATGTCACGAATCATGTAAACCTTTATAGAATTACCATGAATAACTCAAGAAATATTCTGTCACATGAAATAGTGTCAAGTGTCCTAGGGTATGGCATACTTAGTAAATTATGCACATAAAAATGTAGGATCGCAGAATCAACTCTCTAAGTGACGTTGCACGACTTTGCGTACGGCGTCGACACCCAAATCTTGTTCGGACGTTAAGCAACGTCTCACGGTCCTAGGATAAACACACACATCAATCATATAAAATAGCTATAATAACTAAATAATATAATAAAGCTAAGGAACTGTAATACATCATGGCAAGGTACACTTGCCTGGTTCTGCAGCCAGTGGTGGTAAAGATGATTCTGCATCCACTCCTTTGGACAATTGACCTAAACACCAATTAAATACTGAAGGGTCCAATATGAATTCTTGTAATTATAACTTAATTCTATAATTTCTTCGATGCCATGCAAAACCAAGCTCGTTATTATTTCTAACAACTTTGCTTACTTTTACAGGGTATCGGGACCTAGTTTCTTAGTTTTTGACTTCCAAAATATAAGTTTAAGTCCCTAATTAAAGGATATGGAAATAAATTATAATAAATTATATATTTCAGAATTAAACATTATTTGTATAAATTTATAACAATAAATTCCAGATTTGACAAAATATCATATTTTAAGATTTCGACCACTTTAGGTTGACTAGTTTTGTCCGAAACTTGTTCGAGACGTAGCTAATCCATTATTATAGTTTATATATATAAAAAATTATTTTATATCATATTGTATTATTATTTAATCTCAGAAAATACTCACCCATTTATTTCTTCCAAAATAACCTCTATTTACTAGCAAAATAATGTCTTAAAGTCATCCAAAATATAGGCTAGTGGCCCTTATTTTTAGGGTTCAGGTTTGACATGCAAATACCATAAATATAAATTTGAAATACATTATTTCCATAATTAAAACAAATATAAATGCAGTTTTAGGAATTAAGATCAAACCCTTCAAGAATCGTATCACAAAGTCATGTTGTGCGTCGACTAAGTATTCTGGCAACTTGATGCTAGTTTGTACATGCAACATTACCAACTTGAGTAATAAAGTATTTTTAATATAAAATTATATTATTTAATTTTTTGGAATTTAATAATAATTATATATATAAATAATTATATCACATTATTAATGCAACCATCTCAACTACGCTATCTAGCTATTCTTGCAACTTGACCAAGTAGTCTTTGCATCAAATCTTTTCGTCAGCATAAAATATGATTAATTATATAATTATAATATTTATATTTTAAATTAATAAAATATATTTTTTTGGAATTATTTTATATATATTTATCATGGCAATACTCATTGAATCTTGTCTACCATTGGTGCATCGTGTCCGTGTCATTATTGTTCAATTTTCTTGGAATAGTTTCTACATAGATATATGGGTTTATCATGAATGGAGTTAATCCTACTCATCATCTAATATTATCATGAGTTACACAATCTTTGGTTCATGGAGAATAGAAAAAAAAAATCTAAGTTGGAAGACTTACCCATATGTGATTACGGCGTGGTCCTTTCTCGCGACACGGACCATTCGGAGTACCAAATGGACTCCAAACTCCACGAAACTTGAGGGGGTGATTGGGGGCTTCATATAGGAGATGAATATTCAGTTTGAAGGTGGTTTTTAGGACTGTGATAGGGGCAGACAGTAGCTGTAACCAGCAGCAAGCAGTCGTCTTCTAGGGGTGGCTAATCTCTTGCTCTAGGGCTTGTCGGCTTGTGGAGGATGAAGTGGAGGTTGGGAAGGAGTGAAAAGGAAGTGAAAAAGGAGAGGGAGAGGCTAAAGGGGTCATGGAAGAGAGGTGGGAGGATAGGGGCAGCCACAAAGAGGAAAGTAGATGTTGGGGTTAAAGTTTGGTTATAAGTTGATATATATATGGGCTTTTTAAATAGATTTAAATATAGGAGGGGTTTATCCTATTGCTAAGGGGTTTGGCCAAGGGGGGCTACTCTTGGCCAAAATTTTAAGGGTGGGGTTGGTTGTTATGGTTAGGATTGCATAAGATTTGGTTGTTGGGTTGGTTAGGGAAGTGGTTAGGTAGTTATTTGCCAACTATGATGCCACATATACCACTTTCTATAGTCAGAACTCCTATAAATAGAAATAAATTAATTAATTTAAATATCACATATATATATAATATATTTTTACATGAGGATATTTGGGGTGCACTACATGCCTACATGTGTTTGGGTTGGGTTTGGGTCAAGTTCTAGTCAAAATGAGACAATTTTATGGTAACCGTAATTCTTGACTTTCTTTAATATTTTTGGAGCATGGAGAAGATCAAATAAATACAAAATCCATGTTCCAACTATATTAAACTCAATTAAAATTATTATTATAAATTTTGTTGGAAAAAAAAGGTCGTGCATTGCTCAAAATATCGAAGCCATGGCAAAGTGTTATATATATTAAAAATAATTTTAGAAATTAATTCTTTAAATCTATCTAATTAAATAAAATAATAAAAATAATTACAAATTACCAAATTATCCCTATTCTAAAATGAGGGACTTACAATCTACCCACCTTAAAAGAATTTCGTCCTCGAAATTTAAAGATCTTTCATAACATATATATTTTTTTCTCCATGAAAATTCAAGCAAGATAATCATGTAGTCAAATCACTTTTGTTATTTAACAAAGTCCTCAAAATTTACATCGTCCTCACAGTTTAAAATTTTAAAGTAAATCTTTGAAATTCGAATTTATTTTCAAAATTTTAAAATCCAATAATTTTTTTTTAAAAATGAGATTCTCAAGTCGTAACTATTAATTACAATATAACATTATTTCCTCAAAATTTTAAATCTAATTTATGACTATCTTCAAAAATTTAATAATTTAATCCTTCAAATTTAATTCCATATCCAAACTTGCAAAATCAAATCCAAAAATTTATTTTCATCCTTGAAAATTTGTATCTCATATTGTAGTCATTTTTCAAAATTTTCTAATAATTCGATTTGTCCTTATAGCCATAATTTGTCTTGTCCTCACTGCCATTATGTATATACGAATTTTTGGTATTTAGATTAATGATCATCCTCAAACATCAGTTAATGAGTCAGTCATAAAAATATTAAAAATTAAAAATAATTTCTCAATTTAAATCCTACTAATGCATATCTCATGAATAAATTTAAATATTCAAAGTCAGATCATCAAAATTTGAATTCAAAATCTACTCCATCAAGCGTTTCTCTCACAAAAATTCTTCAAATTTTGAATTCAATTTAAGTCCTTAAAAGTTAATTCTATAAGTGATAAATTAAATATTTATATTATTATTCTATTGATATATCCCAACCCATAAATTAAATCTCAATATTATATTGAACTCCTAACACTCAAAATCCTCAACATTATCCTTTAATTCCTTGAATTATATCTCAAACTTTTAAATAAATTTTTAAAATTAAATCTTTAAAATTTAACTACTTCAAGATTTAAACTCCTCAAATTTAAATTAAACTCAATTCTCACTTTAAAAATTATTATTATTCTACTCATTCAAATTTCTTTAAAATCCTTAAAATTAAATTCATAAGATCCCAAGTTCTTAAATTCTTAAATTTGAATTTAATTCCAACCTTCAAAATATAATTTGAATCCAAATCTTGTATTCCACTATCTATAATGTTAATGTTCTTAATTTTCTTAAAATTTAAATTTAATAACCCAATATTCAAAATTTTAAATCCAATCTCCAAAATTCTATTCTCCAAATTTAAATTCCAAAATTTAAACTCTGGTATATTTAAGCCCTCAAATTTAAAAAGAAATCAAATCCATATCATGGCCTTTTCAGAATTTAAAATTCAATCTTACCATATAATACCTTTAAATTATATCCTCAAAGTTTGTCTCATTTTACTATTTTAAAATTCAATTCTCAAATATTCTTCTCCTCAATTTCTCAATTTCTTTTTTAATTTTTTTAAAACGATAATACCGATAACTTAATTAATTTTACCCTCTATAACATCATTATATCTTTATCTCATCAAATCAAATCAAAACGATAATACCTAGTAATCATAAAGCTACCCAACAAAATAATTAATATATGGCATATCTAATTCTAGCCAACCTTCTAAGATCAAATCAAATCCCCAAAATTTATAACTTTAATACATTATATCTTTATCTCATCAAATCTCAAAATTTAATTTAATTCCATCTATTCTTAAAATTTAAATCCAATCACAAGGTTTAAAATAATTTCATCTAAAATTTTGAATTTCAAAAATTGTTCCATCAAATTTTACTCCTATATTTTTTTATATTATATAATCAACCATAATTTCTGCACCATAATTTCTACTTACCTTCAATTCAATAATTATCACAAAACTTAGTCAAATTCACCAAATATTATTTAACCTCTAAAAATTTCTCAAGAAAATATAAATCTATTTTATCAAACTCTTATCAAAGTTTTAAAAGTTTAAATTCTATCATTTAAATTTTTTAATTTAAATCCAATTCTTCAAAACTTTATTTAATAACTCAATCTCAATAATTCAAGTTTAAATCCAATACTCTAATTTAAATAAAACCATTGCATATATCCTTGAATAAATTTTAATTCAAATTTTAATCCACAAAATTAGAATTTAAAATTATTCTCTCGATCTTTTCCTTTATATTATTATTTTCCACACAATACTCAAATAATAAAAATAATTATAAAATCTTCAAATTGAGATTCACCAACGTTCCGGCTCATCATATCCTAAAATTCTCAAATTTAGATTCCAAGTCAAATCTTATCAAAATCTTTAAATTTAAACTGTACAAAATTTAAATGCTTCAAGATTCTTAAAATCTAAATTTAAATTTATCACATAATCTCTTTTAAATTTAAACACAAATCCAATCATATCATAATTTTTAAAACTTATGGTTTAACAAAATCGTCAATGCTGTCATATCAAATTCTCAACCCTTTATTTAAATAAATGTCTATCCTTAAAAATTTAAACTCCACAATATTTAAATTCATCCAAAATATTTTAATTATTTTAAATCCATTACATCATAATCGCCTTAAAATTTTAAATTAAATAAATCTCTAGCTCCTTATCACATTATTTTTTTTCTCAATTCAAAATGAAATACCCTATTTTTTTCAAATTATATAGAAGTGTAAGCCTCAAAGCACCAAAATTTGACAATTGATTAACCTCCAAACCAATTCGCTAGTCGAGAAGCCTACCCACCTTAGATAAAACTCTCTTATCAAAATACAATATTATATCCTAAAATAAAATCACTCGCATACATCTAAAATATTTATCGAATAGTAATCCATCACTTCTATTCTCAATCTAATATCTAGAAATTATCTACTATAATCTTCACTACTCAAGTAACCATCTACTTACAATTAATCTATCAAATATGTCTTCTCCGTCTTGACAAAAATCTTCTTATGGGAAGATCATCGCGCACGAGTGTTCGTCTCTCCCAGTTAGGAAAAAACGAGAATCAAAGAATAAGAGTTCAAAGAAAGTATGGATGATTATAATTTTGAGGTTCAAGGACGATATTAGAAATCAAAGGAAGTTCCAATAACAATTATGGATTGAGATCCTAACAACCTTATCCTAACTGCAGGCTTGCTCGACATAATAACGTAACCGAAAGGATATGCTCTGACCTGCATGGGCCACCACAAAAATATGTAATGCCCCAGTCCCAAAATACGTAGGACTAGGAATACGTAACATGCCAGCTACGCATTCGACCAGACTCTGGTCCGACTCGAATACGTATAAGATGTATTATAATGGTCACTACCTAAATAATCAAGTAAATATAAATATTTATGCCTCAATCCACAATGAACATAATACACAAGAATTAGCTACATGTGTTAAAGTCGGCCGCCCAATAACACACAAACTCGAATAGACTCAAAAAAGAAATATAAGTCTATAAAACTAGGCTACATCAGCAGATAAATAAACCATATGAATAAATAACCATAACTCTGGTGTAAATGATATAAGTACCTGGTACCAGTGCCTACAAGACAAGCAACTCCATCAGCAACTCCAAAGGCTCCATAACCGTCTAAGCTGCAAAAACTGGCAGGGGACAAGGTCCTCAGAGGGACGTAACAAGGTACAAGAAACAACATGCCAGAAGTAAAATAGTATAATGCTACATACTCAAGGGTAAACTACTGTAATCAACTATATGATATGCAAATAAGAGTATGGTATCTACCCCGGGCTGGTACTCACGAAAGATCCCAATGGACACTTCCGTATGCTAATAGTACACTCAAGGCTCCATGTGGAAGAACCAGGAGTAAGATGTATATATATATATATATATATATATATATATATATATATATATATATATATATATATATATATATATATATTGTCATGCCCAAGTCCCAAAATACGTAGGACTAGGACACGTGAGCATGCCAGCCGTATGAATATGGTACTCCAATATATGGAAACCATATTACACGTACGCTGTAATATGAATAACAATTCACTAGTGGTATAAACCATCATAAATCACAGGGTATAATCTAATCTCATCCACAGAAAATCAAATATAATGAATAACCAATATTTGTAACCAGATCCCAAATAAAGTATCTAAAGATGACAGTCGGATGGAAACAAATCCACTGCCGAACTAGGATGAAGAATAAACAAGACAAATACAATATAAATACAACCTCTAATAATCACGAGGCTCGAAGAGAAGACCTCTCGCAATATAAGTAGCCAGTCTGGATCTGCGGTCCTGCAAATACTCATGAATAATACACCTAGAAAGGGACCAGGTCCTCAGAGGGACATTACAAGATACATAAAAGCATGCCATAAAGTAAATACTGAATAAATAACTCCGGGGTGACCTAACCATCTAAGTGAAATACAACTTGAGGACAACTTTGGGTGTATAGAAAAGTGTAGGCTAGACATATGCTGACGTAATTCACCAATCGTGACAACTTGCTAGTATATGCTATATATGCCCCCATAGGAGGGCGCTCAGTAATAACGTCCATCTCCGAAGAGCATGGCATCTATATAATATAACATCCATATCACCCCGAAGAGTGTGGCAGTAGTGTAGTATATATCGTCCATATCGCTTCGAAGAACGTGGCAGCAGTATAGCATATATCGTCCATATCACTCCATCGAGTGTGGCAGCAGTATAAAGGAAGTGGGGTGTCCCATACGCCTACAAGTCATCCTCCCCGCCCAATGATATAAGCATGTTGTATCCTCAAGATGCCTTAGCTACTACGCCGGGCATCGTAACTCTGGCTCATACTCTATCGCTAGAACAATAGCCCAACCTTACAACCAAACAAGGACAAGGATCGAGCCATTGTATCATGACAGTCTATGCTCCGCGTACTAATAACTGCTAAGTCTTCTAACATGCATCACTATTAGCAGTTATACCCTATCAATTGCACGCCTACACGTACAGGTTGCCAACCACATACGCAAGTCCGTGCCCTACATGAGACTCACAACACGTGTAAAAAATATGCCAAGGCCTGGGAGTCATACCAATAACTCCACAACTTTAGGTGGGTATACTAGACACTAGGTCAGACACAAGTCCTAACGTCAACGCCTTCGTTGACTGCACCTGAGTCTCTCTCGGACGCGCACAGTTATATAATATACGCATACAAATAATAATACAGAATTTAAACAGTACAACAATGCAAGGTATACTTGCCTGGTAAGAGAGCTGCAGAGTAAAATGTCCATATGTCAAAACACCAAGAGTCAGAAACTACGGCCTCAGAATGAACGTCTCCGGATACTGAAATAAATATCACCAACGTTCCCAGAATAAGCAAAATAGCTAGAAAGCAATTCCCTTTTGTCCAATTTGGTCACAGGGGCAAAACGGTAATTTCGAGTCAAAGTGGGGTCCACTGGTGGGCCACTTTGCACCGAAAAATGTGCCAAGGGTAACAGTCTCTAAATGAGAAAATTATAGATCAAACCAATTCTAAATGTCAATGCGAACTCAACGGTACTTTCAATTTTGGATTCCGGTGAGCCGAACACAAATTCGCCTAAAAAGTCAACCTTGGGGCACGCCAATTGGCGACTTGGTCTAATGTCTCAGAATTGCATGAAAATTGGGTCACAGGACCAGTGCATTACCATGATTCCAGTGGCGCAAGTTTTGTCGCAATTTGACGAGCATGCACAAAATACGCACAGCTTTCACAAAAGTTATGATACGAGATTTGTCCGCGGATACGGGCTGATTCTGACGCGCTCATGCGTCCGAATCAGTTTTCGTGAACTCTCACGTGTCCTGGTACACTACGCGCACCGTTTGGTACACTTGTACACGGCGGGGCGGTCCCGTTTGGCGGGACGTGCTTCGTTTCACAACTTTTGAAAATCTAGAAAAAGTTGGTTTTCGGGATTTTTTACCTAATTTTATTTTAACATACAACAGCTAATAAATTAAAGTATTTAATAGAAATAAAACTAGGTCAAGTGGTCTTCGCATATCAATAAGAAAAACTGGATTCGGATCTCTGTGGTGGGAGATACGAATCCAAGAACAGGGTTGGTTGCAACATAATTTCTGGAATTTGAAAAGTGGTCATTTTTCTTCGACTTGGCATCGATTGTTTTACCTAGGTTTGCATGCTGTTCGAGATCTACTATCACACAAATATTGGAGATGGTTAAGTGGTGAGCGTACCGGTGAAGACGGGGTGGCGTTTGGTTCAGCGAGGTGACGGGAAACTGCACGGGAACACAGGTAAGTTGCTGTTGAATTCTGCACATGCGCGGGGCGCGCGGGGTCACGGTCGTCGGGGTCGGTTCTGGACGGCCTGGATGGTGGTTCTGGCTGCGGTGGCGACGCTCTCTATGTCTAGATGGGAAGAGGAGAAGATTTGGATGATCTAGGGTTAGGATTTTGGTTGAAAAGGAGGGGTTATATATATATATATATATATATATATATATATATATATATATATATATATATATATATGAGAGATGGAAAGAAGGGGGGCGGGTTCTAACGTGCGGGGTCATAGGGTTAAGGGCTGCTGTTGGTCTATTCAAAGAGGGCTGCTGTGCTAATGCACGGGTGGGCTGCTGCTAACAAGGGGGCGGGTGGTTCTGTTGAAAGGGGAGTGGCTCATTGCCAGCGGGTGAGATGGATTGGTTTGGTAGCTAAGGTGCGGGTCTAAGGATCCAATAGGAATGGTTATTGGTTCTTTTTTTCATTTCTTTTCTTTCCTTTTTCATATATATATATATATATATATATATATATATATATATATATATATATATATATATATATATATATATACCCATAGAAAAATCTAGAATTATATTAATGCATACCATTAAGCTAGCAACTGCTCAAGGGTTTCCGACATGGAATAAATTCAAAAAAATTCCTAATGGCCCCATAAATCTCTTAAGTGCACGAACACCCAAAATAAAAATTTAATAAAATCTATTTCTCCTAATTAGCTACTAATTACTATAATTTAAATTATTAATAAATTAAAAAGGGTAAACACGGTCTTTAGGATCAGGAATTTTACATCCTACCCAACTTATAAAAATTTCGTCATCGAAATTAAAATTAAGCCGAGGTAGAAAGTCAAGGATGATATAAGATTTGCATTGTTTAAAATGCAAGGCTAGGTTTAAATGAGTGGGCGATGTTGCGCGTTGCACCTTCCGAAAATCATGGGAAAAAAATCCCTATGAACGAAAATAGGTTTCTTCATGTGCCATGTCCAATGGTGTGGACACCTCAATGCCACTTTTGCATAAAGCACCAAACAATTAGAAAATTGCACAAAGATGGGAATTGGATTAAATAATCAAAATTAAGGCACAAGGCATTCGGGAATTAATTAGAAGTACATGGGATAACATTAGGTGGGACACAAGGGTCATGGGCATAGAGGGCTCAGGATAGAATATTATAAAAATTGGGTTGCACGAAATGGGTCAAGATTGTGTCTCCAGATTTCGATTTGGAACGCACAAGGATACAAGTTGGAATTAATTTAGAATTAAATGCAAACGTTCACGACGAATATTGTGCGACTAAAATGTAGCATAAGGAAGCTCAATTATAAGTTACACAAGGGTCAGAATAGAAGACGGACATGTCTAGGACAAGGGTGTGAAATTTGTAGAAAGGTAATGACTAGTGAAGTGCTCCAATTATCGGTGCAATGGTAAGGTGCGCTAAGTGGTACAAATATTGGAATAAAAATATCGTGTTCTATTTCTAATTGGATTCACCCTAGCCTTAGTCTCACTATCTAAGCCAAGTAGGTCTAAATCTTGGGTGAGGGGGTTTTACATTCCAGCCAACTTAAAACAATTTTATCCCCGAAATTTAATAAGGCATAATTTGTTAATTCCTTCACGTTTGCCTTATAGGCAAATCAATCACAATCTCTCCCAAGATTTAAAAATATATTCTAATCCATCACAATCACTTTCAAAATTAAGGTAACCTCTGTTTAATCAAAATTATTGTAATCTTTTCTCAATAATCACATCCAATTTTATCTATATGACATCTTCAAGTCTAAAATATCCCACATCAATTTTTACATTACGATCTCCAACTATCATGATCTCCTTTAAAAGAAAACAATTCTACTATAATATTATTCCTATTTCCCTCATGAATTTTGTATCCTTCAAATTTTTGAATTCAATTCCCATCCTCAATATTTTCAATAGGTAATCCAGCAATCAAAATTTTAATTTTAATTCAAATCATCAAATTGTAAAATTTTATATCTACTTTCCCAATTGTTCATGCCTAGAATTATATTCATCCTCAAGGTTTAAACTTATGATTCAATCTTTAACAGTCAGACTTTAAATCATGCGCTCAAGGTATAATTATTTGGTCCTCACTTTCAAGATTTCAAGATTCATTAAATCTTCGTCATCGTAATCCTTCTTTTAAAATTTCTCAAAATTAAAGTGACCTGAACCTCCCAATCTAGTCTTGTTTTATCACAATCTATAAAAAATTCTCCTCAAGTTTAATAATGCAACTTCTACCCAACTTAGAATTTACCCATCTTTCATATAAGGCTATACACTTAAGAAAAATATTCCTCAACTTATTTAGTCATGCTATTCGATCCTCAAAAGTTTGAACACTAATATTTTGCCTATGATATGCCCTTAATTACGGAAAATCATCACCAACTAAGGCGGTTGGCCTATGGGGTATATCTAGTGCTATCTGTATATCATGCTTATACCAAGCACGAGGTTTCGTCTTTCCGAATTAAGAAAAGACAGAGATCAATAATAAAGAGTGCAAGGGAGAGGTAATAGAATAGAAGTATTGGGATCAAGGCGTTTAGGGAATTCAAAAGGAATTGTCAAGGCAGTTATGGATTGAAATCCTATTATTGGTTATTCATTATACCACGCAGGTTCGATACCTGCATGAGCCACCACTAAAAATATGTCATGCCACAGTCCCAAAATACGTAGGACTAGGACACGTGAGCATGCCAGCCGTATGAATATGGCACTCCAATATATGGAAACCATATCACACATACGCTGTAATATGAATAACAATTCACCAGTGGTATAAACTATCATAAATCACAGGGTATAATCTAATCTCATCCACAGAAAATCAAATATAATGAATAACCAATATCTATAACCAGATCCCAAATGAAGTATCTAAAGATGACAGTCGGATGAAAACAAATCCACTGTCGAACAAGAATAAAGAATAAACAAGATAAATACAATATAAATACAACCTCTAATAATCACGAGGCTCGAAGAGAAGACCTCTTGCAATATAAGTAGCCAGTCCGGATCTGCGCTCCTGCAAATACTCATGAACAATACACCTAGAAAGGGACCAGGTCCTCAGAGGGACATAACAAGATACATAAAAGCATGCCATAAAGTAAATACTGAATAAATAACTCCGGGGTGACCTAACCGTCTAAGTGAAATGCAACTTGAGGACAACTTTGGGTGTATGAAAAAGTTTAGGCTAGACATATGCTGACATAATTCACCAATCTGGACAACTGGCTAGTATATGCCACATATGCCCCCATAGGAGGGCGCTCAATAATAACGTCCATCTCCGAAGAGCATGGCATCTGTATAATATAACGTCTATATCACCCCGAAGAGTGCGGCATCAGTGTAGTATAGATCGTCCATATCGCTCCGAAGAACGTAGCAGCAGTATAGTATATATCGTCCATATCACTCCGTCGAGTGTGGCAGCAGTGTAAAGGAAGTGGGGTGTCCCATACGCCTACAAGTCGTCCTCCCTGCCCAATGATCTAAGCATATTGTATCCGCAACACGCCTTAGCTACTACGCCGAGCGTCGTAACTCTGGCTCATACTCTATCGCTAGAACAATAGCCCAACCTTACAACTAAACAAGGACAAGGATCGAGCCATTGTATCACGATAGTCTATGCTCCGCCTACTAATAACTGCTAAGTCTTCTAACATGCATCACTATTAGCAGTTATACCCTATCCGTTGCACGCCTACACGTACAGGTGGCTAACCACATACGCAAGTTTGTTCCCTACATGAGACTCACAACACGTATAAGAAATTTGTCAAGGCTTGGGAGTCATATCAATAACTCCACAACTTTAGGTGGGTCTACTAGACACTAGGTCAAACACAAGTCCTAACGTCAACGCCTCCGTTGACTGCACCCGAGTCTCTCTCGGACGCGCACAGTTATATAATATAAGCATGCAAATAATAATACATAATTTAAACAGTACAACAAGATAATGTATACTTGCCTGGCAAAAGAGCTGCAGAGTAAAATGTCCAGATGTCAAAATACCAAGAGTCAGAAACTACGGCCTCAGAATGAACATCTCCGGATGCTAAAATAAATATCACCAACGTTTCCAGAATAAGCAAAATAGCTAGAAAGCACTTCCCTTTCGTCCAATTTGGACACAGGGACAAAACAGTAATTTCAGGTCAAAGTTGGGTCCACCGGTGGGCTACTTTGCACCGAAAAACGTGCCAAGGGTAACAGTCTCTAAATAGAATAAATTATAGGTCAAAATAATTTTAAATGTCAATGCGAACTCAACGGTACTTCCAATTTTGGATTCCGGTGAGCCGAACATAAATTCGCCCAAAAAATCAAACCGGGGGGCCCACCAATTGGCGACTTGGTCAACTGTCTCAGAATTACGTGAAAATTGGGTCACAGGACAAGCGCATTACCATGAGTCCAGTGGCGCAAGTTTTATCGCAATCTGACTAGCGTGCACAAAATGCGCACAGCTTTCGCAAAAGTTACGACATGGAGTTTGTCCGCGGATACGGGCTAATTCCAACGCGCTCACACGTCCGAATCAGTTTCTGCGAACTCTCACGTGTCCGGGTATACTGCGCGCACCATTTTATACACTTGGTACATGGTGGGGGATCCCATTTGGCGGAGCGCGCTCCGTTTTACAACTTTTAGAAATTTGAAAAAAGTAGATTTTTGGGGTTTTTTACCTAATTTTATTTTAACATACAGCAGCTAATAAATTAAAGTATTTGACAGAAATAAAACTAGGTCAAGTGGTTTTCGCATACCAACAAGAAAAATCGGATTCAGATCTCTGTGGTGGGAGATACGAATCCGAGAACAGGGATGGTTGTAACATAATTTCTGAAATTTGGAAAGTGGTCATTTTTCTTCTACTTGGCGTCAATTTTTTACCTAGGTTTGCGCGTTGTTCGAGATCTACTATTGTACAGATATTGGAGAGTGTTTAGGGGTGAGCGTACCAGTGAAGACGGGGTGGCCTTTGGTTCAGCGAGGTGACGGGAAACTGCACGGGAACACAGGTAAGTTGCTATTGAATTCTGCACTTGCGTGGGCCGCGCAGGGTCGCGGTCGTCGGGGTCAGTTCTGGACGGCCTGTACGGCAGTTCTGGCTGCGGTGGCAGCGCTCTCTAGGTCTATATTGGAAGAGGAGAAGGTTTGGATGATCTAGGGTTAGGATTTTGGTTGAAAAGGAAGGGTTATATATATATATATATATATATATATATATATATATATATATATATATATATATATATATAAGAGATGGAAAGAAGGGGGGCGGGTTCTAACGCGCGGGGTCGTGGGATTAAGGGCTGTTACTGGGCTATTCAAAGAGGGCTGCTGTGCTAATGCACGGGTGGGCTGCTGCTAACAAGGGGACAGGTGGTTCGGTTGAAAGGGGAGTGGCTCATTGCCAGCGGGTGAGATGGATTGGTTTGGGTAGCTAAGGTGCGGGTCTAAGGATCCAATAGGAATGGTTATTGGTTCTTTTTTTTCATTTCTTTTCTTTCCTTTTTCTTTTAAATATATATATATATATATATATATATATATATATATATATATATATATATATATATATATATATATCCATAGAAAAATCTAGAATTATATTAATGCATACCATTAAGCTTACAACTGCTCAAGGGTCTCCGACATGGAATAAATTCAAAAAAATTTCTAATGGCCCCATAAATCTCCTAAGTGCACGAACACCCAAAATAAAAATTTAATAAAATATATTTCTCCTAATTAGCCACTAATTACTATAATTTAAATTATTAATAAATTAAAAAGGGAAAACACGGTCTTTAGGATCAGGGGTTATATATATATATATATATATATATATATATATATATATATATATATATATATATATATATAGGGATGGTACTCACGAAAGATCCTAATGGACACTTCCGTACACTAATAGTACACTCAAGGCTCTGTATCGGGGAACCAGGAGGAAGATTTATATATAAAGTACTCACGAAAGATCTGTCATGACCCGCACCCGGAATTGGGGCACAAGTACGCGGGTACGTCCAGCCTACGTCGCAGCATCGGCGGTAGAATGCTGTCTAGATCATGATTCTATCTAAGCAATCTCACACGAGCATCCAATCTCCATAAGGAGGCACGGATGACACCATATAAATGAACAACATACTCAATCACATAACTACAGCACAATAAGATATCGAAGAAATAAAATAAAGTACAACACAAGTCTAAATGTAAATAATCTAACTCAACAAATATCCATGTCTCAACAAAGTATGCCGGAGACAAATCCGGTACCAAACAATCTACTAAAAGAACTAATTAGATAACTAGTGATTCCGGCTAGACCATCCCGGAATCATAACTGAAGTACCAAGTCCAAGTCTGCAGCTACTCACCATATGGTCCATAAATTGTTGGATACCGGTCCTCTAAGGCATAGTCTGGAAAAATATTTTCAGTCAGGAAGGAGCAAAGTACAATCTCAAATAACAGTTCCATTTAATTGATAAGGACTATAAAGCAATAAACAGATTATGCTATATACTGAGGGAAGACAGTGAATAAATGCAATGGCAAAATAAGAGACAGGCAATGTAAAAAGACAGGCAATATAGGCAATATGATACTATCAGTGCATATATGAAATGAAGAGAACAAGATACAATATCATATACGGGTGATGTAGTATATGATCTAAAATAGAGAACTGTAATTATTCTAAGTGTTTAAAATAGTAGTTTCAAAATGTGATCGACTTGGGACTTGTACGATTGCTATATGGTCTGGCTAATCATACGTGAGGCGTATGATTAACACCAATAATTTAAACTTGTACGATAGGTATTTGATCACATCTCTCACTAGCAATTTCCTCCGCCCCCAACTAGTACTGTGGATCCAATCCACGTCACGATACACAATTAATGTCAAATATATCATGTACGAGGTCTAAATATCAATGTCGTATATAATGTTAATACGATAATCAATGTAACATCTTATGACTAAAGATCCAATCTATATACTAGTCCGTGTAGCACAGTATCAAGGATCAGATGTAACATTTCTAGATACTGGAATTATAGAAATTATTAAACAATTAGAAATTATCAGAGAATGTACTTGCCTTGGGTCCTTAGCTGGTAATACCAATGTCCTGTTCCAGAGTATCGCCTGGATGAACCAATAGTCCTATAGACATTTCATAATATAACATTTGCATCAGATGCTACACTAACACACAATCAAAATACATCGAACTCAGGGGCTATGCCAGGTATGGCACTAGTCAACTAGGGTCAAGTACGTCAAGTTGCACGGGCGTCGCGTCTGTGATTGCTTGTACAAGACAGACGGTCAAAATAATATGGGGCTCGCCAGTACGTCAGTGTACGTGTGGCAGACTGCTAACAGATCACAGGGTCACAAGGTCATGTGTAGTTATGGGGTATCCGTATTTACACTTGGGTCGCCTACAATATTTATCAATAGACATATATCATTAAATACAATACATATATGTGTATACCAATAATTACGTACAAAATATGTATAAGTATATATACATTAAATAGAATTTTATACTACATATATGTTTTAAAAATATACATAACACATATACATTTATATATACAACAGCCAAAGTTTTATATATATATACAAAAGAATATATATATAATGAATATATATATACAAATTTCAGAAAAAATACATATACTATATTTATATATATATACCAAATCTTAATACATTTACCATATACGTATATATGTGCATATATATATACATATTAACAATTTTATATATGCTACATATATATACATACCAAATTTACATACATATATATATATATAGGTATATATATATATATATATACCAAAAATATGTATTTTATTACACATATTCTATATAAAATATACCAAATTATATTTACTAACATATACTATATATATATATATATGTATATATGTACCAAGATACGTACTAATATATATTATTTAATACGTATATACAATATATATTGAATACATATGTATAAATAGAGAAATATACGAAACATACATACATACATACGCACATACACACGCGAGGGAAGAAATCGTACCTGAGCATACACGACGACGACGAAGACGGCGACGACGAGGAGGATGACGAAGGCGACGACGATGGTGAGGTGGTGGTGGTGGAATAGCTCGTCGGAGGGGAGCTGATCGAGGAGGACTTTGTGGAGCCGGGAAGCTCGGTCGGGAGAGGATGGAGGGTGAGTGGCGAGTTACAGCAGGTCGGCTGCGGATGGAGGAGCTTCGTCGGGGTGCAGGGAGGAGGAGTGGAGATCCGAGGTAGAGACGGGGCAGTCGGGTCGGAGCTCGGGACTCGGCCGGAGTTGGCCGGGTGGTCAGTGAATAGTGGTGGTTGCAATGGGGTGCGGTGGTGGTAGCAATGGCATGTGGTGGTTGATGGCCATGGCAGACCGGTGGATGGTGGTGGTGGTGTGGTTGCACAGCAGGCCGACTCGGGGTGGCTCGCTGGAAGGAGCTGGAGGAGGTCGACGGAAGGAGGGAGGAGCTTCGGGTCGCCGGGGGATGTCGACCGGAGTAGGATGCAGGAAGGATGAGGAGTACAGTGAGGTCAGGAAGAATGCAGTGATGAGCCGGAGTCGACGGGTGCTCGGCTGAGTGCAGGCGGAGTAGGGTGGACTGGGCTCGCCAGGGTCGGCTGGCCGAGAGCAGGGTCGGGGCTCGGCTGGCCGGGGTCGGCTGAACAGTGAACAGTGATGGTTGATGATCCCCCCTCTTTTCTAAAATTCAAAAAGAAGGAGAAGAAGAAGAAAGGAAGAAGAAGAAGAGAAAAAGAAAGGAAAAAAATAAAGAAATGGAGGGTGGCTACGGTTGAGTGAGGGGGAGGAGATGGGGGCTTCCCTAGGTTTGGGGATTAGGTCATGGTTGGGAAGGGTGTGTGATGGGACATTAAATAGGATGGTGAGTGGGAAATGAGTGGTCTTGATGCACCCATCTTGAATGAGTGGTCAGGATTTGACATGGAAGAATTTATTCATGTAAGGATGAGGGTTGTTGACTAGTCAATTATTTGGGCTCTCCATTTGGTTTGAACCAATGGGGTGTTGACACCTAATGCAATATTTGCAAATTAGCCCCCCCTTAAATTTGGGTATTTGCACAGACACATAAAATGATAAAAATTTGGTGGGCAATTTGGTGTTTGTGTTTTGTAGGGTGAGGGGGTGTTGTGTGTTTTGTATGGGCTTAATTAACGGGGTATTTAGATTAAGTCAGGATTAAACGGGATTAGTCAAAATGGTATCCCTAATTTAATTAGAAATAAATGCAAGCTGTGTTCTAAAATTAATTAGGAGTACATGGGGCCAAAATTAGGTCGGGTCACAAATATCATTAGTGAAGAAGACCCAGAACAGAATATTACCCTAATTTGGGTTGTACGAAAAATGGGTCAAGATTGCCTCCAATTTCGATTGGAACGCACAACGATACAAAGTTGAAATTTATTTAAAAATTAAATAAACGTCTGTGATGAATATTGTGCGGCTAAAATAAAGCACCAGAGAGCATAATTATGAGTTACAAAAAGGTCAAAATGGAAGGTGGGCATGTCTAGGGCAAGGTTGTAAAATTTGTTGGAAGACAAAAGATAGGGTAGCGCTCCAAATATCGAAGCAACAGTAAGGCGCAACAATTAAATAAAATTACGGTAATTAATCATAATCCCAATAATTAAATTCTAAATAAAACAATTTAATACATAATCCCATAATTCGGTCAGGTGTTCATCTAGTGGGCTTCTAGGTCAAGTCTACTAGCTCAATCATTAAGAACACAGTATATAATATAATATATTTAAATACACATCCCATACAACTACTTAAATTAAATACACATATCAAGAAATCATTTAATATATAACTACCATAATATTTATAATATATAAAAAGTCGAAAATACCCCTATTTTTGGAATGTGGTAGTGACAAGATCCCAATGGACACTTTCGTATGCTAATAGTACACATAAATAGTAATAGTAAAATATGCCCAAAGCACGGTGAAGACTCTCCCCACCCAATGTAACCTAACATCTCATGTGCATAACACGCAAGATCATAACCTCTAGCTAGTATAACGAGTCATAATGATATATGATATAATATGCAAGTCTCATGTCACGAATCCTGTAAACCATTACAGAATCACCATGAATAACTCAAGAAAGATTCTGTCACATGAAATAGTGTCAAGTGTCCTAGGGTATGGTATATTTGGTAAATCAAGCACGTATAAATATAGGATCGCGGAATCAACTCTCTAAGTGACGTTGCACGACTCAGTTTATGGCATCGATACCCGAATCTTATTCGGACGCTAAGCAACGTCTCACGGTCCTAGGGTAAACACACAAATCAATCATATAAAATAACTATAATTACTAAATAATATAAAAAAGGCAACGAACTGTAATACATCATGGCAAGGTACACTTGCTTGGTTTTGCAGTCAGAGATGGTAAAGATGATCCCGCGTCCACTCCTTTGGAATTCAATTGACCTAAACACCAATTAAATACTTAAGGGTACAATATGAATTCTTGTAACTATAACTTAATTCTATAATTTTTTTGATGCCATGCAAAACCAAGCCCGTTATTATTTCTAACAACTTTGCTTACTTTTACAGGGTATCGAGACCTAGTTTCTTGGTTTTTGACTTCCAAAATTTAAGTTTAAGTCCCTAATTAAAGGACATGGAAATAAATCGTAATAAATCATATATTCCAGAATTAAACATGATTTGTATGAATCTATAGCAATAAATTCTAGATTTGACAAAACATCATATTTTAAGATTTTGGCCACTTTAGGTTGACTAGTTTTGTCCGAAACTTGTTCGAGATGTAGCCAATCCATTATTATAGTTTATATCTATAAAAAATTATTTTATATTATATTACATTCTAATTTAATCTCAGAAAATACTCACCCATTTATTTCTTCTAAAATAACCTCTATTTACTAGCAAAACAATGTCATAAAGTCACCCGAAATATAGGCTAGTGGCCCTTATTTTTAGGGTTCAGGTTTGATATGAAAATACCATAAATATAAATTTAAAATACTTTATTTTCAGAATTAAAACACATATAAATTTATTTTTAGGAATTAAGATCAAACCCTCCAAGAATCGTATCACAAAGTCATGTTGTGCGTCGACTAAGTATTCTTGCAACTTGATGCTAGTTTGTACATGCAACATTACCAACTTGAGTAATAAAATATTTTTAATATAAAATTATATTTTTTTTTAGAATTTAATAATAATTATATATATAAATAATTATATCACATTATTCATGCAACTATCTCAACTACGCTATTCTTCCAACTTGGCCAAGTAGTCTTTGCATCCAATCTTTCCGTCAGCATAAAATATGATTAATTATATAATTATAATATTTATATTCTTAATTAATAACATATAATTTTTTTGAATTATTTTATATATATTTATCATGGCAATACTCATTGAACCTTGTCTACCATTGGTACCTCGTGTCCATGTCATGATTGTTCGATTTTCTTGGAATAGTTTCTACATAGATATACGGGTTTATCATGTATGGAGTTAATCCTACTCATAATCTAATATTATCATGAGTTACACAATCTTTGGTTCATGGAGAATAGGAAAAAGAATCTAAGTTTGAAGACTTACCCGTATGTGATTACGGCGTGGTCCTTTCTCGTGACACGGACCATTCGGAGCATCAAACGGACTCCAAACTCCATGAAACTTGAGGCGGTGATTGGGGGATTCATATAGGAGGTAAATATTTAGTTTGGAGGTGGTTTTTAGGGCTATGATAGGGCAGACAGCAGCTGCAACCAAGAGCAAGCAGTCGACCTCTAGGGGTGGCTAATCTCTTGTTATAGGGCTTGTCGGTTTATGGAGGATGAAGTGGAGGTTGGGAAGAAGTGAAAAGAAAGTGGAGAAGGAGAGGGAGAGGCTGAAGGGGTCGTGGAAGAGAGGTGGGAGGATATAGGGACGGCCACAAAGAGGAAAGCAGATGTTAGGGTTAGAGTTTGGTGATAAGTTGATATATATATATATGAGCTTTTTAAATAGATTTAAATATAGGAGGGGGTTTTTCCTATTGCTAAGGGGTTTGGCCAAGGGGGGCTTCTCTTGGCCAAAATTTTAAGGGTGGGGTTGGTTGTTATGGTTAGGATTGGATAAGATTTGGTTGTTGGGTTGGTTAGGGAAGTGGTTAGGTAGTTATTTGCCAACTATGAGGCCACATATACCACTTTCTATAGTCAGAACTCCTATAAATAGAAATAAATTAATTTAAATATCATTTATATATAATATATTTTTATATAAGGATATTTGGGGTGCACTACATGCCTACATGTGTTTGGGTTGGATTTGGGTCAAGTTCTAGTCAAAAGGAGGCAATTTTACGGTAACCCTAATTCTTGACGTTCTTTAATATTTTTGGAGCATGGAGGAGATCAAATAAATGCAAGATTCATGTTTCAACTATATTAAACTCAATTAAAATTATTATTACAAATTTTGTTGGAAGGAAAAAGGTCGTGCATTGTTCAAAATATCGAAGCCATGACAAAGTGTCATATATATTAAAAAGAATTTTAGAAATTAATTCTTCAAATCTATCTAATTAAATAAAATAATAAAAATAATTACAAATTACCGGATTATCCCAATTCTAAAATGAGAGGGCTTATAGAGGGATTGCCACCCCAATTTCAGTTGTGGGCTCGTCCTGGAATGTACGACGACCCCTAGTTAAGTTGTCATTCGTGTGTAGAGTTTCATTATCCTCTTGGAAGAATGGGTTGTCATAGAACACAAGGGGACTGCTACCCCCAGCTTTGGCTGAAGCTTGATTTGGGGAGGCATGGCTACCTCCAGTTAAGTTTTCTTTTGTGTGTAGAGGTTTACTGTCCTCTTGGAAGGATGGGTTGTCATAGAATACCGGGGGAATACTACCCCCAACTCTGGTTGCAGCTTGATTCGGGGAGGCATGGCTACTCCCAACCGTTATTCTCGAGCGTGTACCTTAAAATAACCTACTGTGGGCACTTGCTTGCTACTCCTCAAACGACTTCGCGGTGTGCTAACCGACGCCTTTGGATTAAGCGAGATTTTCTTTGAAATCTTCTTCATGGGATAAGACCTCCATGTTGAGCAACACGAGGTGACAGTAGTTCCACCTCATCATGTAAAGATCTCTAGGGACGTTGTCAGGTTGGCATCATGGGTTGTAGCCGCTGGAACACCAACTGTCTGGCTGCAGGAACTGGTGCTTTGGAGCAACAACAGTTGATGATGATATTGGCACAAGTGTGGCTGCCAGAGAACACATCATGTGCGAAGCTTGCCTCTCTCGTCTTACGCTTGTGACTAATCACGTTGCATAAATTAGATGATGGAAGCTTCAGTTTTACCCCTATTTCATGTGCTTGGGTAAGCCTTGCGCGTGGAGGTGAGAGTGGAATTTTTGCTCCCTGACCCACTTCTTCTATAGAAACTGTAACTAGATCATTGATGGAAGACTTAAGACGAGATGGACCCACTACACGCGCGAAGGTAGACTGGGCGCATGTGTTTGTCATCTCAATCTTTGTTGTAAAAGCATAAAAAGTATGCCTCAGACATATGGCACAGTTTCCTATAAGAAGATCCAACAAGCAAAAGAACGATGCACTTTCTACTTGTCTCAGAAGAAAGACGCACATTTTTCTTACTTTGGCGAATTTTCTATTATTTTTAGAGAATGGCGCATTATTAAGAGAGCAGAAAAGTAGCACACTTTCTTACGAAAGTTGGCGCACAAACGATTGTTTCTCTCACAAGAATTTAATGCAACATACTGACAACTGACATGTGTAGAAAACGAAGAGTCAAAAGTCATCATTAAAGCGGAGCGGCGGCAAGAAGACCCAGGTTGTCGTTTAGCGACCCATCCGTAGTACAAATCCTTCAAAAGTGCGCCATTGTGCCATCCCCTTCAAAAGTGCGCCATTGTGCCATCCTCTTCAAAAGTGCTCCTTAGTGTCACTGCTTCAAAAGTGCGCAACTGTCCCATTCTCTTCAAAAGTACACCACTATGCCATTCTCCTCAATAGTGCACCACTGTGCCATTCTCTTCAAAAGTGCGCTTCAGTTCCACTCCTTCAAAAGTGCGCCATTGTGCCATTCTCTTCAAAATTGGGCCGCAGTGCCACTCCTTCAAAAGTATGCCATAGTGCCGCTCATCCAAAAGTTGTGCCAGCCTCAATACGACTTCTAAAGTGCGCATACTATCCACTAGCAGCGAGCAGTTATAACTGCGTGGCAAACATGTCGTACTTTTTGTGAAAGGTGTACAAATAATTGCCCCCACGGCCTACGCTTTTCTCGCAAAGGAAGCTACGTGTCAAGCAGGCAATAATTCGTGCACCCACTCATGCAGAACGTGGGATGTTAATCCACCAAAAGTACACACAAAATGGTAATACGGTGTTGACTGTGCAAAGTGCGTGCATATTCTCATAACCGCTCTATAAATATAGGTTCTTTGTAACCTACACCGGGAGACCCCCGGTAAATTTTGAGCTACCTACACATACACAGAGAGGAGCACACCCAAAGATAGAGAGAAAGGAGCAAGAATTCTCAAGTCTTTAAAATTCAAGAGTAGAGCGAGAGAAATAAAAGCTTTTACATGCCTCTGTGCCAAAGCTTTCCTATTATTCACCTCTCCAAGTTGTTCGCAGAATTCCTTTTAGTTTTTCATTATCGTGTGTGCATTTCTTCATTGTCGAGTGGTCCAAGGAGTAAAGTGATCGTTAGCAGATCAGATCTCTATAGCTATACTTTTCAGAATCAAAGAATCAATTGTACTTAGATTCCTGTTTAGGGTCTTCATTTGTACTTTTCTTTCTTTCTTTTTTTTTAACTGTTTGTAAAACATGAAAGTTCTGTATTAACTTTTTTTAGCCAAAAAAAGAAAACTCTGTTGGGGACTTTCTTCTCGTCTGACGAGAAGGTGATAGCTCAACTCGACAATGCTTCGGTCGGCTCAACGCAGAATACCTTGGTCGTGAAGTTCGACCAACAAGCATATGAAGAAATGCTCCATTCTGGGGACAGTGCCCGTCCCTCCTTGGCACTCAAGTCAAGAAAAACTCTCAAAGTGTGGGTGCCCAAGCCTCTTCATGCATATCATAAAGTTGCTGCCAACAAGGAAAAGAGCATTATGATTGACGAGAGTTTTCCTGTTAAATCTGTTCAGATCAATGACATGGTGGATAATTCTCTTGCGTTGAACAATGGTTACAAATTACGTAACTCTTGCAACTTCAAGCAAAGGGTGATCCCAACCCAAGCTTCTGAATCCCTTGCGTTAAACAAGAGACACAAATCGTGCAACTTGTACAATTTCAAGCAAAGGGTGATCCACACCCAAGCTCATCAAACCGCACACATTTGCCAAAATATATGAGGCAAGTATGGACACTATTGTCCAAACAACCAGCGCACAAATAAAGTGTTAGTCAGAGATAATCATTCTTCTAACAACTTGATTACGCGCACAGTGGATGAAAAACTATGCGCCACTCGTACGCTAGGCCAAGACCTTCGTGCAAAACTAATTGCACGTAGACAAACTGCGCCAACTTTGTCTGCATCACATATTGTGCGCCAAGATTATGTTGATATGCGTGAGTACACAAGAGGACTGTTAAAGATAACTTCCTCTCCTCTCTGAAGGGCAAAAACTCCAGATATGACGAATCACTTAAAAATCAAGCTAGGACATCACTGTACATACAAGGGACCAAAAATGTGCATAGAAGATTTAATATATTTCATGTAAAGAGGCAGAGTATGCCCTCTTCCTCCTCTTCTCTTCCTTATTTGGATTTACGCGAGTTTATTGTAAAGCGTAAAAAGAGGGACCTTTCTGACACTACAATGGTGTTTCCTAATGAACATCATTGTAGTTTTTATTGAGTTGTAATTGAATTTGCTATGCATCAGCAAAACAGTCTGTGTTTGACTGATTGACTTATACTATGTCTCATAAGACTCAACACACAAAGCAAGTTGACAACCAGGAGAACGATGATGAACTGCTCTTTGCCTCAGCATATATGGCTTTGCATCTTCCCCGTGGTAGAAGATAATCAAGACGAATTTCTTCGAGAACATCCACTCAAAGGAGATTTGACCAACACGTTGATTCATTCGAAGGAGTATACCAAAATACTCGTTCTCGAAGTTAGGAGCTCATTCGTCACAAGAATCCCTATTCCTCATAATTCGAAGCTAGGTGTTAGTAATCCCCTTGATTCTGAAACTTACAGTGTAGACTCTAACTACACGATTCTTTCTATCAATCCATCTGTTGTACACAGAGAGGCTATCATTTATATTGTCGGTGATGAATGAGACACTTCTCCATCAGAAGCTACCGAACAATGCCTCAACTCATTAGAGACACCTCTCAGGGATACACACACCATGATATAAAATATGCATCAAATAATGACAGCCCAATATTCTACTGCACCAGCACCAGTCCAAGTGGTTTCATTCACACCTGCACAGCCTACTTCTGGAATAACGCCTCTTTCGGATAACACAAATCCAGAAGCAGTTGTAGAAGCATGAAAAATACGCCGGATGACTATACGCAACCTATTGGTGTGGGGCAGCGTAAAGAGATGACCTCAGAGCCACCAAGCAGGCAAGACAAGAGCTTCTCAGGACCATCCGCGTAAGTACAGTATGTCCAGGCTGCCTCAGAGCATAAAGCAAAGGGCCTCGTCGCCTATATGGCATAAAACACATCCGCTTTCAAATGCGGTATTAAAGCGTACGAGGAACGCTTCGTGCTCCCCGAGATGAACCTGTCAGACCCTGCAATGAACCTGACGTCTGAACTTCTGACAAAGGAATACGGCTCGGCTACCCAGACGACGGCTATAATGATGGCACGGCACTACGACCCAGGCTGTCAGTCACCGCCATCTCCCTTACGTAAACTGTTTCTTTACATACACAAGGGGATATGCTGCCTTGTTTTACACGGGCAGACGTGAGCTGTTTACGCTCCACAGCGGACAAACCGCCTGCCATGTCAAAAGCTGCACTTTGCGTAGGGCTCGAGGCACATCTCTGCGATTGGCGCACAAGGCGGTAACGGTCTTCTCGAGGCACGACTGACGCACAGAAGGGCTGCGGGCCTTCAAAAACACGCCTCTGCATTTAATGCATAGAATAATGGTGGATCTCTGCATTTAATGTAAGGGATTTGATAAAGAGTCACCAAACCGACGTTTAGTGACATCTACGTCAGCATTCAGTATTCAGCATTCAGCATATTATGCAGTGGCGTCTATGCCCGTTCAGCTTCTGTGCCCAGATGGCTTCTACGCCTCCTCAGCTTCTATGCTCTCTCGGCTTCCACGCCTCCCCAAGCACATTACGCAGTGGCACCTACGCCCGTTTAGCTTCTGTGCCTAGATGGCTTCTACGCCTCCTCAGCTTCTATGCTCACCCGGCTTTTATGCCGTCGGGCTTCTACGCCCACCCGGCTTCTATGCCTACTTGGCTTCTATGCCACGGTGACAGACATCGGCTTTTACGCCCACCTCTTCTACACGGGGGATACCTACCTACGTGGATTTTATGTCATGATCTTCGTAGCAATTGTACGCATTGTGTCCCTTAGTTGGACCCGCGTCACATGCTCATTCAAAAGATCATCCATACGCAGGCATTGGTTACTTTAACCATCGTGTAAAAGGGTGCTGTGTTGTCCACTCCTCGGTTTTTACACCAACTGAGTGGTCACTGTCACTAAAACTCTATAAATAGAGACCTCTATCAACAGAGGAACAGGTCGACAAATTGAAAGATCGAATAATTAAAGACTCAGAGAAGAGGTTGAACAATTGAAGATCGAGCAAGGAGAGAGGAGATCGAGAGAGAGAGAGAGAGGAACCCGGAGCTCAGGCAAAGGATAGGGATCGGCGACCTAGGCATCATGCATCCACCCTTTTCCGCAACCTCCGAGGCTGCTTCCTGTCTTCTACGGCACTTCTTCACCATCGTGTGGTCCAAGGGCTAAAGTGATCGACTACAAATCAGACACCTATAGCAATTTATACCCAGATTAAATAAATTATACTCCCACATCCTCGTATAGGATTACATTGTACAAGTTTGTTTGTAAACAAAAGAACACGGGTCTTGTATAAACTCCGTCTTGAATACATCTTTCATTCTTTTTGTTTTCTACCACAAACAAGATGGTGACTCTGCTGGGGACATCTTTCTCTTCTGATGAGAAAGTAATTGCTCAACACGACGCGGTATCTATAGGAACCGCGAAGAAGACACTGGTCGTCCAGTTCGACCAGTCTGCCTACGAAGACATGCTTCGAACCGGGGGTAGCTCTCACCCTCTCTCCGTCCAAGACAACAGGAAGCTACGCAAGGTCTGGATGCCCAAGACATCCTCTACCATTCCTGTGGACTCTCCGATCTCTCCGATCTCTCCGACCAATGAGGTTGTAGCATCGCTCCCTCCGTGCCCCGCACGTAAAATTCAGTCTCCCGCTACACGCGGTACAGACAAAACTTCAGGCAAAGCCTCAGCGCTAACCCAGAAGTATCCACTGCGCTCTACACGTAGAAACCAGTCTCCCGCTACGCGCGGTACAGACAAAACTTCGAGCAAAGCCTCAGCGCTGACCCAGAAGTATCCACTGCGCTTTACGTGCAGAAACCAGTCTTCCGCTACGCGTGGTACAAACAAAACTTCTGATGATGCCTTAGCGCCAAATCAGAAGGACAGGTCATGCTCCGCGCACAAGATGACATCTGACCTCTACGGGGACCCAGATGAGCGCTGTGATCTCCGCGAGGGAAAACAAGCGGCAGAATACGCAACTTCTTGGCCCTTACGCCAGCGAGGGGACAATCTGCATACCCTCCGGATTATGCGAGAAGCCGATGGCCGACTGAGGACCTCTTCAGCTTCACGCCAGCCTGAGCAAATCTCCAAAATACGCCAGGCGAAGTCCCTCGGCGTAGTGCAAGCTTAGTTTGTGGAAAGACAACCTCCCCGGGGGTTATCCGCCACCCAGACGGCCAACCTGTTGTACACAGGTGGCACAGCAAGAGCCATGGTGCCCAACCTCCGCATGACCACTGATGGGAGCAGAGGAAACAAACAATCATCTACTTCTGCAACTCCTCCTGACCTGCACAAATATCTAATCCAGAAGCGTAAAGAGAGGGAACCATCCAATATGTCTATAATGCCTCCTGGCGAGCACTATTGCAATAGCCATAGAGTTGTGATTAACTGTTGCTGCTCTAAAACAAGACGACCGGTTTTCGACCGGTTAAGCTACTCTCTGTCTTTTCAGGAAAAGGAGCCCGCGCATGCATCTGTAAACATGGCCTCACACATGCCTAGACGAGGTTCGAACTCAAGACGTCATCCCTCCAGGCCTCCGAGCCGAAGGAGGTTCAATGAGCTCCTTAGAAATGCTGAAGCCGGGTTGTTCCAAAATACTCGTGCAAGATCACGGCGACCAGCTTTATCCCCTTCTGATTCTGACGCTGAGGATCGCCAGGCCCCCGAATCAGATGCTGAAAGTATAGAGTCGACTTCTACGGTGACCTACACTCATCCTTCAATGACACCCAGGGAGATGGGAGTTTACGCCGTTGAAGATGAACGCGAGGAGGCTTCACCATCAGGAAACGCGGAGCAACGCATCACTACGCTGGAGACATCTCTGAAACAAATGCAATCTATGATGGAAAACATACACCATATGATGCTAACCCAGCACGCAACTGCCATGGCTCAAGCATCGGTCCCGCCAACTCAGATACGTATGGGGGTGGACTTGCCACCATCCAATCCAAGCCAAGGACCTGCTCTAGATCAAGAGTCGGCGGTTCCTCCGCTTTTGGAGAATATATTGCCTCCCGTTGGAGTCACGGTACAACCAACTCCACACCACTCCGTAGTCCCGCTTTCGGCTGAAAATCCGATGCAGGCAGTACGGGAGTTGAAAGCCCAGTTCGATGCCTTGAAGCACAAAGATCAGCTCAAGAAACTGGGAATCAACCAACCTTACCCAGCTAACTGGGAAGAGGTCCCTTTCCCTCCGAGGTACAAACCTCAGACCATGGCCCTATTCGAAGGGAAAACGTCGCCAAGTCAATACATGAACTATTTTAGTATGATGACGGTGTTGCTGCAAGGGAACGACGCCCTCCTCACTCGGGTGTTCAAAGGTTGTCTCTCAGGAGTAGCCTATCAGTGGTACCGTAGCTTGGCGGACAACTGCATCACTTCCTTCGAGGACTTCAAAGCTTTATTCTTCACGCGATTCTACGAGGGAGGAATGGACATGTCCATGTCCTCTCTCATCGAAGTCAAGCAAAGAGAAAAAGAGGACGTTCGCACCTTCATCGAGCATTTTCGTCAGGCCACCTTACAGATGCCTCCAGGAGTTCCAGACTCTGCATTGGTAGACATTTGCAGGAAAAACCTCCTTCCCGTGGTCTCGGTGTTCACAGGACCATATCAGTTCCGTGATTGGCCCTCGTTCATCCTCTCGGCCGTAGCCGCTGAAGACAACAGTCGCGAGGTGCGCGACAATGGCATCATGATCTCCGCCTCTGACAGAGGCAAGAAGTCATCTCCCAGCAGCGACCATCCTCGTGGTCCAAAAGGGAAAGAAGCTTTGACGGTCAATGCATCCAAACAAAAGATGACGACAACCGCGCAGGCGAGACCAGGGACGTCCAGGCCCGTAGAAGTCTACTCCTTTGACGACGAGGATATCCCAAGTATATTCGAGTATTTCGTCAAAAGTGGCAAGATCACCCTTCCGGAGTTGAAGCAGCCTCAAGAAGTCGGCAGTACTAATGACCCCAAATACTGTATCTTCCACAGATATGTGCACCACCCGACAAAGGCGTGTTGCATACTGAAAAGGAAGATCCAGGTTTGATCGATGCCAAAGCCATAACTCTGCACAACGCTGAGAAGACGGTCACAGCCAACATGATCTCTCTACAGTTTGGCAATCTGCCTCCCCAGGAGGTCCCGAATGGTGTTGCGCCTATCTCTCGGACCACGATGAACATCGTCAATCTCCCTCCAGCTAGGGGTCAAAATCACGACCTGGTACCCTTAACCACCCGGCGGGACGAGATCATGTGGGTTCATCCAGATTTGGTGACTGAGCTCGAGAAGGAGTCTAATGCTACTAGAGCTGCGTCTAGAAAGAACTCCAAATACAAGCCATGCCACATGGTTACGACTTCTTCGCCACCAGAAGAAGATGAGGTACTAGCTGCAACCCGTTCAGGGAGAGCTTACCTCAATAACTACGAAGCAAATCAGGAAGGTGCACCGGCGGGTGGACTTGCCACCAAACCTTCGGGACCCGAGTCCGTCATTCCAGAGACCGATCCTGCAAGGCCGACTCCAACGGACAAGGGGAAGCAGAAAGAAGTTCGCTTTGATAAACCTATGAGAAACATCCCTAACAAAGGTTTAGAGAAGCCGTACAACTTTGACATCCTGGCCCAACTGGCTAATACACCAGCCAGGCTGTCCATCTTCGAGCTACTCAGGCTCTCCCAGGACACTCGTCTAGCCCTGAGTGAAGCACTAATGCAGGCGGAGGCATGCTTGACCCAGCTCAAGTCCCCCGACGAAGAACCAGTGGCGTGTCCCCAGTGCCACAGTGTGATGGAGGTGGTACCGAATATCACTTTCACTCAAGACGACATGCTATTGAAACATAACAGGCATGACAGGCTCCTCTATTACACCGGGTACGTCGGTTCCATGGAGGTCGACCGGATTCACATAGATCCGGGATCGTCAATCAGCATAATCCCCCACAGTCTGCTCAGGCCGCTGAGGATTCCTACTAGCGAATTAGCTTTCATCACCACCACAATCGTGGGTTTCAACGCTGGAAAGAGCAAGCCTTTGGGAAAAATTTGCCTGAGGATCCAAATTGGCAACCTCAGATCGGTAGCCACATGTTACGTCATCGATTCAGAGGTATCCTACAATATTTTGCTGGGAAGACCGTGGATCCACGACCACAACATTGTTCCTTCAACTCTACATCAATGCCTTAAGTATGTAGACGCACAAGGAACAGTACAAACGGAGGTTGCTGACTTAAACCCGTTTAAAGGAGTAGAATCCTACTATTCTGATGCCGTGTTGTACTCTCAGGATCACACAAAAGAAGTGCCAGGCGAGACTGAGAAGGAATCCCACCGGGAGCCAGAAGAACCCTCTGTCGCACTACCACTGTCAATCAGGGTAAAGGGACGAACCACTCATCTAAAAGCCATGGAACCTATGGCTATCCACCTTAACAAGTCCGGTTCAGGAAAAGGGGGTGATCATCTCGTGATCACTTCGAACCAGAAGCTTCCTCCCTTGGTCATCAACCTCCGGCGCCACGAGCAGCCGACTGATGTAAATGCAACCAGGAACCGAGCCCCAGATGATAATAAACATCCTTTTTTCCAGTATATCAACGCTCTGATTCCGAACTAGGAATCCTCTCCCCATGGCGATATAAAAACGTTAGCACAGAACTTCCTGGCAGCTATGGATTCCTATCACCCGTACATATGGGAGGTAGCATCATCATCCAACGTCGTCACAACGTATGGACCACAACAGGACTCTATCTTCCTTGTCCCGCCTACCTGCGGCAATCAGCGTACAATAGTCTTCGGCCGTGTGCGCAGTCAACCGACTGTCCAAGAGGATTCTCTCAATAACGATACTAGGAAAATACAGGTCCACCAATACAGCCCACAGGCATTGAGGATCATGCAAAACATGGGCTACGAATTGGAGCGGAAGCCAGGCCTCAACTACGGGAAGGGCGGACGAACGCCACTGTTCGGCAATCCCCGCTATCAACAGACCCATTTCGGGTTAGGGTATGCCACCTCCTCCAAATCAAGCAAGAATGTCCTTTCCTCCTATCAGGATGGCTCGTCACCCTCCGACTTACCTGACGCTCTCGAACGAACATTATCAGTAAATATGGTAGTGACAGATCCCTTCAAAGCAGACAAGCCAGAGTCTGAGCCATTCGAAAATGACTCTTGGGCTCAACAGATGGATACACAATGGGAGTTTCGCTTCGAGCAGAAAGAACCTCCCACTGAAGATGAAGTTATCCAGATCGACGTTGGGGATGAACTCTCACCGAGGCCGATATTTATCAGTAACAATCTTTCCCCAGCCGAAAGAGAAGAAGTTATTCAACTGATAAGAGAATACATCGACGTCTTCGCATGGAATTATGAGGATATGCCAGGACTTGATCCAAAGATAGCTACCCACAAGCTCAACATACCGCCCGGTTCAAAGCCTGTAAAGCAGCACCAGCGCCGGTTTCGCCCGGATATGATGGACGCCATTGAAGCCGAAGTCAAAAAGTTGATAGCCTGCGGTTTCATCCGGGAGGAACAACATCCCGACTGGGTCGCCAACATTGTTCCAGTCATGAAGAAAAATGGGAAAATACGCATCTGCATCGATTACCGGGATCTGAATACGGCCTGTCCCAAGGATGAGTTCCCTCTTCCCATTACAGACATCATGATCGACAACACCTGCAGTTTTGAACGCATGTCTTTCATGGACGGATTCTCAGGGTACAATCAGATCAAGATGCATCCTGGAGACGAGAAGCATACCGCCTTTCGAACACCACTGGGGGTATATTGCTATACAGTAATGCCCTTCGGATTAAAGAACGCCGGGACAACATACCAACGAGCTATGAGTAACATATTCCATGAACATTTACGCAAAATGGTGGAATGCTACGTAGACGACATAGCTGTCAAAAGTCGCCTCAAAGATGATCACATTCGAGACTTGAGGTCGGTGTTCGAGTTGATACGCCAACATCAACTCAAGATGAATCCTACGAAGTCCTTTCTGGGTGTATCTAGTGGCAAATTCCTGGGATTTATCATTACCGCCAAAGGCATCCAAGTGGACCCTGAGAAAGTCCAAGCCATCGTAAAAATGCGATCGCCTCGCAATCTCAGGGAACTTAGAGAATTTCAAGGTCGTCTGGCTTACATCCGGAGATTCATATCCAACCTCTCCGGAAGATGTCAGCCTTTTTCTTGCCTCATGAAGAAAGGTGTATCCTTCGTATGGGACGAAGCCTGTCAACAAGCGTTTAACGATATCAAACGCTACCTCACTCATCCGCCAGTTCTGGTGCCTCCCGTCGTAGGAAGACCATTCTTCCTATACGTTCGAGCAATGGACCATTCCCTGGGAGCTCTTCTTGCGCAGAAGAACGATGTAGGGCATGCACAGGCTATCTACTATCTAAGTAGAATGATGGTCGGGGCCGAACACCGGTACAACCCAGTGGAGAAAGAATGCTTGGCTCTGATGTTCGCTATCCAGAAGACGCGACACTATGTCACCGGCCAGACTATCCATATCATCTCCAGAATCAACCCTCTTCGAGTACTAATGAGCAAGCCAAGTGCTCTTAATTCCTGACTTGCAACTTACGCGATGCTGTTAACACCATATAACATGGTGTACGTCCCTCAGAAGTCCATCAAAAGTCAAGCATTGGCCGACTTCCTAGCTGCTCATCCAATCCCGGAGACCTCCAAGTTGTACGAGGACATCCCTGACGAAGTTGCAGAATGTAATTCTGTGACGAAAAGTGACGCATGGCAACTATTCTTTGATGGTGCCTCCAGAACTGGTCCTAAGGGAAGTATGGTTTCAGGAGTAGGAATTGTCCTGGTTACTCCCGATAAACTCGTCGTCTACCGAGCATACTCTCTCAACGAGCCCTGTTCAAACAACGTGGCAGAGTATAACGCTTTACTAATCGGGCTCCAAATCACTCAAGAGCTGGGGGTCGAATCTCTGGAAGCTTTCAGAGATTCTCTGCTTATAGTCAATCAAGTCAGAGGAATATATGAGGTCCGAAATCCAGACCTCATCCCCTATCACCAAGCAGCAGTCGAGATAGCCATGACATTCAAAGGGTTTTTCCTGGAGCATGTGCCTCGATCCCAGAACCTTGAAGCTGATGCCCTAGCCAGTCTAGCCGCAGAACTGGCTGCTCCTATAAGAAGGCAGAACTCGGTAATCCTTCTTAACAGAGATTTATTCTGTGTGAAGAACAACTCTCACATAAGACGTAGCTACGCTGCATACGCCGATCCTCCCAGACGAGATTGGAAGAGTCCTTCCATAGATTTCGTGGCATACGGAATCTTACCAGAAGACCCTAAAGAAGCGGTATCCGTCAAGAGGCGATCCTTACGCTTCTACTTCGATGCATCTTCACAATGCCTATATCGCCGGACCTATGACGGACTGCTATTGAGATACCTCTCTGACAAAGAGGCACAACTGATCATCCATAAAGCTCACGATGGCATATGCGGGGCGCATCAACTCGGCCCTAAGCTACAGGATCGTATAAGGAGAATTGGCTACTACTGGCCCACTATGATCACAGACGCGATCAGCTATGCAAAACAATACAAGGCCTGTCAGGTCTATGCAGACTTCATACATTAGCCGTCTGAATATCTACATCCCACGGTTGCATCCTGGCCTTTCGAAGCATGGGGTATGGATGTCATTGGTCCTATTCACCCGTCTTCTTCCAGGGGTCACCAGTTCATACTGGCCATCACGGATTACTTCTCCAAGTGGGCAGAGGCGATCCCTCTTGCGGAGGTAAAGGCATCTAATGTGATCAGCTTCATCAAGCATCACGTCATCTATCGCTTCGGGGTACCTCAAAAGATAATTCACGACAATGGGCCTCAGTTCATCAGTCAAGCGTTTCATCGATTTTGCAATAAAAATCGGATACATAATGTTGCCTCTACGGCATATTATCCAGCTGCTAATGGTTTGACGGAAGCTTTCAACAAAACTATTATCAAACTCTTGAAGAAGTTCGTCTCTTCGAACAAAAGAGATTGGAATGAGAGACTGGGCGAATGTCTCTGGGCATACCGCACAACGGTACGAACACCGACAGGTTGTACTCTATTATCACTGGTCTACGGGAGCGAAACAGTTCTCCCCATTGAAGTCCAGATCCCGTCACTCAGAATAGCCGTGGCTAACGAGCTGACTCAAGAGAAGAACGACCTTTTAAGACTTCAGGAGCTAGAAGGATTAGACAAGAAACGTCTCCAAGCTCAGCAGTGCATCACGCTCTACCAAGCACGCATTTCCAGAACTTTCAATCATAAAGTAAAGGAAAGAGTGTTCAAAGTCGGCGAGCTAGTTCTAGCCGTAAGAAGGCCGATGATTCTTACCCACAGGAGTAAAGGCAAATTCCAGCCCAAATGGGAAGGTCCTTATGTGGTCGAGACAACGTTCTCAAATGGCGCTTATAGGTTAGCCCAGCCTAATGGAGACCTATTAATGTCTCCTATCAACGGCAAATTCTTGAAAAGGTACTATGCTTAACCTCCTCTGCTCAGTTGAAATATAGCAAAAACCTCAATTCTGACAAAACTACATCCAAAAACACAACTAGTTGGGTCGTATTCTATCATGTCCATATAACCTCTGAATAGATACGTTTGACTAATTTGGAAATGCAATACCTATCATGTCCATATCACCTCTGATAGTATCTTACCTACAAACCTTAGTCAAAGCATATTCTATCATGTCCATATGACCTCTGAATAAATGTGTCCTGCTAAAGTTTCTTGAGAGCCTATCATGTCCATATCACCTCTGATAGTATCTTACCTACAAACCTTAGTCAAAGCATATTCTATCATGTCCGTATGACCACTGAATAAATATGTCCTGCTAGAGTTTCTTGAGAGTTTATCACGTCCATACTACCTCTGATATCACTCTCGCCCAAACCTGTCATTTACATTCCGAAATGATGGGTCCACAAAGTCAGAAAAGAGTTCACTTTATTCCCAAGAAAGAGCAAAATTATACTGGGAAGCAAGAAGAAGAAAGGGTACATCATTGTGGGGGAGCGGTCAGATCGTGAATCTGCTGCGCCAGTACAGCTATCCTCTCATCCCTGCAGGCCAAGGCATCAGCGCGGGCCTGCTCCAGTCGTGCCTCATTGTCTCCCTTGAGGGACAATTTGGCCCTCGCCCGACGAACACCCGCACGGGCAGCTTCTGCACGATCCAGATTCCGTCGCGCTGCGCTCAATCGAGCAGTCGCTACGTCTAGACCTGCCAACGACTGGGAAGCCCACTCCTCCGCCTGAGCGAGCTTTTCTCTCAACTTGTGAGCCCTCGCTACGTTCCCTTCATGCTCAGATTGGCACTTCAGTTGAAAGGCAAGGGCCTCCTCCACGACGGTCGTTCTTTCGTCCATCTCCAATTGACGTGTTTGAACGAGTTTATCCAAGCTCTCCATCTGTTTGGCAAACCGCGCAGTCATGAAGTCATATCTGGACTGGACCTCAGCTTCAATACCGCCCCGAGTTAGCTGCAGATATTCGTTAATGGGTTGCTCCAAACCATTAACCATCGCCTCCAGGGCATCAGCCAGCCCAGTGCCGTCAAAATCTCGGATCGCCTCTATCGGAATCTGAGAGGACTTCTTTAGGCGCTCGAAGACCAGATTCCCCTTCAGCACCATCGGTACCAGCGCCTTCAAAGTAGCATAGAAGACACTGGTATATTGCTCGGTCAGCGCAGCTAAATTCGATTGGGCGTCAGGAGTAGCCGCGATATTGGAAAATCTTCCTCCAGGAATGATTGCAGGCGAAGTGGTCACAAACGTCGCCTCGACAGGTGGTGCGGCCAAAAGAGGCACGTCTACCAAAGTAGTCCCAATGACAGGCTCTTCTTCTTCTTGGGATATCAAAGCCTCTTCAACAGGCGAACCGGCCCCCGAAGATATTTTCTTTTCAAAGTCGAACGCCTCCGTGTCATCACCAGGAGCCAGAGCAGAGCCAGAAGGCACTTCAAAGCTGTACTCCCCGTGGACGCCATCCCCTGGGAAGAGGACAAAAGAGTTGATATCATTATGATAGTACTCTTTCTAAAAAGAAGACCTAAAAGATGACATTTACCCGTGGCCAGCGGTATATATGACGCATCTGCAGCCGATGTAGCTAAATTATGCCTTAATGACGTAATGCGAACTGTCATACCTGGAGAAGGGGGTGGGCCAACCGACATCGCCAGGAGCTCTACCAAGCCTCCACCAAGGCGCGGTCGAGGTTCGTCAGCTGGGACCTCACCAGGCATACTCACGGACACGGCAGGGGTTTCATCCGTTGCTGGTCTAAGGGAAGATTCTCCCATCTGCCTCGGCCACACCGGCAATCTCGTACCACTACCGGAGGTAGTAGCGGCGACGGCATCCTCAAGGCGAAGTGTCCCGGCATCGCCAGCCAAAATTGAGGGTCCCTCCCTAGAAGGCGAGGAACCTCCGATCAAGGAAACATCCTCGACAGGCGAAATAGCAGATTCCTCTCTAGGGCCCTCGATACCAGGAATTCGAAGAGAACGACTGACCGTCCTCTTCCTCTTGCGAGGAGAAACCTCCTTGGGAGCAGCGGCCCTTCGCTTCCCAGAGACTACCAAGGCCCCCGCAGGCAGAGGCACTTCACACCTCGGCACCGATACCAACGGCTCATCAGGAGTAGCGAACTCCTCACCCTCGTCAGGAGAAACCGAAGGGACTTCGACTCTTCCCCCAGGCGTAGAAGACGGCACCCTAAAACTCCCACGCATGTCAAAATCAAGGTGGAAGATGTTAACCGCCACGTAGAACTGGGCATACGAATGTAAGATGCGCAGCTCCGTGGAGGGTGTGACGACCGGCACGGTAAAGATTGCTCCAATACATCCCATGATGAAATATCGCCATCCTCTGGCTCCATCGATGAGTCCGCCCCTGGACCTGAAGCTGGTGACGGCATTGCCCACGTGCAACTGGTCGTACCCAAATTGCCTTGCAAATCGACTAGGCAAGTAAGGCTCGAAGAAGCAATGATCTTCACTTCTATACAACAAGTGGGAAGGCCTGATACAGATCAACCATTTGAAAGCCTCCGAAGAAAGATTAGTCTTCTCTCCACCTAAATCCTCCAGCCTGATCCCCGATTGATTGTGATGTACAGAGGGGACAATACAAAGGAGCTTCCAGCCGTGACTGAGGCCCAGTGTCAGCCTACAGTCTAAAACTGTATTCATATTCCAGGGAGAGTCCTTATAATTCAGCAGGAAGCTACCCCCCGGGCTACTATCAGAGCCAGGGGACATCACCCGAGGGTTGTGCAGAATTAACCATCCCATCAAATACAGGTATGGTAATTCCACCCGAGGAAAGTTTTTACGCCGAGTCTCATCGGCGAGTAGCCCGTCAGTCATGGCTCTCAGGCCAGCCTGTATACGGCACACCATAGCAGGGAGCAAGCCCAGTCTTGCCCCAAACACCAGACGCACCACAGGCCACAGGATATTCCGGTAAATACGGTCCGCAGACGCAGTACCGGGCACCACTACTCGACGCAGCCATATGGAGAGGAAACCAGCCAGCTGGGCTTCCTTGGACAGAGGCCTGCGGCAACGCCTCAAGTATCTATAGGCCTTAGTGCCTACGGGATACTTTCCTACCCCATCGTCAAGAATCTGGTCTGGAGCCTTGGCGTCATCCATAAGAGCCTCAACGACCTGGGCACTAAGCACGTCCAAGTAATTTACGGGCTCATCCTTGCCCTCCGAAACTTTCTCCGGCTTAGCGGCCCTGGCCCGGTGGAAGAAGAGGTAGGACGTCCACTTGGTGGTATGGGCCAAATTAGAAGGCTCGTCATAAAAAGCAGTGCACGCGAAGTAGTGGCACATCAGCTCCTGATACACCTCTACTACCCGAGGGTCCAAATCCCCCAACTCCCGATTGGTGGGGACATACTCTTCATAGGAGGTATCCCCCATCGGCAGCCTCAAGATCACTGCCATCTCATGGAGGGCCAATCCTAATTCCCCCAGCGGAGTGGAAAAAGTTCCGGTGAGCGAAATGTATCGCTCCATCAGTGCCAAGTACAGGTTAGGGTTAGGAGGCAACCCAACACTGGTCGCGCTCACAGCGGCATACAGCCCAATGCACTCCAGCTCTCTCTGACAGTGCTTCAAGGCCCAGTCAACTAGGCAAGCCCATCGACGGTTTGTTCGAGTGATCCACCCGTTGCATCGAGGATTCTCCTTGGGATATACTCCCCCTCGCCCCATGAAGTCGTTGCAGAAAGTCGGCAACTGGACCGGCTGGATCACTAGACTATCTTCGCTCGGGGCACTACCCGGGCACAGTCCCCTGAACGACGTCACGAGGCCAGAAGGACGGCTGACGAACGACCCATGGTCAGCTCCTTTCAGATGAAAGATCTTCCCCGGTTTGCCGTGAAGATCGGGCGTCAGGGTCCACGACATCCTCCTAGGGTGTGTCGTATGGAAGAAGGCCGAGATGGGATAGTCCCTCAGCATCGTTGGCAGGTACAAAACCAGGTTCCCGGCAAGAAATACCCAAGGTTCTCTCTTAGGCTTCGTCTGGGACCGTTTATCGATCATGTCCCCAAAGAGAAAAGCTGGCTTTATGTACTGCTCCCCGTCTATATACGTCAGGGGCTCCCCGTTAATCATATTCAGCAGCGTCCGCTCGCCCTGAGTTGATATCAAAAGCTCCCTTCCCTCAGGATACTGGGGTCCGGAGATAGGAAATGCCACGTGGGACAGATCCTCCAAATAGTTCGAGTGCAGCATCCCGGCAGCGGAACCCATCACCTCGGCCAGTGGAGACTCACCCAAATTAACTGCAAAAGTGCGAAAAAAACACGTCATTACAAAATCTTGCAACATGGGGACCCAGAAGCCACAGTCTGTGCTTTACGCCAAGACTGAACAAATTTGGCCATTTTACGCAGGAAGTCTCATCCAGAGACGTAACTGGCAGCGTACGATCCGTGCTTTACGTCGGGCTACCAAAAATTCTAGTTATTACGTCGGAGGTTCCGTCCCCAGGCGTAAAACTAAAATTTAAAAGTATACACCAAGTTTTTGGCAGTCAGAGCTATTACGCCCATAACTGGGAAAACGATGGAACTCTTACGCTGGCACATTAGAAATGTGAGCGTAAAAGATAAAAACGTCTCTGTGCATCATCTTCCTCAAAGAGGCTATCAGCACAGAAGACGACCTAGCGCGGTCACGTTCAACGTGTGCGAAGGATTTTTCGTCGTTCTTGTCATCCCGAAGGCTCTACCTCTAAGACCGGGAGTGCTGCTCGTCGGCGGGATACTTTGCTCAGAATGAAGTTCGTCTTGCCCGACCGAAGACTCCCTCGCCGGGGCGGAAGAATGGGAAGAAGAACCTACACTCTTTTCCTTAGCGGAGGGGGTTTGCTTCGGCGCCATTTCTGAAGACTCTGAGTGCTCGGAGAAACAACGGAGAAAAACTCGAACAGACGAAGAGTCTCTTTCGCAGAAGACGGATGAAAAGTTTTCTCGCAAAATCTCGGGGTATATATAGGGTTCGGATCGACTCCTCGAATCCTCGGACGGATTCTTCGAAACCCTAACCAAATCTCGCAAATTAATATTTGGTTATGATTGGGTACTACGGCAACCCACTACTCTCGAAAGACGGACAGTCAGCAAATTCGAAGAGTTTTTCGTGCAAAGCAGATTCGCGGTTCTACGCTAAAGAGCTTTCTATGCTCGACGGCTACAGATCTACGGTTTTACGATCACAAGCTATAAGTCTATGGTTTTACGCCCGGATGCCTTTTGTGCTCAGTAGCTTTTATGCTCGAGAGGCTACAAACCTACGACTTCACGCTTAGCAGATACTAACCTATGGTCCCACGCCCGGTGGTGTTTAGTTTACGCTCGGAGGCAACAAGATCCACGACCTCACGCTCGAAAGACTTCTTTTTCACAGGCTATAAATCTACAGTTCTACGCTAAAGAGCTTTCTACGCTCGACGGCTATAGATCTATAGTTTTACGCTCACAAGCTATAAGTCTATGGTTTTATGCCCGGATGCCTTTTGTGCTCAGTAGCTTTTATGCTTGAGAGGCTACAAACCTACGACTTCACGCTTAGCAGATACAAACTTACGATCTCACGCTCGGTGGCTTTCTACGCTCGGTAGGCTACGAACTAAGGATTTTCAGCTCATCTACACTAACGGATCTCTGACTTTTCGCATATCCGAACAGTGCTCAAAGCGGTCAATTGCAGGAGTTCACACAGAAGATACCCCCTCTTGACCTCAAAAATATCCCAAGTACCCGAAGCATGCAAGAGTTCAACATTGAAAATCACTCTTCTTCGTGGGTCAACTCGAAGTTCATCCAGAAACCCAGTCTGAATATTTCATCTACAGTTCAAGACGGCGGCTCAGTTTTATAGCCACTCTCGCCCTGTTCCAAGGGACTTTCGGGAAATTACTCTTGAAGATGATGTCTGGGACAAAGAATTCTACGCGGTCCCTACGTTCCTAAAGCAGCTGCGCATCACTAGTTATGCGCAAAAGATAGGACGGGACCTAACACTCTTTTTATTAGAGTCGGCGTACAGAATCAGACGTGTCGAAGCTGCACATATTCAGACTTCACAGCAACGTATGGCAAAGACGATCATATGCAGAGAAGAAAGATGACTTTATTAAAAGTTAAACTCATGAGGGAAATCCTGTCTACAAGGGATTTTTTCTTTATTTTCGTGATTACATATGAGGGAAATCCCCTCTACAAAGGTCTTCCTCCTCTTCCGTGGCAGTTCATCGACCACTACAGTCATGAACAAGAAGATCCTCCATATGCCATGGACGATCCAGTTGAGGCTTCTTCAACCCAACTCGATCCAGGACGACGGATTACGGTTTGTCTAATCTCGTCCGCGGGGGTCTCAGGAGAAAATATACAGCTTGCAGGCTGTGTGGTCTAAAGCGACCCTTCCCTTCTCCTGGGCAAGATGCCATACGAAGTTGCTGATTATCCCGAGCAAGGGAGGCTAAGATATCCTTCCATGATTCATTGTTGCAGATGACACTTGCTCGAAGATGCCGTCTTGTTCGGCTCCTTACATGCTGGAAGAACATGGTCTTCTTCTTCCTCAGGTCGACCCGACGAACTCCGGCGATCATCTAAGCATGGTGAAAAAAAATATGGGAAGAAAAGGTTAACTCCTCAACCCTTTTATAGGCAAAAGAGGTCGCACCTACCCCCAATAAATCCGCCATAAAGACCGGCCTGAAAGAATGTGTCAAACTTGACTGTTTCGGGCTCCATTTCAGAAGGCGTTTCGAGTTACGAGGAACGGTTCATGCTTCATTCAAAGCATTTCAAATTTCGAGAAATTTAAAAGCTTTGAAGGGGGTCTTGTAGAAGCATAAAAAATACGCCGGATGACTATATGCAAACCTATTGGTGCGGGGCAGCGTAAAGAGATGACCTCAGAGCCACCAAGCAGGCAAGACAAGAGCTTCTCAGGACCATCCGCGTAAGTGCAGTATGTCCAGGCCCCCTCAGAGCGTAAAGCAAAGGGCCTCGTCGCCTATATGGCGTAAAACACATCCGCTTTCAAATGCGGTATTAAAGCGTACGAGGAACGCTTCGTGCTCCCCGAGATGAACCTGTCAGACCCTGCAATGAACCTGACGTCTGAACTTCTGACAAAGGGATACGGCTCGGCTACCCAGACGACGGCTATAATGATGGCACGGCACTACGACCCAGGCTGTCAGCCACCGCCATCTCCCTTACGTAAACTGTTTCTTTACATACACAAGGGGATATGCTGCCTTGTTTTACACAGGCAAACGTGAGCTGTTTATGCTCCACAGCGGACAAACTGCCTGCCACGTCAAAAGCTACACTTTGCGCAAGGCTCGAGACATGTCTCTGCGATTGGCGCACAAGGTGGTAACGGTCTTCTCGAGGCACGACTGACGCACAGAAGGGCTGCGGGCCTTCAAAAACATGCCTCTGCATTTAATGCACAGAATGATGGCGGATCTCTGCATTTAATGCAAGGGATTTGATAAAGAGTCACCAAACCGACGTTTAGTGATATCCCCTTTGCATAAACTGCTTTTACGCATACAAAGGGATACACTGCCTTGTTCCATACAGGCGGACGAGAGCCATCTACGCCCCGCGAAAGACAAACAGACTGCCACGTCAAAAGCTGTTCTCCTCACATGGCTCGAGGTACGTCCCTGAACGGTGGCAGGCCTTCAGAACATGCCTTCGCAATTAATGCACAAAATGATGGCAGATCTCTGCATTTAATGCGAGGGATTTGATAATATCTTCAAAAACCGTGATTCCGGCTAAAGGACGTCTACGTCAGCATTCAGCACATTATGCAGTGGCGTCTATGCCCGTTCAACTTCTGTGCCCAGATGGCTTCTACGCCTCCTCAGCTTCTATGCTCTCTCGGCTTCCATGCCTCCCCAAGCACATTACGCAGTGGCACCTACGCCCGTTCAGCTTCTGTGCCTAGATGGCTTCTACGCCTCCTCAGCTTCTATGCTCACCCGACTTTTATGCCGTCGGGCTTCTACGCCCACCCGGCTTCTATGCCTACTTGGCTTCTATGCCACGGTGACAGACATCGGCTTTTACGCCCACCTCTTCTACACGGGGGATACCTATCTACGTGGCTTTTACGCCGTGATCTTCGTAGCAATTGTACGCATTGTGTCCCTTAGTTGGACCCGCGTCACACGCTCATTCAAAAGATCATCCATACGCAGGCATTAGTTACTTTAACCGTCGTGTAAAAGGGTGCTGTGTTGTCCACTCCTCGATTTTTACACCAACTGAGTGGTCACTGTCACTAAAACTCTATAAATAGAGACCTCTATCAACAGAGGAACAGGTCGACAAATTGAAAGATCGAACAATTGAAGACTCAGAGAAGAGGTCGAACAATTAAAGATCGAGCAAGGAGAGAGGAGATCGAGAGAGAGAGAGAGAGAGAGAGGAACCCGGAGCTCAGGCAAAGGATAGGGATCGGCGACCTGGGCATCGTGCATCCACCCTTTTTCCGCAACCTCCGAGGCTGCTTCCTGTCTTCTACGGTACTTCTTCACCATCGTGTGGTCCAAGGGCTAAAGTGATCGACTGCAGATCAGACACCTATAGCAATTTATACCCAGATTAAATAAATTGTACTCCTACATCCTCGTATAGGATTATATTGTACAAGTTTGTTTGTAAACAAAAGAACACGGGTCTTGTATAAACCCCGTCTTGAATATATCTTTCATTCTTTTCGTTTTCTACCACAAACAACAGTCATCAACCAAGAGTCAACTACACCAACTCTTAATCCTATCAATATTGGGGGTGGATCTCTGCTGGTGATAATCCATGTTCAACCAGGATCCTATCAGTCAACCGCACTACTCAAACCAGAAGACCCACTCGAAGCTATCCAAGAACTGAGCGCACAGGTCATTGTTTTAAATAACAAAGACCAACTCCACAAGCTGGGTTAAAACAGCATTATCCTCCGCATTGGGATAATGCTCCGTTCCCTCTTAAATACAAGCCCCAATCGATAGTCTTATTTGAAGGAAGGACATCACCGAACCAATATATCAACTACTTTAATATGATGACGGCTCATCTGCAGAAAGAGTATGCTCTCCTTATTAGATTATTCATGGGATGCTTAGCCGGCATAGCCAATAATTGGTATCATAGTTTACCTGATAACTGTATATCTTAGTTTGATGATATGAAATATATTTTCCTCTCATGATTCTATGAGGGAGTCATGGATATGATAATGTCTTCACTCATCGATATCAAGCAGAAGGAGAAGAAATCTGCTCTTTAATTCGTTGAGCATTTCAGGCAAGCAACTCTGAAGTTACCCTCTGGTATTCCGGACTCTGTATTCATTGATACCTGTAAAATGAACCTACTATCTATAGTAGGGCTCTGGATAGGTCCAACTCTATTTTAAGACTAGACGTCGTTCGTCATTGGGGCTGAAGCTGTTGAAGGCAACACGAAAATGGTATGCAATTTGGGGTTATAAATGACCAATGCTGAAGGAAAGTGTCCCTCTAATAGTATGAATAATCATAACAGCAAAGAAAATGAGGTCTTGTCGATAAATATGTCAAAGCAACCTACCTCTCCTCCAACATAAAAGCCTCCAGAGTCTTTCACGCGTAAGGAAGAATATTCCTTTGACGAGAGTGATATCTCCAGCATTTTTGAATGCTTGATAAAAAAGTAACAAGTTGCAGTTGTCTGATGTGAAGCGACCAAATAAGGCTGTTAAAATAGATGACCCAAAGTACTACTTGTACCACCAATTCGTAAGCCACCCTACCAAGGCTTGTTATGTCTTGAAAAGGAAGATACATCAATTGATAGATGCTAAATCTATCACCCTTCACAACAAAGAAAAGACAGTCACTGCTAATATGATGTCTCTTTAATTCGACGACTTTCCATCATAAGAATTACCGAACGACATCGTCCCAATACCTTGATCTACTATGTAAGTGGTAAATCTTCTGCCGTCTAGAAGTAAATCAGAGGAATTGGTGCCTTTTACCACAAATTATGGAGAGATTATGTAGATTCATCCCAACTTGCTGTCAGATTGGGACCAGTGAGCGGCATCTTCTAATTCAAAATCTAAGAAGGTTAAGAAGTATAAATCATGCAATACAATTTCTACAGCTTATCATTCAGACAGAGATCGAGATCAACATTAAGAAGATGTATCTCTCGAGATCATATTTCAAAATCTGAATATTACTCCACCAAGCTTTATTCGTAAGCTTCACATAATGCATAGATAATGGTCCATGATTTACAGCATTCCACTGTATAGGGCACAACAGATCTTCAATGCTTATGAAGGTATTTTTTCACAATTTTCTCCTCCTCCTTCTGTAACCATTAGAGCATCAACCTCAACTCAGATGCATGGGGAGGGTCATCTCCAATTTTATTGATACAGCAAGCAATCCGTACCCTTGATGCAAAATATGGTATATTATTTCTAGAAAGCTGAAGGCTTAAACTTTGGCAAGGGATAACGTATTCCTCTATAACTCCGAGGATAGTCCAATAAATCTTCTAGTGGATTGGGCTACGACGAGACTAGCCCACAAACTCGTTCCAAGAAAGGGCATGATAAAAAGAAACTCAAGTTATGTAACATGGTACTTCTTTCTCCAATGCCCGAAGAATAAGCTATGACTAGTACCAGGTCCGGTAAAGATTATCATAAAACCTATGAATCTGTCATGAAAGATATTCCTGACACTCTTCCTACTTCGCCAACTCTTATTTTGGTCACAATCGAACCTGCTCCTTCGAAGCCTACCACAGCAGAGAAATGAAAGCAAAAGAAAGTATGCTTCAACAAATCACTAAAAAAGAATGTACCCCAGGGACTTGAAAAGTCCTACAATTTTGACATATTGGCAAAACTATCCAATACCCCAGCCCGACTCTCCATATTCGAGTTACTTCGTTTGTCGAAGGAAACTCGTGAAGCTTTAAGCGAAGCTCTGATACATGTAGACTCATCCTAGCTCAACTCAAGACTCCTGATGAAGATCCATTAGCAAGTCCGCAATGCCACAAAGTGATCGTGAAGATTCCTAACATTACCTTCATACAAGATGACATGCTACTCAAAGATAATCAGCATGACAGGCCTCTGTACTATACCGGTTATATCGGATCTATCAAGGTAAACCGGATTCACATCGACCCTGGTTCTTCACTCGGCATTATTCTTAAAAGTCTACTAAGAGGATTGAAGATACCAATGTACAACCTTTCAGCTACCAGTACTACCATTCTAGGCTTCAATGTTAGAAGGAGTAAACCGCTAGAAAAGATACATCTAAAAATTTAGATAGGCGATCTACGTACTGAAGTCACATGCAATGTGATTGACTCTGACGTATCCTATAATATTTTGTTGGGACGAACATGGATACACAAGCATAAAATTTTACCCTCCACCCTACATAAATGTTTCAAGTATGTGAATAGTAGGGGAGATGTCAAGACAGAGGTAGCTGACCTCAACCCTTTCAAAAGTGTCAAAGCTTATTTTGCTGACTCTACACTCTATATGCCGTAGTATATGAAAGAGGAAGCTAATCAAGATAGCGATGAAGCTAAAAAAACTCACAAATAGAAGCCTCTGATAATCAAAGGCAAAGGATGTACTATTCGTCCAACTCTGTCGAAGCCTCTCGGAATCGACATGCACCAGTCATCTTCATTGGTCATCAACCTTCGATGCAATAAATAACCAACAACGAAGATTATCCCCTTGTTATCGACCTTAGTCATAACTAGCAATCGACATCAGTGAATTAACCCCTAGTTATCAATCTGGCCAAGCCTTCTGTCAAGGCTGAAGACTCTGTCGACTATGTGGCAGATGAAGAAATTTTATAAAGAGGACTCTACTTCGAACTACGTTAATTTTGAGCTCTTTGCTGAAAAAATTTTAGAGGCTCTTCACCACTATGATCCTCTGTCCATATACGTGGTATCTTCATTCCAATATAGTTCATCCTATGAACTATAGAAGGAGGCATACTTCATAGTCCCGGTAAGACAGAATAAGCAACGTAAGTTAATCTTTAGGAAAGCTAAAAATAAAAGAGTCGCAAAGACTAATAATTTTGACGGAGATATGGAGAAGATACAACTATATCATTACAGTCAACTAGCCAAAAACATCATACAAAGGATGGGCTACGACTTAAAATCTGGCTTTGGACTAAATTATGCAACAGGCATACAAACTCATATACATCACCTCTCTCCTAAAGGCAAGCCAAAAATATACTACCAACAGACTGGTCATGGTTTAGGATATGTTACACCACCAACAAGTCCTGAAAGCTCATAATCAGAAAAAGAGATATTCTCACTATTCTGACTCAATATTGTGGGATTCTGACGAAAGCATGGGTGACGTATTAAAACACACTTTCTCTGTAAATATGGTGTCAACTACCACAGATGAAGAAGACGATGAACTATCAGAACCATTCAAGAATGATCCATGGGCACAACACATGGATACTTAATGGAAGCTTCGATTTGAACAACGTGAACCACCTATAGAGGATTAAATAATCTAAATTGATGGGAGAAGAATCTTCTCCAAGACTAATCTTTATTAGTAAGAGTCTTCCTGAAGAAGATCAACATGCTTTACTCCAACTAATAAATGAGTATATTGATGTCTTCGCCTGGAGTTACGAAGATATGCTTGGCCTAGATCCTCAAATAGCCACCCATAAGTTCAGTATTCTTTCGGATGCTAAACTGGTGAAGTAGCAACAACGACAGTTCTGTCCAGATATGATGGATGCGATTTAAGCAAAAGTCAAGAAACTCATTATATGTGGCTTCATTCGAGAAGAACAACATCCTGACTAGGTAGCCAATGTCGTTCAAGTCATGAAGAAAAATAAAAAAGTTTAGGTCTGCATAGATTTTTGAGATTTGAACTCGTCCTGTCCAAAAGATAAATTTTCTCTTCCCGTCACAGATTTTATGATCGACAATACATGTGGCTTTGAACGTATGTCCTTTATGGATAGATTTTCAGGCTACAATCAAATTAAGATGTCACCTGATGACGAAAAATACACCTCTTTTCATACACCATTAGAAATTTACTGTTATACAGTCATGTCCTTCGGCTTGAAGAATACAGGTGCAATATATCAATGAGCCATGAGTACAATTTTCCAAAAGCATTTACGAAAAACTATAGAATGCTATGTGGATGGCATCGTTGTCAAGATTCACTCCAAAGATGATCACCTTCAAGATTTGAAGATTATGTTTGAATTAATGTGCCACTACCAGCTGAAGATGAATCCAACTAAATCCTTTCTGGGTGTCTCTAGTGGCATGTTCCTTGGATTTGTTATAACTTCCAAAGGTATTCACATTGACCCCGATAAAATCAAAGCTATCATTGAAATACAACCTCCATATAATCTCAAAGAACTTCATGGTCTGCAAGGCCGTTTGGCATACATTAGGAGGTTCATCTCCAATCACTCCGATAAAATCAAAGCTATCATTGAAATACAGCTTCCACGTAATCTCAAAGAACTTCGTGGTCTGCAAGGACGTTTAGCATATATTAGGAGGTTCATCTCCAATCTTTCAGGACGATGCCGACCCTTCACTCAGTTAATGAAGAAAGGCGTATGATTTGTTTGGAATGAAGTATGTCAATAAGAATTTGACGACATCAAACGATATCTCACAAATTCGCCAGTTCTGGTATCTCCTATCATAGGAAAACCCTTTTTGTTGTATGTTCGAGCAATGGTAAATTCCCTCCGAGTATTAATGACCAAACCAAGTACACTCAATTCTCGGTTAGCTACATGGGCAATGCTATTATCGCCTTATGACATGGTATATGTCCCACAAAAAGCAATAAAGGGTCAAGTGCTAGCTGATTTTCTGGCAACTCATCATGTACCAGAAACTTCCAAACTATACGATGACATACCAGATGAAATATTAGAGTCTAATATGGCAATAGAAGATGATACCTGGTAATTATTCTTTGACGGCGCATCAAGAATAGGATCCAAAGGCAACATAGTAGCTGGAGTTGGCATAGTCCTAGTATCTCCTGACTAACTACTCATTCATCGAGCATATTCTCTTAGTGAATCATGTTCCAATAATGTGATAGAATATAATACTCTACTCATCGGTCTCCAATTATCTAAAGAATTGGATATAGAATATCTTGAAGCCTACAGATATTCCAAGTTGATAGTCAATCTGATCAGAGGAGAGTACGAGGTTCAACATGAAGACCTTATCCCTTATCATCAAGTGACAATCGAACTGGCTTTTACTTTCAAAGGATTCTTTATCGAGGTTGTGCCTAGGTTACAGAATATGGAAGCTGATGCTTTGGCCGACCTAGCAGCATCATTGGTTGTTTTCCTAAAGAGACGACACTCAATTATGATAATAGGACGTGATTTATTCTGTACACATAAAAACTTGAATATTAAACAGAGTTACGTCATAACTTTAATGGATAAAGATTAGAGAGACCCTTTTATAGACTATGCTGCTTATGGAATTCTTCCAGAAGACCCAAGAAAGCCACTTCTATTAATAGACGCTCGCTCCATTTCTACTAGGACGCCTCGACCAAAATGTTATATCGTCGTTCTTATGATAAAATGCTACTACGTTGTCTCTCTCAAACTAAGAAGCAAAATAATCACTCCGTGAGGCCCATGATGGCATCTGTGGAGTACATTAGTCTGGTCTAAAATTACAAGACCGCCTAAGGAGAATTGGTTATTATTGGCCTACTATGGTATTAGACACCGTAGACTACGCCCGTAAATGTGGATCATGTTAAATTCATGCTAATTTTATCCACCAACCAGCAGAATTCTTACACCCTACAGCTTACCTCCTGGCCTTTTGAAGCTTGGAAAATAGATATTATTGGTCTGATCAACCCATCTTCTTCTAGAGGACATCGGTTTATACTTGCAGTAACTGATTACTTATCTATATGGGCAAAACCAGTCCCGCTCATCGAAGATAAGACATCCAACAAAATTAACTTCGTCAAATACCATGTTATCTATCATTTTGGTATTCTCCAAAGGATAATATATAACAATGGTCCACAATTTGCCAATCAAGCATTTTATCGGTTCTGTGACAAGAATCGAATCCATAATATAACTTCTATGGCCTACAATCCAGCATCCAACGACTTAGTAGAATCCTTCAACAAGACCATAATCAAACTCCTTAAGTAGTTTGTCTCATCCAATAAACGCGATTGGAATAAGAAATTTGGGGAGTGTTTATGGGCTTATCGTACGACAGTTCGGACTCCAACTGGTTGTACGTCATTCTCTCTGGTCTATGGATGTGAAGTGGTCCTTCCACTCAAAATCCAAATATCTTCTCTCAGAATAGCTATTGCTAATTAGCTAACAGTAGATAATATCAATTACGCCTATAAGAATTAGAAGCATTGGATGAAAAGCGTCTGCACGCTCAATAACTCATTGAGCTATACCAAGCACGCATTTCAAAAAATTTTAATCGAAAGGTCAAGGAAAGAATATTCCAAGTCGGTGAAAGATGACCTTTGATCACAACCCATAAAAGCAAAGGTAAATTCTTGGCTAAATGGGAAGGTCCTTATGTGGTGGAGACCGTATTCTCCAACGGAGCCTATAGGCTTGCTAAGCCTAACGGAGATTTAATATTGATGCTTATCAACGACAAGTTCCTCAAGAAGTATTATGTCTACGCATGACATATTCTTCTCCATCTCCGGTAGATTAAAATAAGATGTGCAGCAAGATACATTTTGTTTAATCTCCAATAACTCATAGCCTACACAGCCTCTCGAACTATTACCTATATTTATTTTTGAATAAGACATAGGTAATGGGTCCTCAAAGTTTCCCAGCGAGACAATATTCAGATTCAACGGAACACTCTCGTTGAGATCATCTAAAAAATGAACCTCTCGAACAAAAATGCCCCATTCTTATAACCCATTTATTTTAAGGATATCATATTCCTGATCCCTAGTTGGGTTAGGAATAATCTCACGTATTTATTCAACAGACAAGAAATATAGTGTGATTCACGTCCATATTAAATCTGAATCATATTTTATTTATTTTCCTAAAGAGAAGATAACAGTTCACCCAAGAACTACTCTTTCTTCTCCTCCCCAGTGAAGTAAACTAGTGAGCTATCACATCATTATTATCTCTGATAATATTGTATCCTACGGAATTTATTATTTGTACTCAGCACGAGTTTGCCTTGAGTGATACGTCTGCCAAATTTTCTCTAGAGTTATTCTGCCATGTCCATAATACCTTTGATCATATATATATATATATATTCAATGGATCTCGATTTGAAAGTATCACTAAGATAAAATAAAATTTCTTTATTGATAGAAAATATAGAAAAGAATAATACAAATTCTTAAGATGAGGATGAATCAGAATCTTCTGAGTTGTTATAAGTATCACAAAAATATGCAGAATACAAACGTCTGGCGATGCAAGCAGTCTACGTAGGACATCTATTTCGGCTAATTCTTCTTGTTTTTCCAAATCAACAAAAGGATAGAGGGAATTAATTATCTCATTCTGGAGCGGAAAAAGGTTATCCGAAGTTGGTACAGGAGCAATAGTAGCGCAACCTGAGTTATTCGCAATAGGTGGAAGAATAGTTACTTCATCTGACTTTCTTTCCTTCTTTAGAGACTCGTTCTGGGAAGCCATCAGCAAATTCGAATAAAGAATGATGATGTTCATAGCCCACTCTTATTTATAAGAAATAGGATGATGGTTCTAATTTCTCCACGTGATTCATTGACAATAAGGATGAGGATTCAGAACCCTACTATTCATGAAAGAAGACGATAGTTCAGATCCCCATATATGAATCTCAATGAATGCAATAGTTCCGTTCCCTAAGAAAAGAACCTAATACAAACTCTTATGTGTGTTCGTGCAAGGATGCCCTTAAGCGCGCATTTATCGGGTTGACAAAAAATGTCACATAGTACGCATAACCAGACAGGTTGCAAAAATAATTACAAAATTGTGCGCTATAAGCTGCACAGTGCATATAAAATCCAGTTTTGCCCAGAATGCATATTTATGGTCGTATAAACGGGATAACAAGGAAAAGTCAACAGATTTGATCCTTCCTAGAGCACTACCAGAGTCTTCAGTCAGCAACACACTTACAGCAAAATAAAGTCAAAACTAGAAAAATTATTGATGCTTAATCATGATTACATATGATGAAGGTCTATCACACTTGGATTTTTATTATAAAATTCATGATTACATATGATGGAGATCAATCATATGATCATCTCCATCCTACTGAGGGCCAATTTTAGGGAGTATAATATTAGATATGCTCTCGGTCCTTAACATTGGGTGTAGTAATAATGGCGAAAGGATACAAAATTGGGCATGTATCAATTTCGCAAGCCCAGAAAAGCTGATTCTCTATCGCCGCCAAGCACCGTCAGCAGAGTTTTGATTGGGACTCAGTCCCAACCTTGTAACCGAAGATATGGCCCAGCTGTACCTCAGTAGCCAGCTTCATAATAGGAGAAAATATAACTAGCATGATATATGGACTAAGACTACTCTGATAACTCCGATCAAAGTCCTTCCTTATTGTATGGCGAATCACCAAATGATGTTGTTGATCACTTCGAATAAGGAAAATTACGATATTCTTCCATCCTCCAATGGAGAAGAATATTTTGGAAGAAAGTCGCCTCTTTTTTCATCCGCTGAAATGCCTGCAAGGCATTCCTATCATTGGCCTCCTCTTCTGCGACTTGAATTGATGAACAACTGTGCTCATTTCTGCTACTATGAAAAAAGTTTGAGAAATTATAAGGACAACAAAGTCTTGAAGAAGAAAACCCGCCATCTACTATTATATATAGATGGGGCAACGACGTTTTAGTTGCCAAACTAACCTTGGAAATGAGGCCGCACACATTGCCTTAAAAATAACGTCAAATCAAAAAGCTGGTCAACATTAAAGCAAAGTTTGCATTCCCTATGGCTACATCAACAAATCCGTTAGGATTCTGCCCAGAATGCGCGCACAAATTTCTCAACAACTTTTATGTTTCTAATTCAAAATAATTTTGAATTCAACTGAACGAATTCAAAAATATTAAAGGAGGTCTTGTAAAAGCATATAAAGTAAGCATTAGACATATAGCATAATTTATTATAAGAAGATCCAACAAGCAGAAGAACGACGTACTTTCTACTTGTCTCAGAAGAAAGACGGACATTTTTCTTACTTTGGCGCATTTTACATTATTTTTAGAGGATGGCGCATTATTTAGAGAGCAGAAAAGTGGTGCACTTTCTTACGAAAGTTGGTGCACAAACGATCGTTTCTCTCGCAAGCATTTAATGCTAAAGACTAACAAATGATATATGCAAAAATTGAAGAGTCAAAAGTCATGATTATAGCGGAGCGATGGTACAAAAATCTAGGTTGTCGTTTAGCGACCCATCCAAAGTGCAAATCCTTCAAACGTGTAAACCCCCTCAAATTATTATCTTAGGTAGACTAGATAGGGTTAGAAATTTTGCTTTAGCATCATGGTGTTTGAGGTTTAGAAATTAGGCTACGTTGACTGGTTCTTTAATTTAAACCTTGGTGCACCCTATCGTTGCTATAATATTTGGAGCCCACAATAGCCCTTAATTTCCAACAAATTATTGCACTCTTGTCCTGACAAGCCAACCTAGGCGCTAGATATTTCTGTCACTCACAAACACACTTCCTTGTGCTCTAATTTAATTGCTCAACTTTCCGGTCCTAAAATTAATTATTTAATCCTATGTCGCGTACCTATGTCGTTGCCATCAATTTGGGGACACAAACTTAACCCATTTCGTCGAACCAATTAAAGGGGCCAAGATTGACACTAAGTCTACACCATTCATAACCTTTGTGTCACTCCTATTTGAGACCCCATGTGCCCTATTTAATTTAAGAGCATATGACACTTTATTTAATTAAATTGGGGACACCAACTTAAACTAATCCCAACGTAACCCCAATTTAACCTAATACCCCTTTCATGAAGCCTATGCAAAACATACTACACCCCCTTATACTATAAAATACCAAACACCACTTCCTACACCAAATCCCCACTTTTCCTTTATGTGTAAATACCCAAAAGTTAAGGGGATTATTAGCAAATAGGGTGCTAGGTGTCACCACCCTATTGGTTAAAACCAATGAAGAACCCCCCAACCTCACATGGACCGGTCATGTTCCCCTATCTCTCCGTATTTGCTTTGTAGAATTTCTTTATGATGAATCAAGACCCTTGATTCAAAATGCTACTTCATCACCACCACACATCCCCCTATAATAATACCTTCTCACACCATTCCTAATACCTAGAGAAGCCTAGGAAACTCCCCCTCTCTTTCTCCTCCCTCTTTCTTCTACAGTTGAAGCTCTTCTCCTCCTTCCCACTTTTTCTTCTTCTTCTCCTTCTTTACTTCTTCTCCTTCCCACTTCTTCTTCTTTAACTCCGGCCTCCACCCACAACTACTCCGGTCACATTACTGCTGCCTTCACCTGCAGCAGCACCACCCGTTGCCACCCACAACAGCCTCCTCCCTCATCTCTGCCATCGTATCGGAGCAACGCGCCACCACCGCTGCCATCCACTCCGGCCACATCCGCTGCTACTTCCACCCGCAGCAGCTTTGCCACCCCACGACTACCACATCTACCTTTTACTACGACTACCACGTCCACCTCGCACCACCACTACCACCACCTCCATGGCCAGCACAACCACGACCACCACCTCCTACACCTCCACCCGCCATCATCATCACCACCCTCGCACCACCACCTCCACGGCCAACACCACCGTGCCCTTCACCTCCTACACCTCCATTCGCCATTATCATCAATACTCTCGTACCACCACCTCTACGGCCAGCACCACCCTAGACCACCACCTCCAAGGCTAGCACCACCACGACGACCGCCTCCAGCACCACCACCTCCACGACCAGCTTCACCACCCCACGACCACCACCACCAGCCAAACCTCCTTCAGGTAGCTGAGCAATACCTCTTTCATGCAGCCAAGCACCCCCACCACCTCGGTCGATGTGCGCCATCCCTGTGATCATCGCCATCCCTGACCGAAGTTGCAACATCGCCGCTGCCACCACCCGCAGCCACCGGGGTAACTCCTCACCCTTCTTTTTTTAGACCTTTCTTTTTTTTAGTATAGTTATGCTGTTATGCTAAAGAGACCCTAGTTAGGGTTAGGGTTCATGAATACTTCACATGCATATTTTTATGGTGAATATTGAGGAGTAGGTATATATGTGAAATGGTGTTATAATAATATAATGACGGTTATTTATTGAGAGCTTGATAATTAATAACTAATTTATTTGAGGATGAATAAATTGAATCTACATATTAACGTCTGTGAATACAAGGATGGTATGGTTGGGGATGAGCATAGCTTAAACGACTGAAATCACCATGATAAATATTAGGGGGTTGAAGATTTTGTTTGATGACGTTATACTGATTGTTGATCGTATTTAATGCAACGTTCCTTTAGTCAACTTGGGCCAACCCTCTAGTTAGTGTCTATGTGAGCTATATGAAACTAAGACAGAAGCCTATGCTAGACGTGTGTCACCTCTTATTTTAGAATAGCATCATAATAGTTTATTGATTAATTTTATATATCATCTCTAGGTACTTAGGGATCCGCAAACATGGATATTGTATCGGATCCCCACCTTCAGTATCCGAATCCAGGCTAGTGTACCTTGCCATCCTGTATCTCAGTTTCTATATTACTATTTGTTTTATCTATACATTATGCATGCTTTGGATCAGAATCATTACTTAGCGTCCGGTCATAACCAGGTATAGACATTCATTGGTAAAGTCTGGTAACGATTGATAGATGTTCGTGACACCTTGATGTACCTACTTGGTTACATCAGAATCCTGGAACACATTCAGATACCATTATCGTGCCAGATATCCTATATCCTGATACTATTAGCATGACCAAAATCTAGGATGACTTTAGGGTCGTGATTGTTGATAGTTACTTCAGTATGACGAGAATATTAGATAGAGGTTTAGGTTCAACGAACACTTGTTGACCGCTTTGGGAAGGGAAGATAGTTACTAGACGTTTGGACTACTCTGCACGAGCTATATATATATATATATATATATATATATATATATATATATATATATTTCTATTTATGTAGTGTTCCTATATCCGGAGTCGTAGTATCACTCATGTGACTTTGTGCTCGGAGCTACGGTACGCCCCGTGTGTCTCTGTGCTCGGAGCTATGGTTTTATATTTGGACAGCCCATGCGTCGAAGATTGTCTTCAAAGTTGTGTCTCACTTAGGTGGTTATGCTAGATTACACCAGCGTTACACATTGTTTCCTTTCTACTTACTATGGCATATTATTTTTGTACCTTGTTAAGTCCCTCTGAGGACCTGGTTCCTTGCCAGATTATAGGGTCAATTGGTGACGGGAGGCTGGAGCTGCTCATGAGTTTTATACAGGTATTATTACTCGATATTTGTATTCACTTCTTTATTTTTCAGCTATTATTATCTTTGCTTATTCTCTGCTAGTATAGCCCAGTATTTGTAGACTCATATTATTTCCTTCGAGTCTATTCGGATGAGTGTAGTGTGGGATTCACACCATGATACATGTTGTCCTTTCTTTATTACATATCCTTGTGGTTTGAGACATAGACATATAGACCGTGTTATCTAGATAGTAACCCTCATTTACAGCTTATACGTATTCAGAGTCGGACTGGAGTCTCCTTGGTACATAGCTGGCCATTGCCACGTGGACTAGTCCCTTGTATTTTGGGACTGGGGCATGACATGGTTTTTGTTGTGGCTTATACAGGTCTAAGAGCATATTGTTTCGGTTATGTTACTGTACCAAACGAGCCTGCAATTTAGAATTTATTATTGAATAGGATCTCAATCCATAATCAATTTTTAAAACTCCCTTTGTATTTGATTATCGCCCTTGGACTTCCAAATTATATTCGTTCCTTTTTCATCAATATCGTTATCATTGTTTCTCATCTTCTTTTATTTCGGAAAGATGAATGCTTATGCTTGATGGTTCCCTCCAGAAGAAGATCATAGTACAGACGACAGAAGACATAATTTGTGTAATATTCTCAAAGAAGATTGTTACTCTAGTAGGGTAGGTTGATAGGATCTATTTAGATTCGAGAACTAGCGTAGATTGTTAGCAAGAAAATTGGACCTAGTAGTATGTTCCTAGAACTGATAAAACCCTACCCTTACTTAAGATAGTAGTAATTTGTGAAGTACTGGAAGCTAGAAAGATTGTTGATCCTAACCCTCAAAAATAATTTACGGAAATGCATAGATAGATGCTAGGAATTAGTTGTAGCCCATGATAGCAATACCAGGAACGGTATTTTGAACTAGAGAAGATAAAATTTTAGGCTCTCACCTGGGATATGATTATCTGATACCAAAAATTTTAGCATGTGCTTGGGTGATACCATTATTATTATTACACCGTGGTGACTCGGAGTAATAAAGATCGAAAAGAAGAAAATTGAGAAATATAATTTTAGGGAAATTTTTTGAGGGAAGAGTAATTATACATTAGAGATTTATTATGAGGTTAAGTCTAGACTATGACATTGTCCTAGGCATAGATTGGTTAAGCCAATACCATGCGACGCTAGATTGCCGACGTGGTTGCGTTATATTTAGACCACCAGATTGCCCTGAGTTTGAGTTCTTCGGGGAGCCCGAGAGCGTGGTGTCCAACCTACCTTAGCGGCACACATTACAGAAGGTGAACCGGTGTACCCTCGCTTTATATCAGAGTTTGAGGACGTATTTTCAGAGGATCTTCCAGGCCTGCCACCTAACAGATATTTGTGGTAGAAAACGAAAAGAATGAAAGATGTATTCAAGAAGGGGTTTACACAAGACCCGTGTTCTTTTGTTTACAAACAAACTTGTACAATGTAATCCTATACGAGGATGTGGGAGTATAATTTATTTAATCTGGGTATAAATTGCTATAGGTGTCTGATCTGCAGTCGATCACTTTAGCCCTTGGACCACACGATGGTGAAGAAGTGCCGTAGAAGACAGGAGGTAGCTTCGAAGGTTGCAAAAGAGGGTGGATGCACGATGCCAAGGTCGTCGATCCCTACCCCTTTGCCTGAGCTTCGGGTTCCTCCCTCTCTCTCTCTCTCTCTCTCTCTCTCTGGTTCGATCTTTCAATTGATCCCCTTGGTTCGATCTTCCAATTTGTCGACCTTTTCCTCATTGATAGAGGTCTCTATTTATAGAGTTTTAGTGACAGTGACCACTCAGTTGGTATAAAAACCGAGGAGTGGAATCACAGCACCCTTTTACACGACGGTTAAAATAACCAATGCCTACGTATAGATGATCTTTTGAATGAGCGTATAACGCGGGTCCAACTAAGGGACACAACGCGTATTGTTGCTACGAAGATCACGGCGTAAAAGCCACGTAGGTAGGTATCCTCCGTGTAGAAGAGGTGGGCGTAAAAGCCAATGTCTGTCACCATGGCATAAAAGCCAAAATAGGCATAGAAGCCAGGTAGGCATAGAAGCCTGATGGCATAGAAGCCGAGTGAGCATAGAAGCTGAGGAGGCGTAGAAGCCCTGAGAGCATAACAGCTGAGGGGGCGTAGAAGTCCTGAGAGCATAACAGCTGAGGAGGCGTAGAAGCCACTGAGAGCATAACAGCTGAGGAGGCGTAGAAGCCACTGAGAGCATAACAGCTGAGGAGGCGTAGAAGCCACTGAGAGCATAACAGCTGAGGGGGCGTAGAAGTCGAGAGAGCATAAAAGCTGAGGGGGCGTAGAAGCCCTGAGAGCATAACAGTTGAGGGGGCGTAGAAGCCACTGCGCAATGCTGAGTGCTGACGTGGACGTCTTTAGCCAGAATCACGGCTTTTAAAGATATAATCAAATCTCTCGCATTAAATGCAGAGATCTGCCACCATCCAGTGCATTAATTGCGAAGGCGTGTTTTGAAGGCCTGCCCCCGTTCTGAGCATCAGGCGAAGAGACGTGCCTCGAGCCTTGTACAAAGCACAGCTTTTGACGTGGCAGTCTGTTTGTCTTCCGCGGTGTGTAGACGGTTTCACGTTTGCCTGTCTAGAACAAGGTAGCGTATCCCCTTGTATGCGAAAAAGTAGTTTACGCAAGGGGGGTGTCACCACACGATGGTTCGGTGATTCTTAATCAAATCCCCTGCATTAAATGCAGAGATCTGCCATCATTCTGCACATTAAATGCGGAGGCGTATTTTTGAAGGTCTGCAGCTCTTCTGTGCATTCGTCGCAGAGATGTGCCTCGAGAAGACTGTCACCGTCTTGTGCACCAATTGTAAAGACGTGCCTCGAGCCCTGTATAAAGCGCCGCTTTTGACTTGGCAGGCGGTTTGTCTACTGCGGAGTGTAAACAGCTCATGTTTGCCTGTGTAAAATAAGGCAGCATATCCTCTCGTTTATGTAAAAGTAGTTTACGAGAGGGAGATGGCGATAACTGACAGCCTGGGTCACAGTGCCGTGCTATCATTATGGCCGTCGCCTGGGTAGCCGAGCCGTATCCTTTTGTCAGAAGTCCAGACATCAGGTTCATTGTAGGGTCTGACAGGTTCATCTCGGGGAGCACGAAGCGTTCCTTGTACGCTTTAATACCGCATTTGAAAGCGGATGTGTTTTACGCCATATAGGCGACGAAGCCCTCTACTTTACGCTCTGAGGCGGCCTGGACATACTGCACTTACGCGGATGGTCCTGAGAAGCTCTTGACTTGCCTGCTTGATAGCTCTGAGGTCATCTGTTTATGCTGCCCCGCACCAATAAGTTGCGTATAGTCATCCGGCGTATTTTTCATGCTTCTACAAGACCCCCTTCAAAGCTTTTAAATTCCTCGGAATTTGAAACGCTTTGAATGAAGCATGAACCATCCCTCGTAACTCGAAACACCTTCTGAATGGAGCCCGAAACGGTCAAGTTCGACACGTTCTTTCAGGCCGGTCTTTATGGCAAATTTATTGGGGGTAGGTGTGACCTCGCTTGCCTATAAAAGGGCTGAGTTGTTAACCTGTTTCTTCCCACATTTCCTTTTACCATGCTGAGATGATCGCCGGAGTTCGTCGGGTCGACCTGAGGAAGAAGAAGACCATGTTCTTCCAGCATATAAGGAGCCGAAAAAGACGGCATCTTCGAGAAAGTGTCGTCTGCAACGATAAATCATGGAAGGATATCTTAGCCTCCCTTGCTCGGGATAATCAGCAACTTCATGCGGCATCTCACTCGGAGAGTGGGGAGGGGTCACATTTGACCACACGGCTTGCAAGCGGTGCCTTCTCCCGTTACCTCCGGTGATGAGAGGCAGATAGACCGGCCCGAGTGACGGTGGTTTGTAGGAAAGCAGAGTTACCCTGCTTTCCTTTGGAGGTTGGGTCTATGCCCAGTTTTGTATCCTCCTGCCACCGCTCATCTTCTTGGAAGCAGAGGAAGACCTTTGTAGAGGGGATTTCCCTCACATGTAATCACGAAAATGAAGAAAAATCCCTTGTAGACAGGATTTCCCTCATATGTAATTGTGATTTTTTAACTTTAAATAAAGTCGTCTTTCTTCTCTGCATATGATCGTCTTTGCCATACGTTGCTGTGAAGTCTGAATATGTGCAGCTTTGATACGTCTGATTCTTTACGCCGACTCTGATAGAAAGAGTATTAGGTCCCGTCCTGTCTTTTACGCATAACTAGTGATGCGCAGCTGCTTTAGGAATATAGGAACCGCGTAGAGTTTCTGAAATGTCTTCTGATGAACAGAAATTTTGTTCAGACTTCATCTTCAAGAGTGACTTCTCGAAAATCCCTTGGAACAGGGTCGAGGAATAGCTGTCAAACTGCAATTGCCATCTTGATAGACGAGATATTCAGACTAGAGTCTGGATGAACCTCCATTTGACCCGAGAAGAGTAATTTCTCAATGTTTGAACTCTGTATGCTTCGGGTACTTGGGATATGTTGAGGCCAAGACGAAGTATCTTCTGTATGAACTCCTGTAATTGACCGCCTTGCTATTTCGGACATGCGGAAAGTCAGAGATCCGTAGTATAGATGAGCTAAAAATCCTGAGTTCGTAGCCTATTGAGCGTAGAAAGCCACCGAGCGTGAGATCATAGGTTTGGTATCTGCTGAGCGTGAAGTCGTAGGTTTGTAGCCTCTCGAGCGTAAAAGCTACCGAGCACAAAAGGCATCCGGGCATAAAACCATAGACTTATAGCTTGCGAGCGTAAAACCGTAGATCTGTAGCTGTCGAGCGTAGAAAGCTCCTTTAGCGTAGAACTGTAGCTTCGTAGCCTGTGAAAAAGAAATCTTCCGAGCGTGAAATTGTGGATCTGTTGCCTCTGAGCGTGAACTAAACACCACCGAGCGTGAGACCATAGGTTTGTATCTGTTAAGCGTGAAGTCATAGGTTTGTAGCCTCTCGAGCGTAAAAGCTACCGAGCACAAAAGGCATCCGGGCATAAAACCATAGACTTATAGCTTGCGAGCGTAAAACTGTAGATCTGTAGCTGTCGAGCGTAGAAAGCTCCTTAGCGTAGAACCACGAATCTGCTTTGCACGAATTTTTTTTTGAATTTGCTGACTGTCCGTCTTTCGAGAGTAGTGGGCTACCGTAGTACCCAACCATAACCAAATATTAATTTGTGAGATTTGGTTAGGGTTTCGAGGAGTCCGTCCGAGGATTCGAGGAGTCGATCCGAACCCTATATATATCTCGAGCTTTTAAGAAAAAACTTTTCATCCGTTCTCTGCGAAAGAGAGTCTTCGTCTGTTCGACTTTTTCCTCCGTTCCTTCTCCGAGCACTCAAGAGTCTTCAGAAATGGCGCCGAAGCAAACCCCCTCCACTAAGGGAAAGAGTGTAGGTTCTTCTTCTCATCCTTCTGCCCCAGCGAGGGAGTCTTCGGTCGGGCAAGGCGAACTTCATCCTGAGCAAAGTATCCCATCGACGAGCAGCGCTCCCGGCCTTAGAGGTAGAGCCCTTTTGGATGACAAAGAATAACGAAAAATCCTTCGCACACGTTGAACGTGACCGCGCTAGGTCATCTTCTGTGCTGATAGCCTCTTTGAGGAAGATGATGCACGGAGACGTTTTTATCTTTTACGCTCACATTTCTAATGTGCTAGCGTAAGAGTTCCATGTTTCCGCAATTTCGAGAGTAACAGCTCCGACTGCCGAAAACTTGGTGTATACTATAAAGTTTTAGTTTTATGCCTGGGGACGGAACCTCCGGCGTAATAACTAGAATTTTTGGTAGCCCGGCGTAAAGCACAGATCGTACGCTGCCAGTTACGTCTCTGGATGAGACTTCCTGCGTAAAATGGCCAAATTTGTACAGTCTTGGCGTAAAGCACAGACTGTGGCTTCTGGGTCCCCATGTTGCAAGATTTTGTAATAACGTGTTTTTCTCACACTTTTGCAGTTAATTTGGGTGAGTCTCCACTGGCCGAGGTGATGGGTTCCGCTGCCGGGATGCTGTACTCGAACTATCTGGAGGATCTGTCCCACGTGGCATTTCCTATCTCCGGACCCTAGTATCCTGAGGGAAGGGAGCTTTTGATATCAGCTCAGGGCGAGCGGGCGCTGCTGAATATGATTAACGGAGAGCCCCTAACGTATATAGACGGGGAGCAGTACATAAAGCCAGCTTTTCTTTTTGGGGACATGATTGATAAACGGTCCCAGACGAAGCCTAAGAGAGAGCCCTGGGTTTTTTTAGCCGAGAGCTTGGTCTTGTACCTGCCAACGATGCCGAGAGATTATCCCATCTCAGCTTTCTTCCATGCGACACATCCTAGGAGGATGTCGTGGACGCTGACGCCTGATCTTCACGGCAAACCAGGAAAGATCTTTCATCTGAAAGGAGCTGACCAGGGGTCGTTCGTCAGCCGTCCTTCCGGCCTTGTGACGTTGTTCAGAGGACTGTATCAGGGCAGCATCCCGAGCGAAGATAGTCTAGTGATCCAGCCGGTCCAGTTGCCGACTTTCTGCAATGACTTCATGGGGCGAGGGGGAGTATATCCCAAGGAGAATCCTCGATGCAACGGGTGGATCACCCCAACAAACCATCGATGGGCTTGCCTAGTTGACTGGGCCTTGAAGCACTGTCAGAGAGAGCTGGAGGGCATTGGGCTGTATGCCGCTGTGAGTACAACCAGTGTTGGGTTGCCTCCTAACCCTAACCTGTTCCTGGCGCTGATGGAGCGATACATTTCGCTCACCGGGACTTTCGCCACTCCACTGGGGGAGTTGGGATTGGCCCTCCATGAGATGGCAGTGATCTCGAGGCTGCCGATGGGGGATTCCCCATATGAAGAGTACGTCCCCACCAATCGGGAGTTGGAAGATTCGGACTCTCGGGTGGTGGAGGTGTATCAAGAGTTGATGTGCCACTACTTTGCGTGCACCGCTTTTTATGACGAGCCTTCTGATTTGGCTCACATCACCAAGTTGACGTCCTACCTCTTCTTCCACCGGGCCAGGGCTGCCAAGCCGGAGAGAGTTTCGGGGGGCAAGGATGAGTCCGTGAACTGTTTGGGAGTGCTTAGTGCCCAGGTCGTCGAGGCTCTTATGGATGACGCCAAGGCTCTAGACCAGATTCTTGACGACGGGATAGGAAAGTATTCCGAAGGCACTAAGGCCTATAGCTACTTGAGGCATTGCCGCAGGCCTCTGTCTAAGGAAGCCCAGTTGGCCGGTTTCCTCTCCATATGGCTGCGTCGAGTAGTGGTGCCCGACACTGCATCTGCGGACCGTATTCACCGAAATATCCTATAGCCTGCGGTGCATCTGGTGTTTGGGGCAAGACTGGGCTTGCTCCCTGCTATGGTATACCGTATACAGGCTGGCCTGAGAGCCATGACTGACGGGCTGCTCGTCGATGAGACTCGGCGTGAAAGCTTTCCCCAGGTGGAATTACCATACCTGTATTTGATGGGATGGTTAATTCTGCACAACCCCCGGGTGATGTCTCCTGGCTCTGGTAGTAGCTCGGGGGGTAGCTTCCTGCTGAATTACAAGGATTCTTCCTGGAATGTGAACACAGTTTTAGACTGTCGGTTGACACTGAGCCTCAGTCACGGCTGGAAGCTCCTTTGCATTGTCCCCTCGGTACATCGTAATCAATCGAGGATTAGGCTGGAGGATTCAGGCGGAGAGAAGACCAATCTTTCTTCGAAGGCTTTCAAATGGTTGATCTGCATCAGGCCCTCCCATTTGTTGTATAGAAGTGAAGACCATTGCTTCTTCGAGCCTTACTTGCCTAGTCGGTTTGCCAGGCAACTCGGGTAGGACCAGTTGCACATGGGCAACGCCGTCACCAGCTTCAGGTCCAGGGGCGGACTCATTGATGGAGCCAGAGGATGGCGATATTTCATCATGGGATGCACTGGAGCAATTTTTACCGTACCGGTCATCACACCCTCCACAGAGCTGCGCATTTTACATTCGTATGCCCAGTTCTACGTGGCGGTTAACACCTTCCACCGTAATTTTGACATACGTGAGAGTTTTAGGGTGCCGTCTTCTATGTCTGGGGGAAGAGTCGAAGTTCCTTCGGTTTCTCCCGACGAGGGTGAGGAGTTTGCTACTCCTGATGAGCCGCTGGTGTCGATGCCGAGGTGTGAAGTGGCCTCTGCCCACGGGGGCCTTGGTAGTCTCTGGGAAGCGAAGGGCTGCTGCTCCCAAGGAGGCTTCTTCTCGCAAGAGAAAGAGGACGGTCAATCGTTCTCTCCGGATTTCTGGTATTGAGGCTCCTAGAGAGGGACCTGCTGTCTCGCCTGTCGAAGATGCTTCCCTGATCGGAGGTTCCCCGACTTCTAGAGAGGGACACCCAGCTTCGGCTGGCGGTGCTGGAGAATCTTCGTTAGCGGCTTTTTTCGCTGCTACCGCTCCAGGTAGTGGAACGAGATTGCCTGCGTGGCCGAGGCAGATGGGAGAATCTTTCCCTAGACCAGTAACGGATGAAACCCCTGCCGTGCCTGTGAGCGTGCTTGGCGAGGTTCCAGCTGACGAACCTCGACCGCGTCTTGGTGGAGGCTTGGTAGATCTCTTGGCGATGTCGGTTGGCCCACCCCCTTCTCCAGGTATGACAGTTCGCATTACGTCATTAAGGCGTGATTTAGCTACATCGGCTGCAGATGCGCCGTATATGCCGCTGGCCATGGGTAAATGTCATCTCTATGTCTCCTTTTTAGAAAGAGTACCATTATACTGATATCAACTCTCTTGTCCTCTTCCCAGGGGATGGCGTCCACGGGGAATACAGCTTTAAAGCGCCTTCTGGCTCTGCTCTGGCTCCTGGCGATGATACGGAGGCGTTTGACTTTGAGAAGAAAATATCTTCGGGGGCCGGTTCGCCTGTTGAAGTGGCTTTGATATCCCAAGAAGAGGGAGAGCCTGCCGTTGCGACCACTTCGGTTGTTGTAGATTCACCTCCTTTGGTCGCACCTCTTGTTGAAGCGACGGTTGTGACCACCTCGTCTGCAATCGTTCCTGGAGGGGGACTTGCCAATGCTGCAGCCACTCCTGGCGCCCAATCGGATCTAGCTGCGTTGACTGAGCATTATACCAGCGTCTTCTATGCTACTTTGAAAGCACTGATACCGATGGTGCTGAAGGGGAATCTGGACCTCGAGCGCCTGAAGAAGTCCTCTCGGATCCCGATAGAGGCGATCCGGGATTTTGACGGCACAGGGATAGCTGATGCCCTGGAGACGATGGTTAATGGTTTGGAGCAACCCATCAACGAATATCTACGGCTAACTCGGGACGACATTGAAGCTGAGGTCCAGTCCAGATACAACTCCATGACTGCGCATTTTACCAAACAGATGGAAAGCTTGGATAAACTCGTTCAAACACGTCAGCTGGAGATGGACGAAAGAACGATCGTCGTGGAGGAGGCCCTTGCTCTTCAACTAAGGTGCCAATCCGAGCATGAAGGGAATGTAGCGAGGGCTCGCAAGTTGAAAGAAAAGCTCGCTCAGGCGGAGGAGTGGGCTTTCCAGTCGTTGGCAGGTCTAGACGTAGCGACTGCTCAATTGAGCGCAGCACGACGGGATCTGGATCGTGCAGAAGCTGCCCGTGCGGGGGTTCGTCGGGCGAGGGCCGAATTGTCCCTCAGGGGAGACAATGAGGCACGACTGGAGCAGGCCCGCGCCGATGCCTTGGTCTCCAGGGATGAGAGGATAGCTGCACTGACGAAGCTGATTCACGATCTGACTGCTCCTCCACAATGATGTACCCTTCCCTCTTTTGTTTGCTTCCCGGTGTAATTTTGCTCTTTTTTGGGAATAAATAAAGCGAACTCTTTTCTGACTTTGTAGACCTATCATTTCGGAATGTAAATGACAGGTTTTGGGCGAGGGCGATATCAGAGATGATATAGACATGATAGGCTCTCAAGAAACTTTAGCAGGACATACTTATTCAGAGGTCATACGGACATGATAGAATATGCTTTGACTAAGGCTTGTAGGCAAGATACTATCAGAGGTGATATGGACCTGATAGGCTCTCAAGAAACTTTAGCAGGACATACTTATTCAGAGGTCATACGGACATGATAGAATATGCTTTGACTAAGGCTTGTAGGCAAGATACTATCAGAGGTGATATGGACATGATAGGCTCTCAAGAAACTTTAGCAGGACATACTTATTCAGAGGTCATACGGACATGATAGAATATGCTTTGACTAAGGCTTGTAGGCAAGATACTATCAGAGGTGATATGGACATGATAGGTATTGCATTTCCAAATTAGTCGAACGTATCTATTCAGAGGTTATATGGACATGATAGGATACGACCCAACTAGTTTTGTTTTGGAAGTAGTTTTGTCAGAATTGAGGTTTTCGCTATATTCCAATTGAGCAGAGGAGGTTAAGCATAGTACCTTTTCAGGAATTTGCCGTTGATAGGAGCCATTAACAGGTCTCCATTAGGCTGGGCTAACCTGTAAGCGCCATTTGAGAACGTCGTCTCGATCACATAAGGACCCTCCCATTTGGGCTGGAATTTGCCTTTACTCCTGTGAGTAAGAATCATCGGCCTTCTCACGGCTAGAACTAGCTTGCCGACTTTGAACACTCTTTTCTTTACTTTATGATTGAAAGCTCTAGAAATGCGTGCTTGGTAGAGCGTGATGTGCTGTTGAGCTTGGAGGCATTTTTCGTCAAATCCTTCTAGCTCCTGAAGCCTTAAAAGGTCATTCTTTTCTTGAGTCAGTTCGTTAGCCATGGCTATCCTAAGTGACGGGATCTGGATTTCAATGGGGAGAACCGCTTCGCTCCCGTAGACCAGTGAGAATGGAGTACAACCTGTCGGTGTTCGTACCATTGTGCGGTATGCCCAGAGACATTCGCCCAGTCTCTCATTCTAATCTCTTTTGTTCGAAGAGATGAACTTCTTCAAGAGTTTGATAATGGTTTTGTTGAAAGCTTCCGCCAAACCATTAGCAGCTGGATAATATGTCGTAGAGGCAATATTATGTATCCGATTTTTATCGCAAGATCGATAAAATGCTTGACTGATGAACTGAGGCCCATTATCCTGAATTATCCTCCGAGGTACCCCGAAGCGATAGATGACGTGATGCTTGATGAAGCTGATCACATTAGACGCCTTTACCTCAATAAGAGGGATCGCCTCTGTCCATTTGGAGAAGTAATCCGTGATGGCCAGTATGAACTGGTGACCCCTGGAAGAAGACGGGTGAATAGGACCGACGACATCCATACCCCATGCTTCGAAAGGCCAGGATGCAACCGTAGGATGTAGATATTCAGACGATTGACGTATGAAGTCTGCATGGACCTGACAGGCTCTGCATTGTCTTGCATAGTTGATCGCGTCTGTGATCATAGTGGGCCAGTAATAGCCCATTCTCCTGATACGATCCTGTAGCTTAGGATCGGGTTGATGCGCCCCGCATACGCCGTCGTAAGCTTCACGGGTAATCTGCTGTGCTTCGTCGTCAGAGAGACATCTCAATAGCAGTCCGTCATAGGTCCGGGGATATAGGCATTGTGAAGATGCATCGAAGTAGAAGCGTAGAGATCGTCTTTTAACGGATACCGCTTCTTTAGGATCCTCTGGCAAGATTTCGTATGCCACAAAATCTATAAAGGGACTCTTCCAATCTCTTCTGGGAGGATCGGCGTGTGCAGCGTAGCTGCGTTCTATGTGAGAGTTGTTTTTCACACAGAATAAATCTCTATTAAGAAGGATTACCAAATCCTGCCTTCTTATAGGAGTAGCTAAATCTGCGGCTAGACTGGCTAGGGCATCAGCTTCAAGATTCTGGGATCGAGGTACATGCTCCAGGAAGAACCCTTTGAATGTCACGGCTATCTCGACCGTTGCTTGGTGATAGGGGATGAGGTCTGGATTCCGGACTTCATATATTCCTCTGACTTGATTGACGATAAGCAGAGAATCACTGAAAGCTTCCAGGGATTCGACCCCCAGCTCTTTAGCGACTTGGAGCCCGATTAACAGAGCGTTATACTCTGCCACGTTGTTGGAGCAGGGCTCGTTGAGAGAGTATGCTCGGTAGATGACGAGTTTGTCGGGAGTAACCAGGACGATTCCTACTCCTGAGACCACTTTTCCTTTGGGACCAGTCCTGGAGGCACCATCGAAGAATAGTTGCCATGCGTCACTTTCTATCGTAGAATTGCATTCATTTCAGAGATGTCTCCAGTGTAGTGATGCGTTGCTCCGTGTTTCCTGATGGTGAAGCCTCCTCGCGTTCATCTTAAACGGCATAAACTCCCATCTCCCTGGGTGTCATCGAAGGATTAGTATAGGTCGCTGTAGAAGTCGACTCTACACTTTCAGCATCTGATTCGGAGGCTTGGCGGTCTTCGGCGTCGGAATCAGAAGAGGACGAAGCTGGTTATCGTGACCTTGCACGAGTGTTTTGGAATACCCCGGCTTCAGCGTTCCTGAGGAGCTCATTGAACCTCCTTCGGCTCGGAGGCCTGGAGGGACGACGTCTTGAGTTCGAACCTCGTCTAGGCATGTGTGAGGCCATGTTTACAGATGCATGCGCGGGCTCCTTTTCCTGGAAAGACAAAGAGTAGATTAATCGGTCGAAAACCGATCATCTCTTTCTAGAGCAGCAGCAGTTAATCACAACCCTATGACTATTACAACAGTGCGCGCCAGGAGGCGTAATAGACATATTGGAAAGTTCTCTCTCTTTACGCTTCTGGATTAGATATTTGTACAGGTTAGGGGGAATTGCAGAAGAAGATGATTCCTTGTTTCTTCTGTTCCTGCCAGCGGGCATGCAGAGTTTTGGCACTATGGCTCTTGCTGTACCACCTGTGTATAACAGGTTGGCCATCTGGGTGGCAGATAACCCTGGGGGAGGTTGCCTCTCCGCATTTTGAGCTTGCTTTACGCCGAGGGATTTCACCTGGCGTAATTTGGAGTTTTGCTCAAACGGGCGTAAAGCTGAAGAGGTCCTCAGCCGGCCGTCGGCTTCTCGCATAATCCGGAGGGTATGCAGATTGTCCCCTCGTTGGCGTAAAGGTCGAGGAGTTGAATACTCTGCCATTTGCTTCCCTTCGCGGAGACCACAGTGCTCATCTGGTTCCCCGTAGAGGTCAGATGTCATCTTGCGTGCGGGGCGTGGCTTGTTCTTCCGATTTGGCGCTAAGGCATTATCAGAAGTTTTGTCTGTACCGCGCGTAGCGGAAGACTAGTTTCTGCGCGTAGAGTGCAGTGGATACTCCTGGGTTAGCGCTAAGGCTTTGCCCGAGGTTTTGTCTGTACTGCGCGTAGCGGGAGACTGATTTCTACGCGTAGAGCGCAGTGGATACTTCTGGGTTAGCGCTAAGGCTTTGCCCGAAGTTTTGTCTATACCGCGCGTAGCGGGAGACTGAATTTTACGTGCGGGGCATGGAGGGAGCAATGCTACAACCTCATTGGTCGGAGAGATTGGAGAGATCGTAGAGTCCACAGGAATGGTAGAGGATGTCTTGGGCATCCAGACCTTGCGCAGCTTCCTGTTGTTTTGGACGGAGAGAGGGTGAGAGCTACCCCCGGTTCGAAGCATGTCCTCGTAGGCAGACTGGTCGAATTGGATGACCAGTGTCTTCTTCACGGTCCCTATAGGTACCGCATCGTATTGAGCAATTACTTCCTCACCAGAAGAGAAAGATGTCCCCAGCAGAGTCGCCATCTTGTTTGTGGTAGAAAACAAAAAGAATGAAAGATGTATTCAAGATGGGGTTTACACAAGACACGTGTTCTTTTGTTTACAAACAAACTTGTACAATATAATCCTATACGAGGATGTGGGAGTATAATTTATTTAATCTGGGTATAAATTGCTATAGGTGTCTGATCTGCAGTCGATCACTTTAGCCCTTGGACCACACGATGGTGAAGAAGTGCCGTAGAAGACAGGAGGTAGCTTCGAAGGTTACAAAAGAGGGTGGATGCACGATGCCAAGGTCGTCGATCCCTACCCCTTTGCCTGAGCTCCGGGTTCCTCTCTTTCTCTCTCTCTCTCTCTCTCTGTGTGGTTCGATCTTCCAATTGATCCCCTTGGTTCGATCTTCCAATTTGTCGACCTTTTCCTCATTGATAGAGGTCTCTATTTATAGAGTTTTAGTGACAGTGACCACTCAGTTGGTGTAAAAACCGAGGAGTGGAATCACAGCACCCTTTTATACGACGGTTAAAATAACCAATGCCTACGTATAGATGATCTTTTGAATGAGCATATAACGAAGGTCCAACTAAGGGACACAACGCGTATTGTTGCTACGAAGATCACGGCGTAAAAGCCACGTAGGTAGGTATCCTCCGTGTAGAAGAGGTGGGCGTAAAAGCCAATGTCTGTCACCATAGCATAAAAGCCAAAATAGGCCTAGAAGCCAGGTAGGCATAGAAGCCTGATGGCATAGAAGTCGAGTGAGCATAGAAGCTGAGGAGGCGTAGAAGCCCTGAGAGCATAATAGCTGAGGGGGCGTAGAAGCCCTGAGAGCATAACAGCTGAGGAGGCGTAGAAGCCACTGAGAGCATAACAGCTGAGGAGGCGTAGAAGGCACTGAGAGCATAACAGCTGAGGAGGCATAGAAGCCACTGAGAGCATAACAGCTGAGGAGGCGTAGAAGCCACTGAGAGCATAACAGCTGAGGGGGCGTAGAAGTCGAGAGAGCATAAAAGCTGAGGGGGCATAGAAGCCCTGAGAGCATAACAGCTGAGGGGGCGTAGAAGCCACTGCGCAATGCTGAGTGCTGACGTGGACGTCTTTAGCCGGAATCACGGCTTTTGAAGATATAATCAAATCTCTTGCATTAAATACGGAGATCTGCCACCATCCTGTGCATTAATTGCGAAGGCGTGTTCTGAAGGCCTGCCCCCGTTCTGAGCATCAGGCGAAGAGACGTGCCTCGAGCCTTGTACAAAGCACAGCTTTTGACGTGGCAGTCTGTTTGTCTTCCGCGGTGTGTAGATGGTTTCACGTTTGCCTGTGTAGAACAAGGCAGCGTATCCCCTTGTATGCGAAAAAGCAGTTTACACAAGGGGGTGTCACCACACGATGATTCGGTGATTCTTAATCAAATCCTCTGCATTAAATGCAGAGATCCGCCATCATTCTGCGCATTAAATGCGGAGGCGTGTTTTTGAAGGTCTGCAGCTCTTCTGTGCATTCGTCGCAGAGACGTGCCTCGAGAAGACTGTCACCGTTTTGTGCACCAATCGCAGAGACGTGCCTCGAGCCCTGTATAAAGCGCTGCTTTTGACGTGGCAGGAGGTTTGTCTACTGTGTAGTGTAAACAACTCATGTCTGCCTGTGTAAAATAAGGCAGCATATCCCCTCGTTCATGTAAAAGCAGTTTACGCGAGGGAGATGGCGGTAACTGACAGCCTGGGTCGCAGTGCCGTGCTATCATTATGGCCGTCACCTGGGTAGCCGAGCCGTATCCTTTTGTCAGAAGTCCAGACGTCAGGTTCATTGCAGGGTCTGACAGGTTCATCTCGGGGAGCACGAAGCGTTCCTCGTACGATTTAATACCGCATTTGAAAGCGGATGTGTTTTACGCCATATAGGCGACGAAGCCCTCTGCTTTACGCTCTGAGGCGGCCTGGACATACTACACTTACTCGGATGGTCCTGAGAAGCTCTTGACTTGCCTGCTTGATAGCTCTGAGGTCATCTCTTTACGCTGCCCCGCACTAATAAGTTGCGTATAGTCATCCGGCATATTTTTTATGCTTCTACAACAGAGAGATAGAGTTTACTATAGAGTTGACTCCCAAAGCCGAGCCAGTTACTTCCCTCGTCTACAGACTAGCACCGAAAGTGTTGGTTGATTTTATGGTCCAAGTTGATAATCTCTTAGACAAGGATTTCATTCAGGCTAGTATTTCTCCATGGGGAGCACCCATCTTATTTGTGCCAAAAAAGGATGGGACGGTATGTTTGTATATCGATTACAGGACGCTAAATGCTGTAACGATAAAGAGCAAGTACCCTTTGCCGTGCATCGATGATTTATTTGATCAGCTGAGTGGCACATGTGTATTCACGAAGATCGATCTCAGATCCGGTTATCATCAGATCAAGGTGAGAAAGGAGGATATTCTAAAGACAACGTTTTGGACGAAGTGCGGGCACTATGAGTTTTTAGTCATAACGTTTGGTTTAACCAACGTGCCAGCAATATTTATGAGCCTAATAAATAAGGTTTTCCCTCAGTACTTGGATAAGTTTATGGTGGTATTTATTAACGACATCTTAGTATATTCCAAGAGCAGGAGAAGCATGAGGAGCCTCTCAGGATTATGTTTGAGACGCTGAGGCAGGAGAGGCTGTATACCAAGCTTAGCAAATGTGAGTTCCGCTTGGATAGAGTACCATTCTTGGGTCACATAATCACTGTAGATGGACTGTTAGTTGACCCTGAGAAGATCGCCACAGTATAGACGTGGCCTACCCCTACATCAGTTATGGAGATTAGTTTTCTTGGACTTGCTGGATATTATCGGAGGTTCATGGAAAACTTCTCGAGGATCGCTGTGCCTATGACGCGGCTGACGCAAAAAGGCAAGAAGTTTATTTGGACTGAGGAGTGCCAGACGGCTTTCGATGAGCTGAAGATGCGTCTGATATCAGCACCAATTTTGATATTTTCTTTTAGACCTGGAGGATTTATGGTGTATAGCGATACGTCTGGGAGCAGATTAGGATGTGTGCTGATGCAGCATGGTAAGGTGATAGCTTACGCGTCGAGACAACTGAGGGTTTATAAGAAGAACTATTCGACACACGATCTAGAGCTAGCTACAGTGATATTTGTACTAAAGCTATGGCGGCACTACCTTTATGGAGAGCTGGTTGAGATTTACACAGATCATAAAAGTCTGAAGTATGTCTACACTCAGAAGGAGCTCAACATGAGACAGAGGCGATGGCTAGAGTTGATGACAGACTATGATATCGAGTTACAGTACCACCCTGACAAGGCGAATGTAGTAGCAGATGCCTTAAGCATGAAGCCCATGGCATACTTTTTGACGACTCAGCGATATTTGTTAGAGGATCTTCAAGTGCTCGGGATAGAGGTTGTATTACCAGGCATGGATGGACAGATGGCCAGTCTAAAGGTTCAGTCTATATTGGTTGAGAGGATCAAGGTAGCCCTGCCTACAGATACGAGATTTCGACGACTGCGAGGGAGGACAGAGGCCGGCATGCAGACGGGACTCCGAATTCATGAAGATGGAACATTAAGGTATGTAGATCACCTATACGTTCCGAGTGACGAGCTACGCCATGAGTTGATGACCGAGGCTCATAGCTCAATTTATTCTATTCATCCGGGGGTACGAAGATGTACCGAGATTTGAGACAACACTACTAGTGGCATAGGATGAAGAGGGAGATTGCGAGATTCATGGAAAGATGTTTGGTCTGTCAGCAAGTCAAGGCCGAACATCAGAGGACTGCAGGACTATTGCAGCCGCTTTCAATTCTCGAGTGGAGAGCACATTACCATGGACTACGTCACAGGATTTTTGAGGAACCCTAGTAGGAAGGATGTAGTCTGGGTTGTCGTGGACTGTGTCACTACCACGTTCCGAAAACAGGGGTATTTTCGACTTTTTGTAATATTTAATATTATGGTAGTTACAATTAAGTAATTGCATGATAATTAATTGTTTTAAATAAATATGTGAGATATATAATTAAATATAATTATATATGGTGTTCATTCGTTTTGAGCTAGCAGACTTGACCTAGAAGCCCAGTAGATGACGCCTGTCCGAATTGTGGAATTCGGTATTTAATTGTTTTATCTAGAATTAAATTCTTGGAGGTAATAATTAATTACCATATTTTAATTAATTATTGCGCATTGTCTTTGTTTCGATATTTGGAGCACTACCCTAGCTTTTGTCTTCCAACAAATTTTACAATCTTGCCCTAGACATGCCCGCCTTTCATTCTGCTATTTTTGCAACTCATAATTGTGCTCTTTGTACATTATTTCTAGCCGCACAAAAATTATCGCGGACGTTATTTAATAAATCCCTATTTTGCATCGTTGTGCGTTCCAATCAAAAATTGGGGACAATCTTGACCTATTTTTCGTACGGCCCAAATTAGGGTAATATCCTGTTCTGAGTCTTCTTCATTATTGGTATTGATGACCTGACCTGATTTTGGCCCCATGTACTCCTAATTAATTTTAGAACACAACTTGCATTTTATTCTAATTAAATTGAGGATACTATTTAAACCAATTCTGAAATTCCAATTTAATTTCAGTGCCCTGCTATTTTAGCCCACACCAAACTTATAGTGCCTCTGACCCTACAAAACACCGGACACCGAATCGCCCGCCAAATTTTTGTCATTTCATGCATCTGTGCAAATACCCAAATTTAAGGGGGCTAATTTGCAAATTGGCATTTTGGTGTCAACACCCATTTGTTAAAACCAATGAGGGAGCCCAATAATTTTTAATAAAGCCTCTCACCCTCATTCCCATATGAAAATTCCTTCATGGCCAATCTAGACCACCCATTTAAAGGGGGGTCAATCACCACCCTTGATCTCACAACACCCTCTTCCTATTTACAGCCCCATCAACACCTTTCCCTAGAAAACCCTAATCCCCAAGCAAGCCCCCACATTCCCTCTCTCCAACGTATGTAAAATTTCTTCTCTTCTTCTTCTTCTTTTCTCCTTCTTCTCTTCTTCTTCTTCTTTTCTCCTTCTTCCTTCTTCTTCTTCTTTATATTTTTCCATTTGAATTCAAAGGGGAGGGGGGAACACTGTTCACTCACCCTCCCCAAACCCGATTCCTGTTCACCCGGCGGGCCTCTGCGACTCCGGCGGGCGGCCAACATCATCACCACTCCCTCTACTCCACGCCCCGGCCTGTCCCCGAGCACCGACCCCCTGGCTGCTCCTCCCCTCGCCGCTGTTGTTCTTCCCCGAGCATTCTCCTCCTCCTCCCAACTACTATTCTCCGGCGCCTCGGCTGACCGACTGATTCCAACTCCGGCTGTGCTGCACCTCACTCCACCACGGGAACCCCGACTCAGCCGACCGCTGCTCCACCCGGACTCCTCTCCGGCTGCAACTCCCCGGCCATCCCGAAGCTCCTCCCCACCCGATCGGCCAGAGCTCCGACCAATCCCCCGTTGAACTCCACCCGACTGCACCGGAATGCTCCGGCACTGGCAAGCCACGTCCAGCAGCGCTCATTAAGCTCTACGTCTTCACATCGTGCGACATCGTGAGCTCAGCCCCGTGAGCAATTGGCAACGACCACAACTTCACGCCGTCCCCGTTCACCTCGTTGTCGACCCACCAGCGTCACCACCCTGCACCTCCTGCTGTACACCTCGAGCTGACCTCTGAACCACCCCGGCGAGCCCTCGACTCCTGTCAGTGGACACCAGTCGACCCCTGTGAGCTCCTCTCCATCTTCCTCCTTCATCGTATTTTTCTATATACGTATATGCGTATATATATAGATATATGTATAAGAATATATGTGTATATACGTATATGCGTGCGTGTAGTGTATATGTATATATATTTAATATGATTGATATATATAAATACGTATTTTAGTATATGTATATATTCAATATATGTATATATATTTTTCCTGGTATACGTATAAAATTGGTATATAGTATATATATATATTTTAGTATATGTATGTATTAATATATATATATATATATTTATATATATATATATATATGATATATGAAATTTTTTAATATATATATGTATAAACGTATTTTGGTGTATAGTATGTGTATTATTTTGGTATAGGTATTTTTGGTATAAATATACACATATTTATTTGGTATAATTTCATGTAGTATAGGTGTAATAAAAATGTATTTTTAATATTTGAATTAATTGGCATCTGCATATATTCTTCATTGTATGAATACTTATTCCTCGTTTAACGTATAATTTTGGTTATGTATATATAAATATGGTACGTATATTTTTAACATATATAAAAATATATAATATATATATTTCTATTTAATGTACATATACTTATACGTTTTGTACGTAATTTTGGTAACCCTATATATAAGTATTATTTTTAAATTATTGATATTGGTAATATATATTATAGGCGACCCGAGTGTATATGGATACCCGTAACTACACACGACCTTGACCCTGTGAACTGTTAGTTGACCGCCGTACGTACACTGACGTACTGGCGAGCCCTGTACCATTTTTTGATCGTCTGTCTTGCCCAGCAATCACAGACGCGACGCCCGTGCAACTTGACGCACTTGACCCTAGTTGACTAGTGCCATACCTGGCAGAGCCCTGAGTTCATGTATTCGTGTTGTGTTAGTGTAGCATCTGATGCAAGGTTACATTTATTATATGTCTATAGGACTGTTGGATCACCCAGGCGATATTCTGGGACAGGATATCGGTATTCACCAGCTAAGGACCCAAGGCGAGTACATTTTCTGATTAATTTCTAATTTATGATATCTCCTATGTTCACTGTATCTAGTATAAATATCCATGTTCTTGACACGTTGGTTACACGGATTGGTATACACGGATCTCGTTATGAGATGTTATTCTTTATTCATTGTGTTGCTTGTACAAGACTTGTTTTCTTGATATCTTGTGCATGTACAGACACTGAGACCCGGAGAGATTTGCTACCTCCCTAGGGAATCCCGTGCCATAGCGTACCATGATTGGATCTACTATACCAGTCGGGGGTTGGGGAGTATTTTAGTGTAGATATGTGATCATACCCAACTTTTCATGCATCATAGCTCACCCCACATCTCACGTCGGGTGCGGCCTGACCATCTCCGTGCCTCATAGCTGTTACGTGTGATTAGCCTGACCTCTACATGTATCATAGCTAACCAACGGTTAGCCTGACCTTCCATGAATCATAGCTAATCACATGTAACCAGCCTGATCAAGTTCCCAAGCCGATCACATGTTAAAGCTAGTACTCACACACTTAGTTATAGGTTTCTTGCTCATTGACATATTGTTTCTTTTCCTGCATTTACTTACAGTATTTCCAGTATTTCTTTCCTTGTACATTTCTCGTACCTATACATGCATCTGGTATATTTCCATCTAGAACTGCTACATAGTTTATGTCATTTATATAGAACTGCTATTTAGAGATGTACTTTGCTCCTTCCTGACTGGAAAATATTTTTCCAGACTGTGACCTTAGTGGACTTGTTTCTGACACTTGGGGATTGGTTGTTACTGATTTCATGTATGATTATTTTATCATTAGACTTGTGTGGTATTCTTTATTTCTTCAAATTTCTATCATGCTTTAGTTGTGATTGAGTATGTTGTTAATTTTTAGTGTTATCCGAGTCTCCTTATGGAGTTGGATACTAGCGTGAGATTTGGTTAGATAGTTACATGACCTAGACAGCGTTCTACCGTCGATGCTGCGGCGTAGGCTGGACGTACCCACGCACTCGTACCCCTAAACCGGGTACGGGTCGTGACAGACTGACTCACCAAGTCGGCACATTTCTTACCCTTCAGAGTTGGACAGTCCACGGAGATATTAGCTGACATATATATGAGGCAGATAGTACAACTAGATGGAGTGTCTGTCAGTATTGTATCGGATCGTGATTCTAGGTTTACGTCACATTTTTGGCGGAGTATGCAGGAGAGTCTAGGAACTCATCTCAAGTTCAGTACTGCATATCATCCACAGACTGATGGTCAGTCAGAGCGTACGATTCAGATACTAGAGGATATATTGAGAGCGTATATGATCGACTTTGGAGGATCATGGGAGGACCATCTACACTTGGTAGAATTCTCCGACAACAACAGCTACCAAGCCTGCATACGTATAGCACCTTATGAGGCACTGTATGGCAGGAAGTAAAGTTTATCGGTATGTTGGAGTGACGTAGGAGAGCGTCAGATACTTAGTCCAGAGTTGGTGACACAGACAGTAGAGAAAGTGAAGAAGATTCAGGGCCACCAGCGTGCAGCACAGGACAGACAGAAGCATTGGGCAGATGTGCACCGTAGACCCTTGGAGTTCAAGGAAGGTGACCATGTATTTTTGAAGATATTATCCACTCGTGGTACCATCAGATTCGGGGGCAGAGGCAAGCTGAGTCTGAGGTACATCGGACCTTTTGACATCTTGGAGCGAGTTGGCGAAGTGGCTTATCGTCTTGCATTGCCTCCATCATTAGAAGGAGTGCACGACGTATTTCACGTATCGCAGTTGAGAAGATACGTAGCAGACCCTAGAAATGTGGTCGATCATTCAGAGATTACAGTTGGGCCCAGTTTATCATATACAGGGTAGCTAGTGGGGATACTCGATCGCAGTGAGAAGATTTTGAGGGGACAGACTAATCGACTGGTCAGGGTTGCATGAAAGCATCATTCGCCAGGCGAGTCTACCTCGGAGTACGAGGATTCCATTCGACAGTATATCCCGTATCTATTTGAGTACCGAGGTACGAATTTATGTACTACATTTTATTACCTGTTAACTTTTTAAATTCTCGTAACTCTCATTCGTGCTTTACTTTTAATTTCGGGGACAAAATTCATCTAAGTTGGGAAGAATGTAAACCCACTCAAATTATTATCTTAGGTAGACTAGATAGGGTTAGAAATTTTTGTTTAGCATCAGGGTGTTTGAGGTTTAAAAATTAGTCTACGTTGACTGGTTCTTTAATTTAAACCTTGGTGCACCCTACCGTTGCTACAATATTTGGAGCCGAACAATAGTCCTTAATTTCCAACAAATTATTGCACTCTTGATCTGACAAGCCAACCTAGGCGCTGGATATTTTTGTCACTCATAAACACACTCCCTTGTGCTCTAATTTAATTGCACAACTTCCCAGTCCCAAAATCAATTCTTTAATCCTATGTCGCGTACCTATGTCGTTGCCATCAAGTTGGGGACACAAAATCAACCCGTTTTCTCAAACCAATTAAAGGGGCCAAGACTGACACCAAGCCTACACCGTTCATGACCTTTCTGTCACTCTTAATTGAGACCCCATGTGCCCCATTTAATTTAAGAGCACATGACACTTTATTTAATTAAATTAGGGATACCAACTTAAACTAATCCTAACCTAACCCCAATTTAACCTAATACCCCATTCAAGAATCCCATGCAAAATACACAACACCCCCTCACCCTACAAAACACCAAATACTACTTTCCACACCAAATCCCCACCACTTTTCCTTCATGTGCAAATATCCAAAAGTTAAATGACTTATTAGCAAATAGGGTGCTAGGTGTCACCACCCTATTGGTTAAAACCAATGAAGAACCCCCCCAACCTTACATGGATCGGTCATGTTCCCCTCTCTCTCCCCATTTGCTTTGTATAATTTCTGTATGATGAATCAAGACCCTTGATTCAAAATGCTACTTCATCACCACCACACATCCCCCTATAATAAAATCTCCTCACACCATTCCCAAAGCAGCCGGCCCTAATACCTAGAGAAGGCTAGGAAACCCCCCCTCTCTCTCTCTCTCCTCCCTCTTTCTTCTACAGCCGAGGCTCTTCTCCTTCTTCCCACTTCTTCTTCTTCTTCTTCTTCTTCTTCTTCTTCTTCTTCTTCTTCTTCTCCTTCTCCTTCTTCACTTCTTTCCAACTTCGTCTTCTTCTTCAACTCTGGCCTCCACCCGCAACCACTCCGGCCACATTACTATTGCCTTCACCCGCAGCAACACCACCACCCGATGCCACCAGCAGCAGCCTCCTCCCTCAGCTCCGCCACCGCAATGGAGCAATACGCCGCCGCCGCTGCCAACCACTCCGGACACATTCGCTGCTACTTCCAACCGCAGCAGCTTTGCCACCCTATCACTACCACGTCCACCTCGCACCACCACTACCACCACCTCCATGGCCAGCACCACCACGACCACCACCTCCTACACCTCTATCCGCCATCATCATCACCACCTTCATACCACCACCTCTACGGCCAGCACCACCGCGCCCATCACCTCCTATACCTCCACCCGATATCATCATCAACACCCTCGTACTACCACCTCCACGGCCAGCACCACCCTCGACTACCACCTCTACGGCCAACACTACCACGACGACCGCCTCCAGCACCACCACCTCCACGACCAGCTTCACCACCCCCACGACTACCACCACCAGCCACACCTCCTTCACGTAGTCGAGCAACACCTTTTTTATGCAGCCGAGCACCCCCACCACCTCGGTCGACGCCATCCCTGACCGAAGTCGCAGCGTCGCTGCTGCCACCACCCGCATCCACCGGGGTAACTCCTCACCCTTCTTTTTTTAGTGTAGTTTTGTTGTTATGCTAAAGAGACCCTAGTTAGGGTTAGGGTTCATGAATACTTTACATGCATATTTTTATGGTAAATATTGAGGAGTAGGTATATATGTTAAATGGTGTTATAATAATATAATGATGGTTATTTATTGAGAGCTTGATAATTAATAACTAATTTATTTGAGGATGAATAAATTGAATGTACATAATAATGTCTGTGAATACAAGGATGGTATGGTTAAGGATGAGCATAGCTTGAACGACTGAAATTACCGTGATAAATATTAGGGGATTGGAGATTTTGTTTGATGACGTTATACTGATTGTTGATCGTATTTGATGCAACGTTCCTTTAGTCAACTTGGGCCAACCCTCTAGTTAGTGTCTATGTAAGCTATATGAAACTAAGACAGAAGCCTATGCTAGACGTATGTCACCTCTTATTTTAGAATATCATCGTGATAGTTTATTGATTAATTTTAAATATCGTCTCTAGGTACTTCCGGATCTGCGGACTTGGACGTTGTACCGGAGCCCCACCTTTAGCATTCGAATCCAGGCAAGTGTATCTTGCCATCCTGTATCTCAGTTTCCAGATTACTATTTATTTTATCTATGCATTGTGCGCGCTTTGGATCAAAATCATTACTTAGCGTCTGGGTCGTAACCGGGTGCAGACGTTCGTTGGTAACGTTTGGTAACGATTGATAGATGTTCGCGACACCTTGATGTACCTACTTGGTTACATCAGAACCTTAGGACACATTCAGACACCGTCATCATGCCAGACTTCATGTATCCTGATACTGTCAGCATGACCAGAATCTGGGATATTGGGTCTCACTTAGGTGGTTATGCTAGATTACACCAGCGTTGCACATTGTTTCCTTTCAGTTTTACTATGGCATATTTTTTTTTTACCTTGTTACGTCCCTCTGAGGACCTGGTTCCCTGCCAGATTGTAGGGTCGATTGCTGACGGGAGGCTGGAGCTGCTCATGAGTTTTATACAGGTATTGTTACTCGATATTTGTATTCACTTCTTCATTTTTCAGCTATTATGATTTTTGCTTATTCTCTGCTAGTATAACCCAGTATTTGTAGACTCGTATTATTTTCTTCGAGTCTATTCAGACGAGTGTAGTGTTGGGTGCACACCATGATACATGTTGTCCTTTCTTTATTACATATCTTGTGGTTTGAGACATAAACATATAGACCGTGTTATCTAGATAGTAACCATCATTTACAGCTTATATGTATTCAGTGTCAGACTTGAGTCCCTTTGGTACGTAGCTGGCCATTGCCACGTAGACTAGTCCCTTATATTTTGGGACTGGAGCATGACAAAAAGTGCGCCATTGTGCCATTCTCTTCAAAAGTGCGCCACTGTGCCAGTCCCTTCAAACGTGTGCCTCAGTACCACTCGTTCAAAAGTGTGCCACTGTGCCATTCTTTTTAAAAGTGCACCACTGTGCTATTCTCTTCAAATGTGTGCCACAGTGCCACTCCTTCTGTAAACCCCCTCGATTTATTCTGTAGATGGTCAGGTTGGATTTGGAAAATTTTGGATTTAGCAGCAGATGTTGAGGTTTAGAGTGGAGTTAAGTTTGCCTGGTATTTTAATTCATTTAATTTAAACCCTTGGCGCATCCTATCATTGCTTGATTATTCGGAGTCCAATATCAGCCCATAAATTCCATCGGATTATTATACTTCTGACTTGACCTGCCAAATTAGGCACTGGACTTTTCTGTCTTCATAAAATCAGATTTCGTTGTGCTCTAAATTAATTGCAAAATTTTCCGAAACCGTAATCCATATTTAATTCCGTGTCGGACACTTGTGTCGTTACCCTAAAATTTGAGATACCAACTTAACCCGTTGAGCCGGACCAACTAAAGGGTCGAAGACTGACTCCAAGCCTCCACCATTTTTGGCCTTCGCGTCATTTTTGGATTTTGACCCTAAGTGCCCCCAATTAATTTAAATTCGTGGGACACTTTATTTCTATTTAAATCGGGGATACCAACTTTGTAAATCCCATTTTTAATCCAAAATTAATCTCAATGCCTTTCTAATTAAACCCGTGCCTAACGCACAACATCCTCTCACCATGAAAATTACTAAACATAATTTTCTCTACAAATTTTGCATCATTTTGTGTGTTCATGCAATTTCTTGAATTTAGGGGGGGCTTAGTTGCAATTTATTGATTTAGGTGTCATCACCTTATTGGCCATGACTAAATGGAGAGCCAACCATTCTATGACCGTAGTCAACCCATCTCCTTCCCTTATTTTTTTTCATGAAGAAACCCATTTCTCCATGATCAATCCTGACCCTTCATTTAAAAGGGAGCATCATCACCACACATCTCTACCCACACTCCCCTTATTTAATGTCTCTTCCTATACACATACCAACCGGCCCTAATCCCCAAATCCTTGGAAAACCCCCCTCTCTTTCTCTCCTTCCTCTTCCTGTGACATACACACAGCCATTTTCCATTCTCTTCTTCTTCTTCCTCTTCTTCTTCTCCCCCTCTTCGGAACTCCATAAAAGAATTTCCATATCTGCCACTGTCTGGATCCTGAAATTTTGATCATGTCCTCTCCTTCTTCTTCCTCCATGAACGCCCAGTCGTAAACCCGAAAGACCTCCTTCAAGACCAGTCGACGGCCGCTACAACCTCCGCTCCGACAAGACCCACCCCTCCACTTCTTCCACTCCAAATCCATCTCCCAGTTGACGGTCGTCCACTTGAGGGAGAAAGCAACCGACGATGGCTTAGCAGCCTCTCACACCGCCGACCCCTAGCGGCAGAGTACGGTCCGCCACCGCTAGGTTCCTCGGCGCCAGCAATGGCAGCCGCGAGCTGAGATTCGTCGGCACGAGCGGCTCGAGGAAGTTCGGCTCGGTGAACAGCCGGATCGGGATCGGCGCAGTCGCCGCCTCGGCCTCGACCTCCGTGAGCGGGATTTATGATGGGAAGGGGACTTACTTGGTGTCATTGGGACAGCAATTGTAGGACGCCGGGAAGAAGCTTGGGGGAGTCCAGCATTACAACAGGGATGACATGATTAATAGCAGCCGATGCATGTCTATTGCCTGGGTGCCAGATTGTGATGGTATTTTTGTTGTTGCACATGTTGATGGAAACCTTTATGTATATGAAAAAAAAAAACAAGGATGGGACTGATGATTGTTCCTTTCCTGTGATCAAGGATCAGACTCAGTTTGCTATCTCACATGCTCGATCAAGCAAGAGTGACCCTGAAGCTAGATGGCATATTTACCAAGGTTCAGTCAACAACATTTCATTCTCAACTGATGGAACATATTTGGCCATCGTTGGTAGAGATGGTTATTTGAGAGTTTTTTTGACTACCCCAAAGGGCAATTAATCTGTGGTAGAAAAAGCTATTATGCTGCTTTATTATGTTGCTCTTGGAGTTCTGATGGGAAGTACATATTGACTGGTGGGGAAGACGATTTAGTGCAAATGTGGAGCATGGAAGAAAGAAAGATAGTAGCATGGGGTGAGGGACAAAATTCTTGGATTAGCGGGGTTGCATTTGATTCCTATTGGTCAGCACCAAATTCGGGGGGGTTACAGAAGAAAACGTAAAGTACCGCTTCGGTTCTGTTGGCCAGGTACTACGGGACCTAAGGACTTGGATGTGGTACCAGATCCCCGTCATCAACAGCCGGACTCAGGCAAGTGTACCTTGCCACTCTGTATTTCAGATTACAGTTATTTATTATTTTTTTATGTACATTGTGCACGTATTTATGTTGACGTTCGATAATCCACGTCCGGTTCACAACTGGGAGAAACGTACGTCGTAACGTCTTAGAAAGATTGTTGGTTGTTTCATAGTATCTCGATATGCGTACCTGAGTATATCGACACCCCAGGACACACTCATACACTGTGATCATGCCAGATTCCTGTATCCTGATACTGACATCATGACCAGAGACTGGGATGATCTTAGGGTCGCGTCTGTCGAGTTACTTCCGTGAGTCCAGACTGTTAGATAGAGGTTCAGGTTCAGCCCACAATCGTTGACCGCTTGGGAAGGGAAAGACAGTTACTAGACGTTTGGGCTACTCTGTACGCGCTTATATATGTATATGTAGTGATCCTGTATTATAGTGTAGTGATATCACCCGTGTGTCTCTGTGCTCGGAGCTACGGTACGACTCGTGTGTCTCTATGTTCGGAGCTACGGTTTATTTTAGAAAGCCCACGCGTCGAACATTGTCTTTAAACTGTGTCACACTAGTTGGATATGATAGAGTACCCTGTCGTGCACTTGTACTTTCTGTTTACTTGGCATATTGTATTTCTGTACCTTGTTACGTCCCTCTGAGGACCTGGTTCCTGCCAGTTTTGCAGCATAGATGATTACGGAGCATTTGGAGTTGCTGTTGGAGTTGCAGGTCTTGCGGGCATGGTACCAGGTACTCACACTATATCTACCGGCATTATGATTATTTTACATTGTTTATTGCATCTGTTGTTGTAGCCTAGTTTTTATAGACTCATACTTCTTCTCGAGTCTATTCGAGTTAGTGTGTTATTGAGCGGCCGACTCTAGCACATATAGCTCTTTCTTGTATATTGTTGTTCATTGTGGATTGAGACATAGAGGTTTACATTTGTGGAATATCTAGTTAGTGCCCTTTATATTTTACAGCTTATACATATTCGAGTCAGACCCGAGTCTGGTCGAATGCGTAGCTGGCGTGTCACGTATTCCTGGTCCTACGTATTTTGGGACTGGGACGTGACATGTTTTTGTGGTGGCCTATACAGGTCCGATTAAAATCATCTTGGTCACCTGACTGTGCCAAGCGAGCCTGCAAATTAGGAATAGATGTTATGATTGTTGAATAGGATCTCAATCCATAATCGATTTTAAAAAACTCTTTGTATGTGATTATTGCCCTTGGACTTCCACTTTGCATTCGTTCAATCTTCGTCGATATCGCTATCCTTGTTTCTTGTCCCCTATTATTCGGGAAGATGAATGCTTGTGACTGATAATTTCCCTCCAGAAGAAGATCGAAGACCAGACGGCAGAAGACAAAATTCGTATACCTTTCTCTGAGAAGATTGTTACCTTATCAAGATAGATTGATAGGTTCTTTGGATTCTAGAACTAGTGTGTAAGGTTGGCAAGAGAGTTGGACCCAATAGTACCCTACTCGTGCTTAAGGTAACAGTAATCTTGGAAGTACTGAGAGCTAGAAAGATTGATGATCATGACCTAGAATGATGTATAGAAATGCATAGCCTGACGATGGAAACTAGTGGTTGTATATGATAGCAATACCAGGAATGATATTATGGACTAGAGAAGATAAAAATTTTAGGATCTCACTTGGAAGATAATGATCGGATTCCAGGAATTCTAGTATATGCTTGAGTGATACCATTATTGTACTTGTGACTTGGAGAGATGAATAATGAAAAGATAAAATTTGAGGAATAAAATTTTAGGGAAAACTTTGAGGAGAAGAGAATTATACATTAGGCGAGGAAATTTTTTTCTTTTGAGGATTGATGTTAGAAACAGAACGGGAGAAATTATTTTGAGGTTTAGTCTAGACTATGACCTTATCCTAGACATGGATTGGTTGAGCCAATACCACATGACGAGAGATTATCGACGTGATTACATTATTTATGACCACCAGATTATCCTGAGTTTGAGTTACTTCAGGGCGCCCAGGAGTATGGTGCCCAGCTACCTTAGGGGTATACAATACAGGAGGTGAACCAGTATACCACCATATTATATCAGAGTTGAGGATGTGTTTCTAGAGGATCTTCTAGGCCTGCCACCTAACAGAGAGGTAGAATTTGCTATAGAGTTGACTCCAAGAGCAGAGCCAATTATTTTCTCATCTTCAAACTAGCACCGATAGACTTGGTTGAGTTGAAGGTCCATAGTAGAGGATTTCTTAGACAAGGGTTTCAGTCGGACTAGTATTTTTCCATGGGGAGCAACCATCTTATTGTACCAAAGAAGGACGGGACGATACGTTGCATAACGAATATAGGGCATTAAATGCCATAGCGATAAAGAGCAAGTACCATTGTCGCACATCGAAGATTTATTTGAATCAGCTAAGTGGCGCATATGTATTTTGAAGATCGATCTCAAATCCAGCTATCATCAATCAAGTTACGGAGAGAGGACATTCCGAAGATGGCTTTTCGGACAAAGTATGGACACTATGAGTCTCTAGTCATGCCGTTGGGCTTAACCAACAGGCCAGCAGTATTTATGAGTTTGAGAAACAATATTTTCTACCAGTACTTGGATATTTCGTGGTGGTAATTATCGACGACATCTTGGTTTATTCCAAGAGCCAAGAGGAGCACGAGAGATATCTCAGGATCGTGTTGGAGACGCTGAGACATGAGAGACTGTATGCCAAGCTCAGCAAATATAAGTTATAATTAGATAGAATAGATAGTATACGCATCAGGACGACCAAGGGTTAATGAGAAGAACTATCAGACGCTCGACCTAGAACTAGCTACAGTGATAATTATACCAAAGCTATGGCGACACTATCTTTATGGTGAGCATGTTTAGAATTATACAGAACACAAAAGTCTGAAGTATATCTACACGCAGATGGAGCTCAATATGAGACAGAGGCACTGGCTAGAGTTGATGACAGATTATGATATCGAGTTGCAGTACCACCCTGGCAAGGCGAATGTAGTTTACGACTCATCGCCAGATGTTAGAGGATTTTCAGGAACTCAGGATTGAGAATGTATTGCCAGGCATGGATGGACAGATGGCCAGTCTCGAGGTTCATTGAGAGGATCAAAGCAGCATTGCCTACAGATGTAGGATTTCGACGTCTGCGAGAGAGAACAGAGGCCGACATGCAGACAGGACTCAGGATTCATGAAGACGGAACATTGAGGTGTGGAGATCGCCTATATGTTCAGAGTGGCGAGCTACGCCAAGAGTTCATGACCGAGGCTCATAGCTCGATTTATTTCATTCATCCCGGGGGTACGAAGATGTACCGAGACTTGAGGCAGCATTTCTGGTGGCATATGATGAAGAGAGAAATTGCAAGATTTGTGGCAAAGTGTTTAGTTTGTCAACAAGTCAAGGTTGAACATCAGAGGACTGCAGGATTATTGCAGCCACTTCCCATTCCCGAGTGGAAGTGGTAACACATTACCATGGACTTCGTCACAGGATTCCCTTGAAGCCCTAGCGGGAAGGATGCAGTTTGGGTTGTCGTAGACAGACTCACCAAGTCTGCACAATTCTTTCCCTTCGGAGTTGGGCAATCCACAGAGATACTAGCTGGCATGTATATGAGGCAGATAGTACAATTACATGGAGTGCCTGTCAGCATCGTATCGGATCGTGATTCCAGATTCATGTCGCATTTTTGCGGAGTATGCAGGAGAGCCTGAAAACTTGTCTCAAATTCAGAACTGCATATTATCCACAGACTGATGACCAGTAAGAGCGCACGGTACAGATATTAGAGGATATGTTGAGAGCGTGCATGATCGATTTTGGAGAATCTTAGAAGGACCATCGACACTTGGTGGAATTTACCTAAAATAATAGCTACCAGGATAGCATACAGATGGCACCTTATGAGGCACTATACGGCAGGAAGTGTAGGTCACCGGTATGTTGTAGTGACGTGGGAGAGCGTCAGATACTTGGTCCAGAGTTGGTGACAAAGACAGTGGAGAAAGTCAAGCAGATTCAGAGCCACCTGCGTGTAGCACAGGACAGACAAAAATATTGGGCAGATGCGCACCACAGGCCATTGGAGTTCAAGGAGGGTGACCATATTTTTTTGAGGATATCGCCCACTCGTGGTACCATCAGATTCGGAGGCAGAGGCAAGCTGAGTCCGAGGTACATCCGCCCTTTTTGATATTTTGGAACGAGTTGGCGTAGAGGCTTATCGTCTTGCATTGCCTCCATCATTAGAAGGAGTGCATAATGTGTTTCACGTATCGCAATTGAGGAGATATGTCGCAGACCCTAGCCATATGCTGGATCGTTCAGAGATTACAGTCGGTCCTAGTCTGTCTTACGTAGAGCAGCCAGTTGAGATCCCCGATCGCAGCGAGAAGACTTTGAGAGGGCAGACTATTCGACTGGTCAGAGTTGCATGGAAACACCATTCACCAGACAAGTCTACTTGGGAGCGCGAAGATTCTAATCGGCAGCGGTTCCCTTACTTATTTGAGGAGCAAGGTACGAATTTACGTACGGAATTTGATTACTAGTTGTTTTAAAATTCTTTTAGATATTATCGTACTTTACTTTTAATTTCGGGGACGAAAATTTTCTAAGTTGGGAAGAATGTAAACCCCCTCGATTTATTCTGTAGATAGTCAGGTTGGATTTGGAAAATTTTGGATTTAGCAGCAGATGTTGAGGTTTAGAGTGGAGTTAAGTTTGCCTGGTATTTTAATTCATTTAATTTAAACCCTTGGCGTGCCCTATCATTACTTGATTATTCGGAGTCCAATATCAGCCCATAAATTCTATCGGATTATTGTACTTCTGACTTGACCCGCCAAATTCGGCACTGGACTTTTCCGTCTTCATAAAATCAGATTTCGTTGTGCTCTAAATTAATTGTAAAATTTTCTGAAACCGTAATCCATATTTAATTCCGTATCGGACACTTGTGTCGTTATCCTAAAATTTGAGATACCACCTTAACCAATTGAGCCGGACCAACTAAAGGGTCCAAGACTGACTCCAAGCCCCCACCATTTTTGTCCTTTGCGTCATTTTTGGATTTTGACCCCAAGTGCCCCCAATTAATTTAAATTCGTGGGACACTTTATTTCTATTTAAATCGGGGATACCAACTTCGTAAATCCTATTTTTAATCCGAAATTAATCCTAATGCCTTTCTAATTAAACCCGTGCCTAACGGACAACACCCTCTCACCATAAAAATTACTAAACATAATTTTCTCCACAAATTTTGCATCATTTTATGTGTTCATGCAATTTCTCGAATTTAGGGGGGGGGCTTAGTTGCAATTTATTGATTTAGGTGTCATCACCTTATTGGCCATGACTAAATGGAGAGCCAACCATTCTTTGACCGTAGTCAACCCATCTCCTTCCCTTATTTTTTTTCATGAAGAAACCCATTTCTCCATGATCAATCCTGACCCTTCATTTAAAAGGGAGCATCATCACCACACATCTCTACCCACACTCCCCTTATTTAATGTCTCTTCCTACACACATACCAACCGGCCCGAATCCCCAAATCCTGGGAAATACCCCCTCTCTCTCTCCTCCCTCTTCCTGTGACATACACACAGCCATTTCCCATTCTCTTCTTATTCTTCCTCTTCTTCTTCTCCCCCTCTCCGAAACTCCATGAAAGAATTTCCACATCTGCCACTGTCTGGATCCTGAAATTTCGATCATGTCCTCTCCTTCTTCTTCCTCCATGAACGCCCAGTCGCAAACCCTAAAGACCTCCTTCAAGACCAGTCGACGGCCGCTACAACCTCCGCTCCGACAAGACCCACCCCTCCATTTCTTCCACTCCAAGTCCATCTCCCAGTTGACGGTCGTCCACTTGAGGGAGAAGCAACCGGCGATGGCCCAGCCGCCTCTCACGCCGCCGACCCCCAGCGGCGGAGTACGGTCCGCCACCGCTAGGTTCCTCGGCACCGGCAATGGCAGCCGCGCGCTGAGATTCGTCGGCACGAGCGGCTCAAGGAAGTTCGGCTCGGTGAGCAGCCGGATCGGGATCGGCGCAGTCACCGCCTCGGCCTCGACCTCCGTGAGCGGGATTTATGACGGGAAGGGGACTTACTTGGTGTCATTGGGACAACAATTGCAGGATGCCGGGAAGAAGCTTGGGGGAGTCTAGCATTACAATAGGGATGACATGATTAATAGCAGCCGATGCATGTCTATTCCCTGGGTGCCAGATTATGATGGTGTTTTTGTTGTTGCACATGTTGATGGAAACCTTTATGTATATGGAAAAAAAAACAAGGATGGGACTGCTGATTGTTCCTTTCCTGTGATCAAGGATCAGACTCAGTTTGCTATCTCACATGCTCGATCAAGCAAGAGTGACCCTGAAGCTAGATGCCATATTTGCCAAGGTTCAGTCAACAACATTTCATTCTAAACTGATGGAACATATTTGGCCACCGTTGGTAAAGATGGTTATTTGAGAGTTTTTTTGACTACTCCAAAGGGCAATTAATCTGTGGTGGAAAAAGCTATTATGCTGCTTTATTATATTGCTCTTGGAGTTCTGATGGGAAGTACATATTGACTGGTGGGGAAGGCGATTTAGTGCAAATATGGAGCATGGAAGAAAGAAAGATAGTAGCATGGGGTGAGGGACAAAATTCTTGGGTTAGCGGGGTTGCATTTGATTCCTATTGGTCAGCACCAAATTCGGGGGGGTTACAAGAGAAAATGTAATGTACCGCTTCGGTTCTGTTGGCCAGGTACTACGGGACCTGAGGACTTGGACGTGGTATCAGATCCCCGTCATCAGCAGCCAGACTCAGGCAAGTGTACCTTGCCACTCTGTATTTCAGATTACAGTTATTTATTGTTTCTTTATGTATATTGTGCACGTATTTATGTTGACGTTCGATACTCTGCGTCCGGTTCACAACCGGGTGAAGATGTACGTCGTAACGTCTTAGAAAGATTGTTGAATGTTTCGTAGTATCTCGATATGCGTACCTGAGTATATCGACACCCCAGGATATACTCATACACTGTGATCGTGCCAAATTCCTGTATCCTGATACTAATATCATGACCAGAGACTGGGATGACCTTAGGGTCGTGTTTGTCGAGTTACTTCCGTGAGTCGAGACTGTTAAATAGAGGTTCAGGTTCAGCGCACAATCGTTGACCGCTTGGGAAGGGGAAGACTGTTACTAGACGTTTGGGCTACTCTGCACGCGCTTATATATGTATATGTAGTGATCCTGTATTATAGTATAGTGGTATCACCCGTGTGTCTCTGTGCTCGGAGCTATGGTACGACCCGTGTGTCTCTGTGTTCGGAGCTACGGTTTATTTTAGAAAGCCCACGCGTCGAACATTGTCTTTAAACTGTGTCACACTAGTTGGATATGATAGAGTACCCTGTCGTGCACTTGTACTTTCTGTTTACTTGGCATATTGTATTTCTGTACCTTGTTACATTCCTCTGAGGACCTGGTTCCCTGCCAGTTTTGCAGCATAGAAGATTACGGAGCATTTGGAGTTGTTGTTGGAGTTGCTGGTCTTGCGGGTATGGTACCAGGTACTCACACTATATCTACCGGCATTATGGTTATTTTACATTGTTTATTGGATCTGTTGTTGTAGCCTAGTTTTTATAGACTCATACTTCTTCTCGAGTCTATTCGAGTTAGTGTGTTATTGGGCGGCCGACTCTAGCACATATAGCTCTTTCTTGTATACTGTTGTTCATTGTGGATTGAGACATAGAGGTTTACATTTGTGGAATATCTAGTTAGTGCCCTTTATATTTTATAGCTTATACATATTCGAGTCAGACCCGAGTCTGGTCAAATGCGTAGCTGGCGTGTCACGTATTCCTGGTCCTACATATTTTGGAACTGGGGCGTGACACCTTCAAAAGTGCACCTTTGGGTCATTCTCTTTAAAAGTATGTCGTAGTGCCACTCCTACAAATGTTGTGCCATTCTCCAGACGACTTCTAAAGTGCGCATACTATCCACTAGCAATGAGCGATTTTAAGTGTGTGACATACATGCCGTACTTATCGTGAAAGGTGTACAAATAACTGTCCCCCACGACCCACGCTTTTCTTACATAGGAAAATATGTGTCAAGTAGGCAGCAAGTTGTTCACCCACTCATGCAGAATGTGGGTGTTTGTGGTATTAAACAAAAGAATGAAAGTGTATTTCAATGACGGGGTTTATAAGAGACCCGCGCCCTTTTGTTTACAAACAAACTTGTACAATGTAATCCTATACGAGGATGTGGGAGTATAATTTATTTAATCTGGGTATAAATTGCTATAGGTGTCTGATCTGCGGTCGATCACTTTAGCCCTTGGACTACACGATGTTGAAGAAGTGTCGTAGAAGACAGAAAGCAGCCTCGGGGGTTGCAGAAAAGGGTGGATGCACGATGCCCTGGTCGCCGATCCCTATCCTTTGCCTGAGCTCTGGGTTCCTCTCTCTCTCTCTCTCTCGATCTCTTCTCTCCTTGCTCGATCTTTAATTGTTTGACCTCTTCTCTGAGTCTTCAATTGTTCGATCTTTCAATTTTTCGACCTTTTTCCTCATTGATAGGGGTCTCTATTTATAGAGTTTTTGTGATAGTGACCACTCAGTTGGTGTAAAAATTGAGGAGCGGACAACACAGCACCCTTTTACACGACGGTTAAAGTAACCAATGCCTGCGTATGGATGATCTTTTGAATGAGCATGTGACACGGGTCCAACTAAGGGACACAACGCGTACAATTGCTACGAAGATCACGGCGTAAAAGCCACGTAGGTAGGTATCCCCCGTGTAGAAGAGGTGGGCGTAAAAGCCGATGTCTGTCATCGTGGCATAGAAGCCAAGTAGGCATAGAAGCCGGATGGGCGTAGAAGCCCGATAGGCATAGAAGCCGAGCAGGCGTTGAAGCCGAACAGGCATGAAAGCCGAACAGGCATAGAAGCCGAGCAGGCATAGAAGCCGAACAGGCGTAGAAGCCGAGTGGTCGTAGAGACTGAGTGGGCGTGGAAGCCGAACGGGCGTTGAAGCCGAATAGGCACAGATCCTGGGTGTAGAAGCCGCTGCGTACCGTGCCAAAATGCTGACGTGGACGTCTTAGCCGGAATTACGGCTTTCGAATATATAATCAAATCTTCTACAGAGATTTGCCATCATCTTGTGCATTAAATGCGGAGACGTGTTTTGAAGGTCTGCAGCCCTTCTGTGCATCCGTCGCAGAGACGTGCCTTGAGGGAAATTGTCACTGCTCTGTGTAATTAGACGTAGAGACGTGCCTCGAGCCCCGTACGAAGTGCAGCTTTTGACGTGGCAGCGGTTTGTCTTACCGCGGAGCGCAAAACAGCTCATGTTTGCCTGTGTAAAGCAAGGCAGCATATTCCCTTATACGCGAAAGAGCGGTTTACGCTGGGGGGACTTTGGTAGACGACGGTTTGGTGATATTTTAACCAAATCCTCTGCATTAAATGCAGAGATTCACCATCATACTGTGGGTACGTCCCGAGGGGTCTGCCATCGTTTTCAGCCGTCGTCTGGGTAGCCGTGCAGCACTTTTTTGTCAGGAGTCAGAGGCCAGGTTCACCGCGTGACTTGACAGGTTCATTTCGGGGAAGACGAAGCGTTCCTTGTACGCTTTAACGCTACTTTGAGAGCGGCTGGGTTTTACGCCATGGAGGCGATAAAGAACTCTGTTTATGCTGGGGCGGCCTGGACGTACCGTACTTTACGCGGATGGTCCTTTGAGCTCATATTTCATGCTGTATTTGGCGGAAGAGCTCTGTTGCATATTCGACGGCTCTGGAGGCCTCTGCTTACGCTGCTCTGCATTAAGATGCCGCGTGGATCCTCCCAGTGTATTTTTCATGCTTCTACAAGACCCCCTTCAAAGCTTTTAAATTCCTCGGAATTTGAAATGCTTTGAAAGAAGCATGAACGGCCCCTTGTAACTCGAAACATTTCTGAATGGAGCATTGAAACGGTCGGTACTGACTTTATGGCAGATTTATTGGGGACCGCTGTGATCTCTTTCGCCTATAAAAGGCTGTGGGGGGTGAACCTATTTTCACCATATTCCCATTGTCATGCAGAGATGATCGCCGGAGCTCGTCGGGTCGATCTGAGGAAGAAGGAGATCATGTTCTTCCAGCATATAGGAAGCCGAAAAAGACGGCATCTTCGAGCAAGTGTCCACTGCAGCGATGGATCATGGAAGGATATCTTAGCCTCCCTTGCTCGGGATAATCAGCAACTTTGTATGGCGTTGCACCAGGAGAGAGGAAGGGTCGTATTTGACCACACAGCTTGTAGACTGTTTATTTCTTCCTGAGACCCCTGATGACGAGATCGGACAAACCGTAATCTGTCGTCCTGATTGGGTTGGGTTTGAAGAAACCCCAACTGGATCGGCCATGGCGAATGGAGGATCTTCTTGTTCATGACTGTGGTGGTCATGAACAGCCATGGAGGAAGAGGAAGATCGGCACCGGCGCGAGAATCTGTCAGGACAGCTTCTGGGCGATCTTCTGACAACGATGGGGGGGAATCCTTTGTTGACAGGATTTCCCTCATATGTAATCACGAAAATAAAAAAACCCCTGTAGACAGGATTTCCCTCATATGTAATTGTGATTTTAAATAAAGTCGTCTTTCTTCTCTGCATATGATCGTCTTTGCCATACGTTGCTGTGAAGTTTGGATATGTGCAGCTTTGACACGTCTGAATCTTTACGTCGACTGATAGAAAGAGTATTAGGCCCAGTCTTTTACGCATAGCGAATAGTCCATAGAACGCCGCTGAGTGTCCTTGAACATTTAGAGCTGTCCTGTTGCTAGGACTGAGGGACGGCGTAGAATTCTAAACTGTTGCTTCTCTGATGAGCAGGATTTTGTTCAGACTTCGTCTTCAAGAATGATCTCTCGAAACTCCCTTGGAACAGGGTCGAGGTTTTTGGCTGTCAAATTGAGTTGCCACCTTGATAGACGGGATGTTCAGACTGGAGTCTGGATGAACCTCCAATTTTGTACCTGAGAAGAGTAATTTCTCGATGTTTGAACTCTGTATGCTTCGGGTACTTGGGATGCTGTGGGTCAAGAACGAGTATCTTCTGTGTGAACTCTTTGCAATTGACCGCCTTGGGGACTGTTCGGATATGCGGAAAATCATGGAGCACAAAATTATCAGTCTGTAGCCTCTGAGCGTAAAAATACTACCGAGCGCAAAATCGTAGACTTGTGGTTCCTGAGCGTGTAGTCATAGGTTTGTTGCCTCTCGAGCATAAAAGCTACCGAGCGCAAAGGCATCCGGGCATAAACCGTAGACTTGTAGCTGTCGAACGTGAAGCCGTAGATCTGTTGCTGTCGAGCGTAGAAAAGCTCCTTTAGCGCAGAACTGTAGATCTGTAGCCTGTGAGCGTAAGAACACCATCGAGCGTGAAATCATAGACTTGTGGTTCCTGAGCGTGAAGTCATAGGTTTGTTGTCTCTCGAGCATAAAAGCTACCGAGCACAAAGGCATCCGGGCATAAACCGTAGACTTGTAGCTGTCGAACGTGAAGTCGTAGATCTGTTGCTGTCGAGCGTAGAAAAGCTCCTTTAGCGCAGAACTGTAGATCTGTAGCCTGTAAGCGTAAGAACACCATCGAGCGTGAAATCGTAGACTTGTGGTTCCTGAGCGTGGAGTCATAGGTTTATTGCCTCTCGAGCATAAAATCTACCGAGCACAAAGGCATCCGGGCATAAACCGTAGACTTGTAGCTGTCGAACGTGAAGCCGTAGATCTGTTGCTGTCGAGCGTAGAAAAGCTCCTTTAGCACAGAACTGTAGATCTGTAGCCTGTGAGCGTAAGAACACCATCGAGCGAGAAATCGTAGACTTGTGGTTCTTGAGCGTGAAGTCATAGGTTTATTGCCTCTCGAGCATAAAAGCTATCGAGCACAAAGGCATCCGGGCATAAACCGTAGACTTGTGGCTGTCGAACGTGAAGCCGTAGATCTGTTGCTGTCGAGCGTAGAAAAGCTCCTTTAGCGTAGAAATATAGGTTTTTAGCTCCTGAAAAGAAAATTTCTTCGAGCGTGAGGTTTTTACGGATCTGTTGCTTCTGAGCGTAAACTGAGCGCCACCGAGCGTGAGATCGTCGATTTGGTATCTGCTGAGCGTAAAGTCGTAGGTTTGTGGCCTCTCGAGCATAAAATCTACCGAGCACAAAGGCATCCGGGCGTAAAACCATAGACTTGCAGCTTGCGAGCGTAAAACCGTAGATCTGTTGCTGTCGAGCGTAGAAAGCTCCTTTAGCGTAGAACCCGCTGAACCGTCTTGCACGAAAAAACCTTTCTAATTCGCTGACTGTCCGTTTTTCGAGGGTAGTCGGCTGACGTAGCATCCAGTCATAACCAACTCTTAATTACGAGATCCGGTTGGGGTCTCGAGGGGTTCGTCCGAGGATTCGAGGAGTCGACTCGGACCGTATATATACCCCAAGCTTTTTGAGGGAAAGAGCTTCTTATCTGCCTTCTGCGAAAGAGAGCTTTCCTTCGTTCCTTCTCCGAGCACTTCGAGTCCTCAGAAATAGCGTCAAAACAAACTTTCTCCACTAAGGGAAAGAGCGTAGGTTCTTCTTCTCGTTCTTCGGTACCGACGAGAGATTCTTTGGTCGGGCAAGGTGAACCTCCTTCTGAGAGAAGTATCCTGCCGATGAGCAGTGCACCCGGCTTTAGAGGTAGAGCTTTTTGGGATGAAAAATGACAAAAAATCCTTCGCACACGTTGAACGTGACCGCACTAGGTCGTCTTCTGTGCTGATAGCCTCTTTTGAGGAAGATGACGCACGGTGATGTTTTCATCTTTTACGCCCACATTTCTAATGTGCCAACATAAAAACTCCATATTTTCGTAGTTCTGAGCGTAAAAGCTGGCGCGCCAGGTAGGGGGCTTGGCAATCCTGGAGTAGTTGATGCTCTGGAGGCGGTGGTTAATGGTTTAGAGCAACCTGTTAACGAATATTTGCAGCGGGCTGAGGGCAGCCTTGATGCTGATGTCCAGGCTCGATTCGACCTCATGGCTGAGCGGCTCGCTACAAAGCTTGAAAGCCTAGACAACTCTATCCAGAAGCACAAGCTGGAGGTGGATAGGAGAAAAGCTGTTGTGGAAGAAGCTCTTGCTGTTGAGACGCAGTGTCGATCCGAGCATGAAAAGAATACAGCGAGGGTCTCCAAGCTGAGGGAAAAACTTGCTCGGGCAGAGGAGTGGGCTTCCCAGTCGTTGGCTGGTTCAGAGGTAGCGACTGGTCGACTGAGTGAAGCACGACGGGATCTGGACCGTGCGGAAGCTGCCCGTGCGGGCTGTCTTCGGGCAAGGGCTAATCTGACTCTTACGCATACCTCCGAGGCACAGCTGGAGCGGGCTCGCGTCGATGCCTTGGCCCTTAGGAATGAGAGGATGGCTGCACTGGAGCAGCAGATTCGTGATCTGATTACTCCGCCATCTTGATGTATCTCTCCCTATGTAATTTTGCCTCCTTCTGGGAATGAATAAAAGTGACTCTTTTCTGACTGTTGTGGACCCGTCATTTCAAAATATAAATGACAGTTTTTTAGGTGAGGGGGATATCAGAGGTAGTATCGACCTGATATACTCTCGATAAACCTCTTTAGCAGGATATATCTATTCAGAGGTCGTACGGACATGATAGGATATGACCTAACTAGTTTCTTTTCTTGGAGCAGTTTTGTCAGAATTGAGATTCTCGCTATGTTCCACCTGGGCAGGGGGAATTAAGCGTAGTATCTTTTCAGGAATTTGCCGTTGATGGGAGCCATTAATAGGTCCCCGTTAGGCTAGGCTATCCTGTAGGCGCCGTTCAAGAACGTTGTCTCGATCACATAAGGGCCTTCCCACTTGGGCTGGAATTTGCCTTTACTTCTATGAGTTAAAATCATCGGCCTTCTTACTGCTAGAACTAGCTCGCCGACCTTGAACATCCTTTCCTTTACTTTATGGTTAAAAGCCCTGGAAATGCGTGCTTGGTAGAGCGCGATGTGCTGTTGAGCTTGGAGGCATTTCTCGTCTAATCCTTCTAGCTCCTGAAGTCTTAAAAGGTCATTCTTTTCTTGAGTCAGCTCGTTAGCCACGACTATTCTGAGCGACGGGATCTGGATTTCAATAGGAAGAACTGCTTCGCTCCCGTAGACCAGCGAGAATAGGGTACAACCCGTCGGCGTTCGTACCGTCGTGCGGTATGCCCAGAGGCATTCGCCCAGCTTTTCATTCCAGTCTCTCTTGTTTGAAGAGATAAACTTCTTTAAGAGTTTGATAATGGTTTTGTTGAAAGCTTCCGCCAGACCATTAGCAGCTGGATAGTACGCCGTGGAGGCAATATTGTGTATCCGGTTTTTATCGCAAAACCGATAAAACGTTTGGCTGATGAACTGGGGCCCATTGTCGTGAATTATCCTCCGGGGTACCCCGAAGCGATAGATAACGTGATGTTTGATGAAGCTGACCACGTTGGATGCCTTTACCTCAGTGAGAGGGATTGCTTCGGCCCATTTGGAAAAGTAATTCGTGATGGCCAGTATGAACTGGTGACCCCTGGAAGAAGACGGGTGAATAGGACCGATGATATCCATTCCCCATGCTTCGAAAGGCCAGGATACGACCGTAGGATGTAGATGTTCCGACGGTTGATGTATGAAGTCCGCATGAACCTGACAGGCTCTGCAATGCTTTGCATACTGTATTGCATGTGCGATCATGGTCGGCCAGTAATAGCCCATTCTTCTGATGCGATCCTGTAGCTTAGGCCCGGGTTGATGCGCTCCACATACGCCGTCGTGAGCTTCACGGATAATCTGCTGTGCTTTGGCGCCAGAGAGACACCTCAACAGCAGTCCGTCGTAGGTCCGGCGATACAGGCATTGTGAAGATGCATCGAAGTAGAAGCGTAGCGATTGTCTCTTGACGGATACTGCTTCCTTGGGGTCCTCCGGTAAGATTCCGTATGCCACGAAATCTATGAAAGGACTTATCCAATCTCTTGTAGGAGGATCGGTGTTTACAGCGTAGCTGCGTTCTATGTGACAGCTGTTCTTCACACAGAATAAATCTCTGTTAAGAAGGATTACCGAATCTTGCCTTCTTATAGGAGTAGCTAAGTCTGCAGCTAGGCTGGCCAGGGCATCAGCTTCCAGATTCTGAGATCGAGGTACGTGCTCCAGGAAGAACCCTTTGAACGTCATGGCTATCTTGATTGTCGCCCGATGATAGGGGATGAGGTCCGGATTACGGACTTCGTATATTCCCCTGACTTGATTGACGATGAGCAAAGAATCACCGAAAGCTTCTAGGGAGTCTACCCCCAGTTCTGTAGCAACTTGGAGCCCAATTAGTAGAGCGTTGTATTCCGCCACGTTGTTGGAGCAGGGCTCGCTAAGAGAGTATGCTCGGTAGATGACGAGTTGATCCGGGGTAACTAGGACGACTCCCACTCCTGAAACGACGTTTCCTTTAGGACCGGTTCTGGAGGCGCCATCAAAGAACAGTTGCCATACGTCACTTTTTCTTGCGAAGTTACATTCTGCAACTTCATCAGGGATGTCTTCGTATAGCTTGGAGGTCTCCGGGATCGGATGAGCCGCTAGAAAGTCGGCCAGTGCTTGGCCTTTGATGGACTTCTGTGGGATGTATACCATGTCGTATGGTGTTAGCAGCATCGCCCAAGTTGCGAGTCGGGAGTTGAGGGCACTTGGCTTGCTCATCAGCACTCGGAGAGGGTTGATCCTGGAGATGATATGAATAGTCTGGCCGGTGACATAGTGCCGCATTTTCTGGACAGCGAACATCAGAGCCAAGCATTCCTTCTCCACTGGGTTGTACCGGTGCTCGGCCCCGACCATCATCCTGCTGAGATAGTAGATAGCCTGTTCATGACCCGCATCATTTTTCTGTGCGAGGAGAGCTCCTAGCGAATGATCCATTGCCCGAACGTATAGCAAGAATGGTTTTCCCATGATGGGAGGCACCAGAACTGGCGGACTGGTTAGGTAGCGTTTGATATCCCCGAACGCTTGCTGACAGGTTTTGTCCCATATGAAGGATACACCTTTCTTCATGAGATGAGAGAAGGGCTGACATCTCCCCGAGAGGTTGGATATGAATCGCCGGATATAAGCCAGACGTCCTTGGAACCCCCTGAGTTTCCTCAGATTATGGGGCGGTCGCATCGCCGTGATCTCCTGGACTTTGTCGGGGTCTACTTCGATGCCTTTGGTGGTAATGACAAATCCTAGGAATTTGCCACTGGATACACCCAGAAAGGACTTTATAGGGTTCATCTTGAGTTAATGCTGGCGCATTAATTCGAATACTGCCCTCAGGTCTCGGGTGTGATCACCTTTGAGACGACTTTTGACAGCTATATCGTCTACGTAACATTCTACTATTTTGCGTAAATGCCCACGGAATATATTACTCATAGCCCGTTGGTACGTAGCCCCAGCGTTCTTTAATCCGAAGGGCATGACCGTATAGCAATATACCCCCAGTGGTGTCCGGAAGGCAGTGTGCTTCTCGTCTTCAGGATGCATCTTGATCTGATTGTATCCTGAGAACCCTTCCATGAAAGACATGCGTTCGAAGCCGCAGGTGTTGTCGATCATGATGTCCGTAATGGGAAGAGGGAATTCATCTTTGGGGCAGGCCGCATTCAGATCGCAGTAGTCGATGCAGATACGTACCTTCCTATTTTTCTTCATGACTGGGACCACGTTAGCGACCCAGTCGGGGTGTTGTTCCTCCCGGATGAAACTGCAGGTTATCAACTTCTTGCCTTCAGCCTCGATAGTGTCCATCATATCGGGGCAGAACCGTCGTTGGTGCTGCTTTACCGGCTTCGAATCGGTCAATATATTGAGCTTATGAGTAGCTACCTTCGGGTCTAGGCCCGGCATATCCTCATAATCCCACGCAAAGACGTTAATATATTCCTTTATCAGCTGTATAACTTCTTCCCTTTCAGGTGGGGGAAGATTGTTACTGACAAATATTAGCTTTGGTGAGAGCTCACCCCCAACATTGATCTGGATGACTTCGTCCTTGGTGGGAGGTTCCCTCTGCTCGAAGCAGAATTCCCACTGCGTATCCATCTGTTGAGCCCAGGGGTCATCCTCGAATGGCTTTGTATCCTGCTCCTCGGCTTCTGAGGGATTTGTCATTACCATATTCACTGACAGTGCTTGTTCGAGAGCATCTGGTGAGTTGGAGGGCGATGAGCTGTTCTGGGAGGAGGAAAAGGGGTCCTCTTTTGGCTCAGAAGTTGCGAGGGAAGTGGCATACCCTAACCCGAGACGAGTTTGTCGATTGCGGGGGTTGCTGCACGGAGGCGTTCGTCTGCCTCTTCCGTCGTTGAGGCCTGGCTTCCGTTTCAAGTCGTAGCCCATGTTTTGCATGATCTTTAGCGCTTGCGGGCTATAACGGTGAATCTGTATTTTCCCTGTGTCGTCATCGAAGGGATCTTCTTGGGCAGCCGATTGATTCCGCATGTGACCGAAGACTATTGAGTGCTGACTGCTGCCGGTAGGTGGGACGGTGAAGATAGAATCCTCATGTGGCCCATATATCGTGACGACGTTGGATGGCGATGCTACTTCCCAGACATATGGGCGGTAGGAGCTTATAGCTTTCAAGAATTTTTGTGCTATGGGTTCTACCTCGTCATGTGGAGTAGGTCCTTGTTTTGGAGCTCGAGCATAACTATACTGGAAAAGAGGATGTTTATTATCATCTGGAATTTCACTCCTGGTCGCCTTTACACCAGTCGACTGCCTGTTGCGTCGAAGGTTGATGACCAAGGGTGGAGGTTTTTGGTTCAAAGTGATCACTAGAGGATCACCCCCTTCTCCCGTCTTGGTCTTGTCCAGGTGGATAGCCAAAGGTTCTATGGCTTTCGGATGAGTGGTTCGTCCCTTCACTTTAATGGACAGCGGCAGTGTGGCAGAGGGCTCTTCTGGCTCCCGGTGGGATTCCTCCTTTGCCTCGCCTGACCCTTCTTCCACGTGGTCCTGGGAGTATAATACGGCATCGGAGTAGTACAGCTCTATTCCTTTGAACGGGTTTAGGTCAGCCACCTCCGTCTGTACTGTTCCTTGTGCGTCAACATATTTAAGTTATTGATGTAGGGTTGAAGGAACGATGTTGTGGTCGTGAATCCACGGTCTCCCTAGCAAAATGTTGTAGGACACCTCTGAATCGATGACGTAACATGTGGCCACCGATCTAAGGTTGCCGATCTGGATTCTCAAGCGAATTTTTCCCAATGGCTTACTTTTTCCAGCATTGAAACCCACGATTGTAGTGGTAGTGTAAGCCAGTTCGCTGGTAGGAATTCTCAGTGGCCTGAGCAGACCGTGCGGAATGATGCTGATCGACGATCCCGGATCTATGTGAATCCGGTCGACTTCTATGGAACCGACGTACCCGGTGTAATAGAGGGGCCTGTCATGTCTGTTATGTTTTAACAGCATGTCGTCTTGAGTGAAAGTGATATTTGGGACCACCTCCATTGCGCTGTGGCACTGAGGACATGCCACTGGTTCCTCGTCGGGGGACTTGAGTTGTGTCAAGTACGCCTCTGCCTGCACCAGTGCTTCACTCAGGGCTAGACGAGTGTCAGGGGAGAGCCTGAGTAGCTCAAAGATGGACAACCTGGCTGGCGTATTGGCTAGTTGGGCCAGGATGTCAAATTTGTATGGCTTCTCTAAACCTTTATTTGGAATGTTTTTCACAGGTTTGTCGAAGCATATTTCTTTCTGCTTTCCTTTTTTCGCCGGAGTAGGTTTCGCAGGGCTGACGTTTGGCACGACGGGACCTTGCTCTGAAGGTTTGGTAGCTGGAACGTCAGCTGGCGCGCCTTCCTGATTTGCTCCGTTGTCGTCGAGGTAGGCCCTCCCTGAACGGGTTGTGACAAGTACCTCATCTTCGTCTGATGCAGAAAAAGTTGTGATCATGTGGCATGATCTGTATTTGGGACTCTTCTTGGAGGTAGGCTTGGTTGCCTTGGTCTCCCTCTCGAGCTCTGGCACCAAATCCGGGTGAACCCACATAATCTCGCCCTGCCGGGTAGTTAGGGGCACCAGGTTGTGATTTTGACCCCTAGCCGGGGGGAGGCTATAGGTGCAACACCATTAGGAACCTTTTGGGGAGGCAGATTGCCAAACTGCAGAGAGACCATGTTGGCCGCGATCGTCTTCTCGGTGCTGTGCAGAGTGATGGCCTTAGCATCAATTAATCCCTGGATCTTCTGTTTTAATACATAGCACGTCTTTGTCGGGTGGTGTACGTATCTGTGGAAGACGCAGTATTTGGGGTCGTCGGTATTGCCAACTTCCTGGGGCCGCCTTAGCTCCGGGAGGGTGATCTTGCCACTTTTGACGAGACACTCAAAGATACTTGGGATATCGTCGTCGTCGAAAGAGTATGTCACTACCACATTTTAGGAAAAAGGGTATTTTAGTAATTTCCTATTTAAATAAATATTGTGCATGGTAAATAATTAATTGTTGTTAGATATTATTAAATTATTTTGGACTTATTTTAGAGGACCCAACTAGTTTAGTTTGGACCCATGGACCAACATGAATTAATTAGTTAGACTTGGCCCATTTAGAAAGCCCATGGTTAAGAAGATGGATTAAATTAATTAAATGATTAGACTAGAAGCTTCCTTCCTTAATTATTTCTTCATGAGAGGCCCCAAGGGGTACATTGGACATTTTATAATTGCTTGGGGGAGGGGCTATGGCCGGCCTATATAGGAGGGGGGAAATTTCTCTCTCCTCTCATCTCATTCCAAATCTAGATCTAGAATTCTCCCACTACCAAATTCCCTCCATTCCCAATCCAATTCCCTACCAAATTCATTCCAAATTCTTTCCAATTTACCATTAGAGAAGGAGGAAGCAAGGATCTAGAAGAAGGAAGCAAGGATCTACAAAGAGGAGCAAGGATCTACAATTTGGAAGCAAGTTCATCTCAATTGGAGGTTTCATTGGGAATCCATCTCCCAATAGGTATAATTCAGATTTTTCCATTTAAATAGCTTCTAAATCTGGGATTTAATCATGTAAAATCAACCTATATATATGTAGTACCCATAGGACTTTGTTTTGTGTTCATAGGAGACCCATGGAGAAAGTTATGGTGCTTTTTGTGTCAATTTTGTTGGAATTCCGAATTTATATTTTGTTGTGTGTGTCAATTGATCCTATAGATCAATTGAACATGAGATTTGTGTTTGAGGCTAGTGTCGTGTCCATATTGGGATACTTGTGGTTCGTATTCCAACTATTTGGTGATACGTGTCATTTGGGGGTTTTTCTCCGACACGGGGCTTTGAACATGTCGTATTTTGACACGGACACATAGATCTACTTTTGACGCTTTGATTTGTTCATAAATATTATTTGTGATTTGTTTGTGTCCTTCGGGGTGCAATTGGTTGTGTGTTGGACTCGTGTCGCATGCGTATCCTAGATCTAGTGGGATACGGTGAGATACTCTCCAATTTAATGTGTTTATGTATAGATCTAATTATGTATGGTTTAAATTCTTCATTTAAAATTAGTAAATATATATAGATATTATATATTTATTTTGTGTATTTATTATGGTAATTATTGTAGCATGGATCTATATTTTGTGTGTGCAAATAGTGTACAATATAATATGTAGCTTGCATGAAATATATATGTACTACTTGTTAATAATATATTTTGTACATAAAATGTTTTATAAAATATATTTGTATGTTTAATTGTGTAAATGTATTATTATAATTATTATGTACTTTTGTATATTAATGTATATATTTTAGATGTGCTTCTAAGCCATGTTAAAATATGTACATTAATACTTGGTTGTGTATTATAACTTTTAAATATTTGTTTATATGTATAAGGTTATATATACATAAGTATTTATTTATAGTATTTATTTATTTATTGTTTTATATATTTAATATATTGATTTATATATATATTGTATATATAGTATATATATATTAAATGTTTTAGCGACAGCATCTATTTATGACAGATTCTGTCATTAATAGCCTCGGGCAGCAGCAGCAGCCGCTGAAGCCATTAATGACAGATTCTGTCATTAAAAGCACAGCAGCGGCGGCGGGTCTTGAGCGGCAGTTTAATGACGGTCTTCTGTGACAGTTATTAACTGTCACTATTTAAGTGGCAGTGGATTTTAATTCACAGGGGTTTCTGCGACAGTTTTACAGTGACAGTCAAGACTGTCACTATAGGCTGTTTAATTTCAATTTTATTATTTAACTCCCTGTTTTCAGTGACGCTTTGGCAGTTTTTATTTATATTATATATATTATTATTATATTTATATATGTATATATATATATGTGTTTTGTGAGGTATAATAATTATTATAATATAGTATTTTAATTGTATGAATATTGGTTTGCATATATATTATTTATGATATATATCATTTGTATTATTAATATACTTTGTGTAAGATTCTTTTGGAATCTATTTGATTCCTAAATTATTGTAGTTTATCTCTATATTATTTTATAGATGTCTTGTGAGGTTGACTTTGGGTTTGACCTTGTTTGACTTTAGTGGACTTTAGAGTTGACCATAGTTGACTTTTGACTTAGAATTGACTTATTGACCTAGAAATTGCCTAGTTTGACTTGTTCTCTTTCCGGGACCTTGTATTAATGTGGTATTCCATATCTAGGTCTTTGAGGCACCGAGTCAGACATTTGTGAGACTGTTCATTGGACTTCAGGCGAGTACATTCTCTGATAGTTTCTCATTTATGATATCCTCTTTGTTCGTTGTATCTAGTGTAGATATACATGTTCTCTTGACACTATGGTTACACGGATTGGTATATCCGGATCTCGTCATGAGATGTTATTCCTTGGTATATGGTGTATATGGTGCAAGTATTGTTTCATTGGTTATCTTGTACATGTACAGACACCGATTCTCGGGGAGACTAGCTATCTTCTTGGGAAATCTAGTGCCATAACGTACCGTGGTTGGATCTATTATACCAGTCGGGGTGGAGAGTATTTTAGTGTAGATATGTGATCATACCCTCCTTGTGCATATCTTGTTCCTTGTGAGTGTTGATCATACACCGCACGTATAATCAGCCAGGCCATTATACTCTTGTGCAAGTTCCTAAGCCGATCACATGTTAAAGCTAGTACTCACACACTTAGTCATTAGTATTCTTGTTCCATCAGCATATTGTTCATTATTGTATTTCTTTCCAGTATTTCCTTATTGTCTCTACATTCTTGTCTCTATTTATGCATCTTGTTTATCCACAGCTATTTACTGTTACATAGTTTTTATCATTGTTTGAGAACTGCTGTTAGGGTTGTACTCTGCTCCTTTCCTAACTGGATATATTTTTCCAGATGATACTGAGGAGTACCCTACCTATTATGGACCCCAGGATGTTGTGGGTTTAGATTCTGAGACCCTGGCTCAAGAGGGACTTATCCCAACTGAGACAGTTGACCCTGGAGTTGTAGCTTTATAGTTTTGTAGTATTCTTTGTACTGGATTTGTCTCCAGCTTATTTCTGTTCTTTCTTCAGACTCATTGATGTATTATTTTAGACTTATGAGTTGTATTGTGACTATTCATTTCTTATCTGATTCGTGTTCATTCTATCTTAGTTCTGTGATTGAGTATTCTATCATTATTGGTGGTTCATTATATTAGATAGACTTTCTAGACAGCGTTCTATCGCCGATTCTGCGGCGTAGGCTGGGCGTTGTTTCCGACTAGTACCCTTACACCGGGTGCGGGTCGTGACACGTTTTTGGTGGTGGCCCATGCAGGTCTAGCTTCACAAGTATGTGATGTCGTGGTAGTGCGACAACTTAGTTGTACTACTGCGAGCCTGCGATAGGATATAGGATATAGGCTGAGATACTCAATCACATCTAGGAAAATTCTTTTGATTCAACTATTCTCCTTTGACGTTGATTCTTGATCTCTTAAACTGTCCTTTCCTTGAATATCTTACATCTTGTGCCATATTGATTCTTTCTTTCGCTTTGTCTCAGGATGCCGCCTAAGACTAGATCACAGCAAGGGAGAGCAGTTTCTGAGAGGTCTGCGACATCCCGAGGGCCTGCACCAGTCACTTCTCCGGTGATTGGAGTGTCAGCTGCTTTCGGAGGTCCACCACCCACTCAGAGGACTGTGCCAGCTGTATCTGAGGGGCTTCCACCTCCACCTCCTGTGCCAACAGAGGCGTCACAGATGTTTACTCTGTTTCGTGAGATGCTCGAGGCACAGAGGGCTCAGTCGGAGGCACATCAGAGGCAGACCGACGTTCTACGACAGGGCATCGAGAGTGCTCATCAGCTTGCTCGTGCTGTAGTTGAGAGAGGAGTTCCGATCCAGCAACAGGTTGTTCCTCAAGTTGCTCAGCTTCGGCCAGGCAACATTCAGGACTTCAAGAAACTGGAGCCTAGGGTTTTCAAAGGGACGGAGGGCATCGTCTATGCTGATGATTGGCTCGAGGACATTGAGCGTCTTATGAGGGTGTCCCGTCTTTCTGAAGATCTGAAGGTTGAGGCGGTAGGACTTCAACTGTTCGACGTCGCTCGTACCTGGTTCAGGAATGAGCCGGTTCTAGTTGACGCAGGACAATCTTGGGAGGTATTCAGGGACCTTTTCAAGAAGAAGTTTTTCGCCCGGATAGACAGGCTTGACTTGGGGAGACAATTTGAGTCTCATTCAGGGAAGCATGTCTGTGGAGGAATACGCTGCAGAGTTCGGTAGGCTAAGCCGATTTGCAGAGTATCTGGTGAGGGAGCCGGAGGTTCGAGCTATTCGTTTCCGAGAGGGTCTAAACTGGAAAGTGAAGATTCTCATTCCGTCTTTTTATGAGACATACTCGGAGATACTTGCGGAGGCACGCAAGGTTGAGCGGGATCTGGGTTTGAAGACCAAGAGAGACCGTGATTCTTTTCTGGGGGCCAACGGCAGTGCAGTATCTGCCAAACGTCCTCATTTCCAGTCCAGACCTTTCCAGCAGCCACAGCAGAACCAGACTCCAGCTAGAGCGCCTTTTCACCAGGCACCTCAGCAGCAGAGACAGTTACAGCAAGCTCCATGCAACTTCTGCAAGAAGCCCGGCTACATCTGGGAAGTTTGCAGAAAGAGGCTAGGAGTTTGTTTGTATTGTGGTACTGAAGGGCATCAATTGAGGGAGTGTCCTCGTCGTGCAGTTCAGGGAGCAGCTCCAGCTCCGAGGGCACAGATGAGACCACCTGCAGCACAACCGAGGGGACCGCTTCCGACACAGCAGCAGCGTTTTATCCAGCATCAGCAGCAGGGAGGTGCTCGGCAGGGACGAGCGTTTGCTATGACAGTCGAAGAGGAGGAACCCACCGGAGATGTTATCGCAGGTTCTATTCTTCTTGATTCCATTCCAGCTTTAGCTTTGTTTGATAGTGGTGCTTCCCATAGTTTTGTATCTGTTTCTTTTGCTCTAAAGCATAGTTTGGTAGCTGAGTCTTTGCTTAGGACTTGCAAGATCATGACCGGGGGAGGCATTATCCTGGTTAATGATATTTGCAAAGATCGGAGAGTTACTCTGGGAGGCCGGGAGTTGAGTGCGTATCTACTTGTAATGCCACTTCCGAGCTACGACATTGTACTCGGGATGGATTGGTTGAGTAGGCACCGTGCTAGCATAGATTGTAGAGGAGGTAGAGTTTTGTTTGGTCCGCCAGGAGAGCCAGAGTTCGAGTTTGCTAGAGGAGCTGCAGAGCAGGAAGAAGGCATTATTTGTGGAGCTATGGTGGAAGACAAGGAGTTGCCACATCCGTTGATAGAAGAATTTTTGGATGTGTTTCCTGAAGAATTGCCAGGATTGCCGCCAGATCGAGATGTTGAATTTTCTATAGACTTGGTGCCAGGTGCAGAACCAATTTCGCAACATGTCTATAGAGTAAACAACAGCGAGCTGGTCGAGTTGAAGAAGCAGGTGGACGAATTGCAGGATAAGGGGTTTATCAGATCGAGTTCTTCACCATGGGGAGTCCCGATATTGTTTGTACCAAAGAAGGATGGATCGGTGCGCATGTGCATTGATTACAGGGCTTTGAATAATCTCACTATCAAGAATAAGTATCCTTTGCCACGGATTGATGATCTGTTTGATCAGTTGAGTGGTGCGAAGGTGTTTTCTAAGATAGATTTGAGATCAGGCTACCATCAGGTGAAGGTGAAGCCGAAGGACATACCGAAGACTGCTTTTAGAACTCGGTATGGTCAGTTCGAGTTTATGGTGATGCCGTTTGGTTTGACTAATGCACCGGCGGTATTTATGAACTTGATGAACAAGGTGTTCCACCAGTACCTTGACAAGTTCGTGGTGGTGTTCATCGACGACATACTCATATACTCGAGGACACCGGAGGAGCATGAGGAGCATTTGAGGATTGTGTTGGATGTGTTGAGGAAGGAGAAGCTGTATGGAAAGTTGTCCAAATGTGAGTTTTTCTTGGACAAGGTGGAATTCTTGGGGCATGTTGTGACTGGTGATGGTATTTCAGTGGATCCGAAGAAGATTTCAGCAGTGGAATCTTGGAAGACTCCGAGTTCGGTAGCAGAGATCAGGAGTTTCTTGGGATTGGCAGGCTACTACAGAAAGTTTGTGCAAGATTTTTCGAGGATTGCCGAGCCGATGACCAGACTCACAAGGAAGGATGTGGAGTTTGTTTGGACGGAAGATTGCCAGGCCGCTTTTGAGGAGTTGAAGAAGAGGTTGACGTCTGCTCCTATTTTGACATTGCCATCAGGGTCCGGAGGTTTCACTATTTATAGTGATGCATCGGGAAAGGGTTTAGGTTGTGTTCTTCAGCAGCATGGGAAAGTGATTGCCTATGCATCCAGGCAATTGCGTCCTCATGAAAAGAACTATCCTACCCATGATTTGGAGTTGGCAGCTGTCATATTCGCCCTGAAGTTGTGGAAACATTATTTGTACGGAGAGCGTGTGGAGATCTTCACAGACCACAAAAGCTTGAAGAATGTTTTCACGCAGAAGGAGTTGAACATGAGGCAGCGTCGGTGGTTGGAACTGATGAAGGATTTTGATATCTCTTTGCAATATCATCCTGGGAAAGCCAATGTAGTTGCCGATGCTTTGAGCAGGTATCCGGTAGCTATGTTCTTGATGCAGGATCGATATTTGTTGGAGGACTTGGAGAGCTTGGGCATTGAGGTGATTGTTCCGGGTGGTGCTATGCAGATGTGGGGATTATAGATACATTCAGATTTGATGGATAGGATCAAGGCAGCACAGTATGATGATGTATCTTTGAGGAGTATCAGAGCTCAGGTGAGAGCAGGATTAGAGGATGATTTTACTATTGCAGAGGATGGATCTTTGAGGCATGGAGTTAGATTGTGTGTGCCTAGTAGGGAGTTGCATGAGGAGGTATTGCAGGAAGCGCATCGCTCTCAGTATTCCATACATCCAGGTGCTAACAAAATGTATCGGGATATGCGAGAGAGTGTGTGGTGGTATGGCATGAAGAGGGAAGTGGCACAGTTTGTATCCAGATGCTTAGTGTGCCAGCAGGTGAAAGCCGAGAGACAGAGGCCAGAAGGTTTACTTCAGCCATTACCCATTCCAGAGTGGAAGTGGGAACACATTACTATGGATTTTGTGTCCGGACTACCACGATCTCCAGGAGGGAAAGACGCGATTTGGGTCATTGTTGATAGATTGACCATGTCGGCCCACTTTTTGCCTTTCAAGGTGGGTTTGTCTACGAAGAAGCTGGCAGAGATGTATGTGAGGCAGATCGTTAGGATACATGGAGTTCCCGTCAGCATAGTCTCGGATCGGGATAGTCGTTTCACTTCTCATTTCTGGAGGAGTTTGCAGGAGAGTTTGGGCACTCAGCTCAAGTTCAGTACTGCATATCATCCCCAGACAGATGGGCAGTAAGAGAGGACTATCCAGACTCTCGAGGATATGTTGCGCACTTGTGTACTAGATTTCGGGGGATCTTGGGAGGACCATCTCCAGTTGGTAGAGTTTGCTTACAACAACAGTTACCAGGCCAGTATAGAGATGTCACCTTTTGAAGCTCTATATGGTCGGAGGTGTCGTACTCCTTTGTCTTGGGACGATGTTGGAGAGAGAGTTTTGCTTGGGCCAGAGATGATTGTGGATGCAGCAGAGAAGGTTCAGTTGATCAGAGATAGACTTCGAGTGGCGCAGGACAGACAGCGGCATTGGGCCGATAGCCATCGGAGACCTTTGGAGTTTGAGGTATAGTTTAGATTTTGTTTTGTGCTTGTTCTTGGTTGTTTGTTATAGATTAAGTTCTTAAGTTGGTGTTTTATTCTAGGTGGATGGTTTGGTGTTTCTGAGGATTTCTCCGACACGAGGCACGATTCGCTTCGGTGGAGGCGAAAAGCTTAGTCCGCGATTCATCGGACCTTTTACTATTCTAGAGAGGGTCGGTGCAGTTGCTTATAGACTAGACTTGCCACCTGCATTGGAGGGAGTGCACAACGTATTTCATGTGTCGCAGTTGAGATGATACGTGGCAGATCCTAGTCATGTATTGGATCACTCAGAGATAGAGGTGGGCCCTACTCTTAGCTATCCAGAGCAGCCAGTTGGAATTCTGGATCGGAGAGAGAAGGTGCTGAGGAACCAGACTATTCCTTTGGTGCGCGTCGCATGGAGGTATCACTCTCCGGGGGAGTCTACTTGGGAGAGAGAGGATGACATGCGAGAGCGTTATCCATATTTGTTTGTACCTTGAGGTATGTTATTTCTAGTTATGTTCTGTTCATTGTTATGTTCTGTTCATTAGTTAGTTGTGATTCTTTAGTTCTGTTCTGTGATTTTCTGGGGATAGTTTTCGTCTTTGAATTTCGAGGACAAAATTATTTTAAGGAGGGTAGACTTGTCACTACCACATTTTAGGAAAAAAGGTATTTTAGTAATTTCCTATTTAAATAAATATTGTGCATGGTAAATAATTAATTGTTGTATTATTTAATTGTTGTTAGATATTATTAAATTATTTTGGACTTATTTTAGTGGACCCAACTAGTTTAGTTTGGACCCATGGACCAACATGAATTAATTAGTTAGACTTGGCCCATTTAGAAAGCCCATGGTTAAGAAGATGGATTAAATTAATTAAATGATTAGACTAGAAGCTTCCTTCCTTAATTATTTCTTCATGAGAGGCCCCAAGGGGTACATTGGACATTTTATAATTGCTTGGGGGAGGGGCTATGGCCGGCCTATATAGGAGGGGGGAAAATTTCTCTCTCCTCTCATCTCATTCCAAATCTAGATCTAGAATTCTCCCACTACCAAATTCCCTCCATTCCCAATCCAATTCCCTACCAAATTCATTCCAAATTCTTTCCAATTCACCATTAGAGAAGGAGGAAGCAAGGATCTAGAAGAAGGAAGCAAGGATCTACAAAGAGGAGCAAGGATCTACAATTTGGAAGCAAGTTCATCTCAATTGGAGGTTTCATTGGGAATCCATCTCCCAATAGATATAATTTAGATTTTTTCATTTAAATAGCTTCTAAATCTGGGATTTAATCATGTAAAATCAACCTATATGTATGTAGTACCCATAGGACTTTGTTTTGTGTTCATAGGAGACCCATGGAGAAAGTTATGGTGCTTTTTGTGTCAATTTTGTTGAAATTCCGAATTTATATTTTGTTGTGTGTGTCAATTGATCCTATAGATCAATTGAACATGAGATTTGTGTTTGAGGCTAGTGTCGTGTCCATATTGGGATACTTGTGGTTCGTATCCCAACTATTTGGTGATACGTGTCATTTGGGGGTTTTCCTCCGACACGGGGCTTTGAACATATCGTATTTTGACACGGACACATAGATCTACTTTTGACGCTTTGATTTGTTCATAAATATTATTTGTGATTTGTTTGTGTCCTTCGGGGTGCAATTGGTTGTGTGTTGGACTCGTGTCGCATGCGTATCCTAGATCTAGTGGGATACGGTGAGATACTCTCCAATTTAATGTGTTTATGTAAAGATCTAATTATGTATGGTTTAAATTCTTCATTTAAAATTAGTAAATATATATAGATATTATATATTTATTTTGTGTATTTATTATGGTAATTATTGTAGCATGGATCTATATTTTGTGTGTGCAAATAGTGTACAATATAATATGTAGCTTGCATGAAATATATATGTACTACTTGTTAATAATATATTTTGTACATAAAATGTTTTATAAAATATATTTGTATGTTTAATTGTGTAAATGTATTTTTATAATTATTATGTACTTTTGTATATTAATGTATATATTTTAGATATGCTTCTAAGCCATGTTAAAATATGTACATTAATACTTGGTTGTGTATTATAACTTTTAAATATTTGTTTATATGTATAAGGTTATATATACATAAGTATTTATTTATAGTATTTATTTATTTATTTATTGTTTTATATATTTAATATATTGATTTATATATATATTATATATATAGTATATATATATTAAATGTTTTAGCGACAGCATCTATTTATGACAGATTCTGTCATTAATAGCCTCGGGCAGCAGCAGCAGCCGCTGAAGCCATTAATGACAGATTCTGTCATTAAAAGCACAGCAGCGACGGCGGGTTTTGAGCGGCAGTTTAATGACGGTCTTCTGTGACAGTTATTAACTGTCACTATTTAAGTGGCAGTGGATTTTAATTCACAGGGGTTTCTGCGACAGTTTTACAGTGACAGTCAAGACTGTCACTATAGGCTGTTTAATTTTAATTTTATTATTTAACTCCCTGTTTTCAGTGACGCTTTGGCAGTTCTTATTTATATTATATATATTATTGTTATATATATATATGTATATATATATATGTGTTTTGTGAGGTATAATAATTATTATAATATAGTATTTTAATTGTATGAATATTGGTTTGCATATATATTATTTATGATATATATCATTTGTATTATTAATATACTTTGTGTATTGGAATCTATTTAATTCCTAAATTATTGTAGTTTTTCTCTATATTATTTTATAGATGTCTTGTGAGGTTGACTTTGGGTTTGACCATGTTTGACTTTAGTGGACTTTAGAGTTGACCATAGTTGACTTTTGACTTAGAATTGACTTATTGACCTAGAAATTGCCTAGTTTGACTTGTTCTCTTTCCGGGACCTTGTATTAATGTGGTATTCCATATCTAGGTCTTCGAGGCACCGAGTCAGACATTTGTGAGACTGTTCATTGGACTTCAGGCGAGTACATTCTCTGATAGTTTCTCATTTATGATATCCTCTATGTTCGTTGTATCTAGTGTAGATATACATGTTCTCTTGACACTATGGTTACACGGATTGGTATATCCGGATCTCGTCATGAGATGTTATTCCTTGGTATATGGTGTATATGGTGCAAGTATTGTTTCATTGGTTATCTTGTACATGTACAGACACCGATTCTCGGGGAGACTAGCTATCTTCTTGGAGAATCTAGTGCCATAACGTACCGTGGTTGGATCTATTATACCAGTCGGGGTGGGGAGTATTTTAGTGTAGATATGTGATCATACCCTCCTTGTGCATGTCTTGTTCCTTGTGAGTGTTGATCATACACCGCACGTATAATCAGCCAGGCCATTATACTCTTGTGCAAGTTCCTAAGCCGATCACATGTTAAAGCTAGTACTCACACACTTAGTCATTAGTATTCTTGTTCCATCAGCATATTGTTCATTATTGTATTTCTTTCCAGTATTTCCTTATTGTCTCTACATTCTTGTCTCTATTTATGCATCTTGTTTATCCACAGCTATTTACTGTTACATAGTTTTTATTATTGTTTGAGAACTGCTGTTAGGGTTGTACTCTGCTCCTTTCCTGACTGGATATATTTTTCCAGATGATACTGAGGAGTACCCTACCTATTATGGACCCCAGGATGTTGTGGGTTTAGATTCTGAGACCCTGGCTCAAGAGGGACTTATCCCAACTGAGACAGTTGACCCTGGAGTTGTAGCTTTATAGTTTTGTAGTATTCTTTGTACTGGATTTGTCTCCAGCTTATTTCTGTTCTTTCTTCAGACTCATTGATGTATTATTTTAGACTCATGAGTTGTATTGTGACTATTCATTTCTTATCTGATTTGTGTTCATTCTATCTTAGTTCTGTGATTGAGTATTCTATCATTATTGGTGGTTCATTATATTAGATAGACTTTCTAGACAGCGTTCTACCGCCGATTCTGCGGCGTAGGCTGGACGTTGTTTCCGACTAGTACCCTTACACCGGGTGCGGGTCGTGACAGAGTAGACTTCGACGGGCCTAGAAGTCCCGGGTTTTGCTTGCGTGGTTGCCGCAATCTTTGGTCTGGGCGTGTTGATTGCCAGGGCTTCTTTCCCTTTGGGACCACGAGGATGGTCACTGCTGGGAGATGACCTCTTGCCTCTGTCAGAGGCGGAGATCATGATGCCATTGTCGCGCGCCTTACGACTGTTATCTTCAGCGGCTACTACCGAGATGATGAACGAGGGCCAATCATGGAACTGATATGGTCCTGTGAACACCGAGACTACGGGAAGGAGATTTTTCCTGCAAATGTCCACCAATGCAGAGTCTGGAACTCCTGGAGGTATCTGTAAAGTGGCCTGACGAAAGCGTTCGATGAAGATGCGAACGTCCTCCTTTTCCTTTTGTTTGACTTCGATGAAGGAGGACATAGACATGTCTATTCCTCCCTCGTAGAATCGTATGAAGAATAGAGCTTTGAAGTCCTCGAAGGAAGTAATGCAGTTGTCCGCCAGGCTACGGTACCACTGGTAGGCTACTCCTGAGAGACAGCCTTTGAACACCCGAGTGAGGAGGGCATCGTTCCCTTGTAGCAACACCGTCATCATACTGAAATAGTTCATGTACTGACTTGGTGATGTTTTTCCCTCGAACAGAGCCATAGTCTGAGGTTTGTATCTCGGAGGGAAAGGGACCTCCTCCCAGACAACTGGGTAGGGCTGGTTGATTCCCAGTTTCTTGAGCTGATCTTTGTGCTTCAAGGCGTCGAACTGGGCTTTCAACTCTCGCACTGCCTGCATCGGATTCTCAGTCGAAAGCGGGGCTACTGAGTGGTGCGGAGTCAGTTGTATTGTAGCTCCAGCGGGAGGTAGAGCATTTTCTAGGTGAGGAAGCAGAGGAACCGTTGACTCTTGATCCAGCGTAGGCTCTTGGCTTGGGTTGGGTGGTGGTGAGTCCACCCCCGCGCGTATCTGAGTTGGCGGGACCGACGCTTGAGCCATGGTAGTTGCGTGCTAAGCGAGCATCATCTGGTGCATGTTTTCTATTATGGATTGCATTCGTTTTAGAGATGTCTCCAGTATAGTGATGCATTCCGCGTTCCCTGATGGCGAAGCTTCCTCGCGCTCATCTCCAATGGCGTAAGCTCCCATTTCCCTGGGGGTCATTGAGGGATTAGTATAGGTCGTTATAGAAGTCGACTCCATACTTTCTGCCTCTGACTCGGGAACTTGGCGACCTTCGGCGTCGGAATCAGAAGAAGATGACACTGGTTGTTGTGACCTTGCGCGAGTGTTTTGGAACACCTCGGCTTCAACATCTCTGAGGGGCTTACTAAACCTCCTTCGGCTCGAAGGTCTAGAAGGATGACGTCTTGAGCTCGACCCTCCTCTAGGTATGTGTGAAGCCATGTTCACAGACGCATGCGCGGGTTCCCCTTCCTGGAAAGACAGTGAGTAGCTCAACCGGTCGAAAACCGATCATTTCGCCTTGGAGCAGCAGCAATTAATCACAACTTTATGAATATTACAATAGTGTTCGCCAGGAGGCAAAATAGACATGTTGGAAGGTCGCCTTTCTTTACGCCTCCTGATTAGATACTCGCGTAGGTCAGGAGGGTTTCTTTCCGCCGTCTGAGTTTGTTTTACGCCGAGGGACCATGCCTGGCGTAATCTGGAGGTCCGCTTAGTCTGGCGTGAGGCTGGAGAGGCCGTCAGTTGGCCATTAGCTTCTCACATAATCCGGAGAGTAGGCAGATCATTCTTTTGCTGGCGTAAAGGCCCAGTAGTTGAATATTCACCCGCCTGCTTTCCCTTGCGGAGATCGCAGCGCTTATCTGGTTCACCGTAAAGGTCAGATATCGTAGAGCGCGATCTGTACTTCTGATTTGGTGTTGAGGTGCCATCAGAGGTTTTGTCTGTACCGCGCGTAGCGGAAGACTGATTTTTATGCGTAGAGCGCAGTGGATACTCCTGGGTTAGCGCTGAGGCTTTGCCAGAAGTTTTGTCCGTACCGCGCGTAGCGGGAGACTGATTTCTGCGCGTAGAGCGCAGTAGATACTCCTGGGTTAGCGCTGAGGCTTTGCCAGAAGCTTTATCTGTACCGCGCGTAGCGGGAGATTGATTTCTGCGCGTATAGCACAGTGGATACTCCTGGGTTAGCGCTGAGGCTTTGCCAGAAGTTTTGTCTGTACCGCGCGTAGCGGAAGACTGAATTTTACGTACGGGGCACGGAGGGAGCGATGCTACCACCTCATTGGTCGGAGAGATCGGAGAGTCCACAGGAACGACGGAGGATGTCTTGGGCATCCACACTTTGCGTAGCTTCCTGCTGTCTTGGACGGAAAGAGAGTGAGAGCTACCCCCAGTCCGAAGCATGTCTTCGTAGGCAGACTGGTCAAACTGAACGACCAGTATCTTCTTCACGGTTCCTACAGATACTGCATCGTGTTGAGCAATTACTTCCTCGTCAGAAGAGAAAGATGTCCACAGCAGAGTCGCCATCTTGTTTGTGGTATTAAACGAAAGAATGAAAGTGTATTTCAATGACGGGGTTTATAAGAGACCCGCGCCCTTTTGTTTACAAACAAACTTGTACAATATAATCCTATACGAGGATGTGGGAGTACAATTTATTTAATCTGGGTATAAATTGCTATAGGTGTCTGATCTGCGGTCGATCACTTTAGCCCTTGGACTACACGATGTTGAAGAAGTGCCGTGGAAGACAGGAAGCAGCCTCGGGGATTGCAGAAAAGGGTGGATGCACGATGCCCTGGTCGCCGATCCCTATCCTTTGCCTGAGCTCCGGGTTCCTCTCTCTCTCTCTCTCTCGATCTCTTCTCTCCTTGCTCGATCTTTAATTGTTTGACCTCTTCTCTGAGTCTTCAATTGTTCGATCTTTCAATTTTTTGACCTTTTTCCCCATTGATAGGGGTCTCTATTTATAGAGTTTTTGTGACAGTGACCACTCAGTTGGTGTAAAAACCGAAGAGCGGACAACACAGCACCCTTTTACACGACGGTTAAAGTAACCAATGCCTGCGTATGGATGATCTTTTGAATGAGCATGTGACACGGGTCCAACTAAGGGACACAACGCGTACAATTGCTACGAAGATTATGGCATAAAAGCCACGTAGGTAGGTATCCCCCGTGTAGAAGAGGTGGGCGTAAAAGCTGATGTCTGTCATCGTGGCATAGAAGCCAAGTAGGCATAGAAGCCGGGTGGGCGTAGAAGCCCGATTGGCATAGAAGCCGAGCAGGCGTTTAAGCCGAACAGGCAAAGAAGCCGAACAGGCGTAGAAGCCGAGCAGGCATAGAAGCCGAGCAGGCATAGAAGCCGAACAGGCGTAGAAGCCAAGTGGTCGTAGAGACTGAGTGGGCGTTGAAGCCGAACGGGCGTTGAAGCCGAATAGGCACAGATCCTGGGTGTAGAAGCCACTGCGTACCGTACCAAAATGCTGACGTGGACGTCTTAGCCGGAATTACGGCTTTCGAAGATATAATCAAATCTTCTACAGAGATTTGCCATCATCTTGTGCACTAAATACGGAGACGTGTTTTGAAGGTCTGCAGCCCTTCTGTGCATCCGTCGCAGAGACGTGCCTTGAGGGAAACTGTCACTGCTCTGTGTAATTAGACGTAGAGACGTGTCTCGAGCCCCGTACGAAGTGCAGCTTTTGACGTGGCAGCAGTTTGTCTTACCGCGGAGCGCAAAATAGCTCATGTTTGCCTGTGTAAAGCAAGGCAGCGTATTCCCTTGTACGCGAAAGAGCGGTTTACGCTGGGGGTACTTTGGTAGACGACGGTTTGGTGATATTTTAACCAAATCCTCTGCATTAAATGCAGAGATTCGCCACATACTGTGGGTACATCCTGAGGGGTCTGCCATCGTTTCCAGCCGTCGTCTGGGTAGCCGTGCAGCACTTTTTTGTCAGGAGTCAGAGGCCAGGTTCACCGCGTGACTTGACAGGTTCATTTCAGGGAAGACGAAGCGTTCCTCGTACGCTTTAATGCTGCTTTGAGAGCGGCTGGGTTTTACGCCATGGAGGCGATAAAGAACTCTGTTTATGTTGGGGCGGCCTGGACGTACCGTACTTTACGCGGATGGTCCTTTGAGCTCATATTTCACGCTGTATTTGGCGGAAGAGCTCTGTTGCATGTTCGACGGCTCTGGAGGCCTCTGCTTACGCTGCTCTGCATTAAGATGCCGTGTGGATCCTCCCAGCGTATTTTTTATGCTTCTACAGTGGGATTTAATCCACCAAAAGTGCACGCACAAGGGTAAAACATTATTGACTGTGCAAAGTGCGTGCAAATTCACATAACCACTCCTAAGCTCTATAAATACAAGTTCTTTGCAACCTATACCGGGAGACCCTCGATAAATCTTGAGCTACCTGCACTTACACATACTTGATGTAAGTGTCAGCTTAGTTATCCTCATCAAGCCACAACCTTGATGTCTAGCTTCCCAACTGGTAGACGGTTCCTTTTCCCCCAGATCAATGAAGAAGGGAGAATTTGATTCTTCCGAAGAAGCGGAAGCGAAGCGCTATACCGGGGCGAGGGGACGGGAAAAGAAACTGCTCCGAAGAAAGATATTGGGGTTCCCAATGCTTCTCCATGCCCAACGAGATGCGCCAACCTCGGGATGCTTTACTCCTAACCCCACGACGGTTCCGAGACGGAGCTTAACCTGAGTCTCGGTTAAGAACGGCGATGATCTACGTTTCACATGGCGTACGATTCCATGGATAGTTTCATTCGACATCGTGATGGAGGACATAGCTTACAATCATCGGCTTTGATCATGCCACTAGGCATTTGATTAGGACATTGCACAATGATCCGAACACTTCGTCGCATCTCTTCGATACGGATACAGTAACGATCATAGCGATCTCCTCTGGTACCTACTGGTACGTCAGGATCCGATTGGTCATGAACATCGTAAGGTGCTGCTCTTCGCGAATCCCAGCATACCCCAGGTTGGGATGGGTAGGCCCACAACTTCACTTTCACTTAGGCCCGGGCCAAGTCAGTGAGGGGACCCTGTCGGGCTCCTTTCCCCCCAAAAAAACAAACTGTACGTGGGAGTTTCCCTTCATACGGCTCGAATAATTCTCAGATGCCCCGAGAGGCATCCTTTCCTTAATTCGGGGGTGGTTCACGCGCGCGCAAACGAGCACCGGCCGCAACAGCAAGGAACTATGACCAATAGAGTCAGACACAGAGCGTCATAACTTTCTTGTGATGGTTGAGGAGTTTTTTTATCTGAGGGTGCGGGACGCTCGTGGAGTCCGTGCCTTCTGTACCACCACAGGTCGTTCTTGGGTGGATCCCGCTCCTAAACATAAGGGAGGGATAGGGGGAAGGGGGCCGGGCCTCTCATATAATTGAAAGAGAACCCGGCCACCTATTTTCATTCGACGTTCCGGGGATTCGATCGACGAATTCGGCGAGCTGATCTGCTTTGATCCAGGAGAAAGCCCAATCAGCCACCTTTTCGGTGCAGGTCACGTGACCTACAGCTCGGCCTTCGCTTTTTGAGACTTCCTCTACCCACATCTCTATGTGCCCGCAGCACTTCCATATGGAGAAAGATGGGCTTACCATGTTCCATCAATAGCACCTAACCTATGCCAATTTTGGCGGATCGTGCTCCACCCCGGTGAACTCATGCGGTTCCGACGTGCCCAGAGGCCAGAGGCGAATCCGTTCACGGTCCTACGGACCAACACCATTCGAAGGTGGATGGCCCGCCCCGCCTAGAATAGGAATCTTTGACTGGGCTTACACACATTCGCTCACTTACGCTGTCCCCCCTCAGCTCACCCTAGCCCCGGGTACGTTGTCTCCAAGGCTACACACAAAATCTTCACTGACAACATATGCATGCTTGAGTAGGGTCAGGCAGAACCGTTGTTTCCTGATGGGAACTTCCCCCATATTGCTATCAATGTCTTCATGTCGCACGACCTCTTAACATTACACCACTGAATCCCCAATCCTTTGCTTGCTGTGCAGTGACAGTACCAATATCCACTAATCGTTGTTTCCAGATACGGTTGCCGATTGACATCTCTTCTAATTCGTCGATACGAGAAGCAAATTGTTGTGTGGAGGAATCAATATCTCGACATAAGCCAAGAGGCAGATCTTGTGCCACTCCACCAGGTCGTATGAAACTGGCATGCATCCTGGCTCCCGGGACTCTTTCATAGAATTCCAACAATTTCTCCCGCTTCTCAAAAGCCCAAAGGAACGGAGTTGATGCTCCCACATCCATAGCATGAGTAGTTGAAGCAAGTGAATGATTTGAAATTTGAGTTATTTCACGGAATAACACTCGTATATATTGAGCTCATAATGGTACCTCGCAATTCAAAAGTCTCTCTACGGCTGAAGAATGAGCGTGTTCTTGGGCCATCGTAGAAACATAGATAGGGTCGACGACGGAACGAACAACGAAACTTTACGACAGCTTTTTCGTACACGTTCACTTGCATCACATACACAAGTGCTCTCTGAACCATGCAATAAGGTCACCCATAACACGGCTCTCCCACTGGAGTTACCTTAGCCCCGGGCCATGCTATTCCATGAGATTGGAAAAATGGCAGCGTAACTACTTATTATAATCGTCTGGAAGGCTTTTCTTGTTTTTTCCAGCAGTTATTGCTTTATGAAAGATCGGTTCTTGGTGTAGTCCCGGGTATAGAGTCTCCTCGCCCGCTTACACTTTGGTACTTTGTTTGCTTCTTATAGTCAAAGTGGGTTCGCTTGAATTGAAGTAGCGCCTTTTGAATATGAGTGGGGCTCCTAGGTGGCGCGTTCGTGGAGCCAAACCGAAGGAAGAGCAAAAGGAAGGTTGGGTGCTTGTGGGGCGAGGCCATCCGGCCTCGAATAGGAGGGGGCTTAGCTCTGGATCCCGCCTGCTTGCAGAAATGAATGGATCAGAAGGGGGGCTTGTCACTACCACTTTTCCAGGTAAGGGCATTTGTGTAATTTTACTATTTTGGATAATTATGTGTTTAATTAAATTGCTGAGATTTTAAAACTATTTATTTTATGATTGTTTTAGGTCAAGCCCTAGAACCCATTGGGTCAAACCCTAATGACTAAACCCTAATTGTAAACCCAGTTCTAGTGAAACCCTAGAATTCAAATTTTAGGGTGAACCCTCAAACCCTAGACTGGCTAAACCTTAGCTAATTAGGTTCTACATGACCTAACCTAGGGGTTAAACCCAGGCCATACACTAGAAACCCTAACTGGGCCTATATATATAAAAGGAACCCTCTTGTTCTTCATATAGAGAGAGAAACCCTAGCCTCCATCTAGAGAAACCATCTCTCCACCCCATTTTTCAAGATTAAACCTAGGGCTTCCATTTTCTCCTCCTCCAAAGCAAGGAAATCAGGGAACTTGGGTCAAGGAGACTTGGGAAGGAAGAACTTCCATAGGGAACCATCTCCCTGCAGGTAAAACCCCATTTTATACATGTAATCTCTGTTTTTCTGTCGATTTTTGGCCATTAGGGAACCCCTTACTGTGTGGTACGAATTTTAGGGTTTTGGATTAGGTTTGGTGACCAACATGGGGTTTTCCCCAATTAATTCGTGAACCCTAACCCTAGGTATTCGTAGGTAGATTGATTTCATCTTGTATGGGTAGATTGAACTCGATTTTTAGGGTTTTGGGGTTGAGGATTCATGGGTTGTATGTAAATTCGTGTTCTGCATGCTAGGTGTTTGTTGAAATGCCAAGAAGGATGAATACCTATCTAATCTACCCTAATAATAACCTAATTCGATGTATGATATTGATATATATATATCTATACATGGGTGTAGATGTGTGGTTGTTTTGATTCCTGGGGAGTCGAGTGTTGTGGGCTGTGTTGTGAATAGGGGAATTCAGGGCAGTGGGTGATCGGGATTTAGGTAAAACTGTACTGTGCTGTACTGTGAGTATATGTGTACTGTGTGTTCAGTATAAATTTCAGTATGTGCAGTATTGATGTATCAGTAAACTTTCAGTTCTGTGTGTTTAATTACTGTGTGTTCATTAGTGAGAGCAGGAAGGGGGTTTGGGCCAGGTCTGGGCAGAAATTGTGTACATGAGAGATAATGTGGTGTAGAGTCAGGTTTGGGGGAAATTTCTGTGCAGTGTTGACACTGTGAGCTCGTGTATGGTTGGCATGGGGTTTAGTATCAGCGTTAGGATTCGATGCATTAGAACCTATGTGAGTTTCAGTTTGGTTGTGGGTATTGGTCTAGAATGTTGTGTGTGTGAGTATCCTAATAACTGCGTGTGTATGTGTGTTCAGTGTAGCAGAATGTGTGTGTGTAGCTGTAGGTCAGTAACTTGGGTGTTAAAATGTGCAGGATTTATTCCAGTGTGTAGGAGTTTAGTATAGATGAGGGTGTATCATTCACTGATACATAATAGTGTGTTGTGGGGGGATGAGAACTAATACTGTGTGTGTAGGTGATAACTTGAGTGGTGACAGTGTGTGTTTTAGGGTGCCAGTGTCTTAGTGGTGAGTGTCCCAGGATTCAGTTGGGAGATAGCAGTGACTGTGTGAGTAACTCAGAGAATGAGAGATTTGGGCAGTGTGTAACTAGTGTGCTGGGTTCACAGTGTGAGGGGAATTTATGCTGTGTGTAAACCTGTGTCCCTATATTGTGTATCCAAGTATGGAGTTAAGGTAGGTGAGTGAGCTATGTAGCAGTATCCTGAAACCTGTGAAGGTGTGTGTGTGGCTGAATATATCATGTGTACCAATTTCAGTAGAGTAACTATGTGTAGCAGTTAGGTGAGGAGCCTGTGTATTTTTCCTGTCCAATGTGTTGGGCATATGGGGTATCAGAATCTGTGTATCAGTAATCCGTATCTGAGTGCAGATTTCTGTGTATCAGTTGGGTGAGTGTCTGTGTGTGAGTGTGAGAGAGGGATCTCTGAGTAGAGAGTATCAAGGGTAGTGGGCAGTTAAGGTATTAGATTTGAGTGTTGTTTTGCTTAAGGTTGACTGTGTATTACTGTGCAGAATTTGTGTATCAGTAATAATCATTGAGGTGGGTTAGAAATTAGTTTGCAGTGATTTAAGGTTTCTGTGAACAGGGAGAACCCAATGTGTGTTCCTGTGTATCTAACTAGTGTGTGCAGCTGTGTAATTCAGTGAGTGAACCTTAAATATCTGGGTATTAGAAATACCAGTGTGTTGTGCTGTGCACACAGTTGGGTGTGTGTTTGGGACTGAGCCTGTGCATTATATCAGTGTGTATCAATAATACATATGGTGTACTGTGGGCCTGTGTAGGAGTCAGTATAAGATATGGGTAATAGTGTTGGTCAAGGTATTCAAGATTAATTGGGTTATGAGAGATATTGGAGTGATATAATAAGTATAGCTAAGATATTAGAGATAGTAATTACATAGAGTCTATAATTGTAAGTATAGAACATATAATATAGTGTATTTAACTAGTATTAGTTAACAATAGCTAGTATGAACCTAGAAGCAAGGTATTAACTAGTTTTGACCAAAAACCTAGAGTTGACTTAGCAACACCTAGTTTAGACCTAGAAATGGCCTAACACCCCATTTCAAATTAGCTAATCACTTTTATTATTCCAAACACTATTTTAATATTGTTATCTTATATATAGGTCTTTGTGATCCTACTTTGGACATCGATCCCCACATTTTGCTCAGGACCACAGACGAGTACATTCTCTGACAGTTTTCATGATTGATTACTTCTATAAATTGTAGTGCATTATATACTTGATTCCGACACTATGGATACACGGGTTAGCACCCTAGATTCCCATCATGAGGAGTCGTGATTGGAATCCATCGTGCTAGCTGGGGGATGGGGAACTATTAGTAGATTGTGTGATCATATCCAAACATTATATGTACCATAGCTCACCCCACTTCTCACGTCGGGTGCAGCCTGACCACTTATATGCTCCATAGCTGTTATATATGATTAGCCTGACCATTATATGCACCATAGCTAACCATGCGGTTAGCCTGACCTAAAAGAATCATAGCTAATCATATATAACCAGCCTGATCCAGTCCCAAGCCGATCACATAATAAACTAATATTTCAAACACTTAGCTAGATGTTTATTTTTCTGATTCACTTGTTCTAGCATTCACTATTTATTGCTCATTGCTAGATGCTCTATTATCTATTTCATTTCTCCAGTACTTCTCATTTTTAGCATTTATTTCCATCTTGTATCTCTTACACTGTTTATAGATTTTGTCAATTTAATGAAACTGCTGTTGGTGCTTGTGCTTCGCTCCAATCCTGACTGGATAACAACATTTTCAGAGAACCTGGAGGACTTTTGCCCTACTCATTACGGTCCAGGAATAGAGGAGAATTTTACCCCAGAAATCCCAGAGGAGGTGCCTATCCTAGAGGAGAACTTACCAGCCTGTTCTTAGATTACTTTTCAGCATTATTGTTTTAGACTGAGATTGAGATGTATTTATTTTATTTGTGACTTTGTGAGGTCATTTAGACCCAGGATTTGAGTTAGACTTATTGTGGTTGGTTTTTATTTAGAACTCTTTTCAATTCTCATCGTGCCATTATGTTATAGTTGTGATTGAGTATAATATAGCATTGTGGTTTATTTATCATTGTCCTCCGTACGGAGTAGAAACTATTGACAGGATATACTATATTTGTGACCTAGACAGCGTTCTACCGCCGATGCTGCGGCGTAGGCTGGACGTACCCACGACTCATGCCCAATTTCCGGGTGCAGGTCGTGACACGTTTTAGTGGTGGCCCATGCAGGTCTAGTCAGTAGTCGAGTCCTAGAACCACATTAGAGCGATATCGTAGTGGTGCTCGCTTAGAGTATTCCTACGAGCCTGTTTTAGGAAATAGGAATTAGGCCAAGGATATGCTCAATCACAATTAGGGAATTCTGATTCTTATGATACTATTCTTAATGATTAATTCCTTTAGAAATTTTTCTGTCCTTCCTTGATATCATATCTATTGCCTTAATTGAATCTTTCGATCTGTCTTCAGGATGCCGCCAAGAAGGTCCCAGAGACTCGGAGCAGCAGATTCAGAGAGGTCTGCCACCTCTCGCGCTGTCGGACAGACATCAGCAGCACCTCCTACATCTCCATTACATGTGGGAGTGTCTGCAGCATTCGGGGGTCCTCCACCACCAGTTCAGAGGGTCCCCACAGCTACGACGGCTCCACCACCACCAGTTCAGCATCCAGGAGGCATGCCCGTCGATGGAGCACAGATGTTCGCTTTGATTCAGGGCATGGTCGATGTCCAGAGGATGTCGACAGAGGCCCAGAGAGTGCAGGCTGAGGCACATCAGGCCCAGACAGAGATGATGAGGGTGAACATGGAGAATGCTCACCAAGTGGCTCTCCAAGCTGTGGAGAGAGTCACTCAGCAGCAGCAACAACCTGGTCAGCAACAACAGAGGCCGGGCACCATTATGGACTTCAAGAGGATGATGCCTCGGGAGTTCAACGGGACAGAAGGGATACTCTACGCCGATGATTGGCTAGAGGACATCGAGAGGAACTTGCGTTTGGCGCAGATTCCAGAGGCGCTCCAGATTGAGGCCGCTGGCAGCCAGATGTTCGACATTGCCTTGACGTGGTTTCGCACGGAGCCGAGACTCTTGCGCAGGGGACTCACTTGGGAGGCTTTCAAGGAGCTCTTCAAAGAAAAGTTCTTTCCTGATGTCGCCCTGGGAGCTTTGGAGAGTCAGTTCCATGACTTAGCCCAGGGGAGCTCGTCCGTCGACGAGTATGCCGCAAAGTTTTCCCGCCTGAGCCGCTTCGCGCCATTGATGATTAGAGATCCGGGGGACAGGGCCCGGAAATTCAGAAAAGGGCTGACAAGAGAGATCAAGTCTCGCACGTCGGGACGTCGCACAGCTACCTACGAGGGCATATTGATGGATGCCCAAGTAGCCGAGGATGACTTGGACCTCAGGCCCAAGAGGGGACGCGATATTTCCGGAGGAGCAAACAGTAGTGCGGGACCAGGCAAGCGTCCACACTTTCAGCAGCAGCAGAGGCCCTTTCAGCAGCAGCATCAGGCACCAGCCCGAGGGCAGGTCCAGCAGCAGCAACAGAGACAGAACCAGCCCGCCATCCAGTGTGCGTACTGCGGGAAGATGGGACATACTAGAGAGATCTGCAGGCTTAGATTGGGCTCATGTTTGTCCTTTGGATCGACGACACATCAACTAAGGGATTGCCCTACCATTCGGACTCGTCCAGGACAGGGTGGAGCAGCCGCCCAGAGAGGACCAGGCAGGGTACCAGCAGCACCAGGAGGCCAACAGCAGAGGGGACCACTTCCACCGCAAAATCAGAGGTTTGCCCAGCATCAGCAGCAGAGAGGTGCACCCCAGGGGCGAGCGTACGCCATGGCAGTCGAGGAGATCGAGCCAGCAGGAGACTTGATCACAGGTTCGGTTCTTCTCGATTGTATTCCCGCATTTACTTTATTCGATTCTGGCACTTCCCATAGTTTTGTGTCTGTATCATATGCACTTCGACATCATTTAGACACAGAACCATTAGCTAGGACTTGCAAGATCATGACTGGGGGAGGTATTATCCTAGTCCGTGATCACTGCAAGGACCGGAGAGTGTCAGTAGGAGGCCGAGACTTGAGCGTGAGCTTACTCGTCATGCCACTTCCGGGATACGATATTGTACTCGGAATGGACTGGTTGAGTAGGCATCATGCTACTATCGATTGTCATAGAGGCAGAGTATTGTTTAGACCACCAGGAGAGCCGGAGTTCGAGGTCGTCAGAGGAACAGCGAAACAGAGAGGGAGTATATTTTGCGGAACCAGGACGGAAGAAGAGGAGTTGCCACATCCTCTGATAACAGAGTTCCTGGATGTATTTCCAGAAGAGTTGCCAGGCCTGCCGCCAGACAGAGATGTTGAATTCTCTATAGACTTGGTTCCAGGAGCGGAGCCCATTTCACAACATGTCTATAGAGTCAACAACAGCGAGCTGGCAGAACTGAAGAAGTAAGTTGAGGAGCTGCAGGACAAAGGCTTCATCAAATCCAGTTCATCACCATGGGGAGCTCCGGTATTGTTCGTACCGAAGAAGGACGGCACGGTGCGCATGTGCATTGATTATAGAGCCTTAAACAATATCACTATCAAGAACAAGTACCTGCTGCCGAGGATAGATGATCTTTTTGACCAGTTGAGCGGGGCGAGGGTGTTTTCGAAGATTGATTTGAGGTCAGGCTATCACCAGGTGAAGGTGAAGAAAGAAGACACACCGAAGACAGCTTTTCGGACCAGATACGGCCAGTTTGAGTTCATGGTAATGCCATTTGGTTTAACCAATGCACCGGCAGTATTCATGAACCTGATGAACAAGGTGTTCCACCAGTACCTTGACAAGTTCGTGGTGGTGTTCATCGACGATATTCTTGTGTATTCCAAGACACCGGAGGAGCACGAAGATCACCTGAGATTGGTCTTAGAGACTCTCAGGAGGGAGAAGCTATACGGGAAACTCTCTAAGTGTGAATTCTTCCTTGACAAGGTCGAATTTCTTGGGCATGTGGTATCGGGTGACGGAATCTCGGTTAACCCAAAGAAGATCGAGGCAGTGGAGTCGTGGGCTACCCCCAGTTCGGTAGCTGAGATCAGGAGTTTTCTCGGGCTAGCAGGATACTACAGGAGGTTTGTACAAGACTTCTCCAAGATTGCAGTGCCTATGACCAGACTGACTAGGAAGGATGTGGATTTTGTGTGGACGGAGGAGTGCCAGGCTGCATTTGATGAGCTGAAGAAGAGGTTGACGACAGCTCCAATTTTGACGTTGCCAGCAAGGACAGGTAGTTTTACCATTTACACTGATGCTTCAGGGAAGGGTCTGGGATGTGTTCTTCAACAGCACGGGAAGGTAATTGCCTATGCTTCCAGGTAGTTACGCCCTCATGAAAAGAACTACCCTACCCACGACTTAGAGTTGGCAGCAGTTATCTTCGCTCTAAAGCTGTGGAAACATTACCTGTACGGAGAGCGTGTGGAGATCTTCACAGACCACAAGAGCTTGAAGTACGTGTTCACACAGAAGGAGCTGAACATGAGGCAGAGGAGGTGGTTGGAGTTGATGAAGGACTTCGACATCTCATTGCAGTACCATCCAGGGAAGGCTAACGTAGTCGCCGATGCCTTGAGCAGGTATCCGATGGCTATGTACTTGACGACTGATAGACATTTGTTGGCGGATTTGGAGAGCTTGGAGATTGAGGTGTTAGTTCCCGGTACTGAGATTCAGATGTGGGGATTGCAGATACAGTCCGAACTGATGGACAGGATCAGAGCTGCGCAGTACGATGATGAGGCTCTGAGGAGTATCAGGGCACAAGTTCAGATGGGATTGTCAGGCGACTTCACTATCACAGATGACGGTTCTTTACGGTATGGCACGAGGATATGTGTGCCTAGCGGGGAGCTACGCGAGGAGGTTTTGCAGGAGGCACACCGCTCTCAGTACTCGATGCATCCCGGTGCCAACAAGATGTATCGAGACTTGAGGGAGCACGTATGGTGGTATGGAATGAAGCGTGAGGTAGCACGCTTCGTATCTCGGTGTCTAGTGTGCCAGCAGGTAAAGGCAGACCGGCAGAGGCCAGGAGGTTTGCTTCAACCTTTACCGATCCCAGAGTGGAAATAGGAGCACGTGACCATGGATTTCTTTTCAGGGCTTCCACGTTCTCCAGGAGGGAAGGACGCGATTTGGGTCATCGTGGACAGGTTGACCAAATCAGCCCATTTCTTACCTTTCAAAGTGGGCACGTCGACAGAGAGGCTAGCAGAGATGTACGTGCGACAGATTGTTAGACTTCATGGAGTTCCTGTGAGCATCGTCTCGGATCGGGATAGTCGTTTCACTTCCCACTTCTGGAGGAGTCTGCAGGCTAGCTTGGGCACTCAGCTCAAGTTCAGTACCGTATATCACCCCCAGACAGACGGGCAGTCCGAACGGACTATTCAGACTCTCGAGGATATGCTACGCACTTGCGTTCTAGATCTCGGAGGTTCTTGGGAGGATCATCTGCACCTGGTAGAGTTTGCTTACAACAACAGCTATCAGGCCAGCATCGAGATGTCACCGTTTGAGGCTCTTTATGGGCGGAGGTGTCGTACACCGTTATCTTGGGACGACGTTGGGGAGAGAGCCTTGCTAGGACCAGAAATGGTCGTGGATGCAGCAGAAAAGGTGAAACTCATCAGAGACAGACTGCGAGTGGCGCAGGACAGACAGAGGCATTGGGCCGACAGCCACCGTAGACCTCTTGAGTTTCAGGTATAGATTGTTGTTTTTTGGTTTGTGTTTGTTTGTTTAGACTGCATGTTGAGACTGTTTTGTTTTAGGTTGGCGATCTAGTATTTCTACGGATTTCTCTGACGCGTGGAACGATTCGTTTTGGTAGAAGCGGGAAGCTTAGCCCACGCTACATCGGACCCTTCGGTATTCTTGCGAGGGTAGGTGCAGTGGCGTATAGACTAGACTTGCCGCCTGCATTGGAGGGAGTGCATAATGTGTTCCACGTGTCACAGCTGAGACGGTACGTGGCCGACCTTAGTCACGTACTTGATCACTCGGAGATTGAGGTTGGTCCGACGCTCAGCTACCCTGAGCAGCCCGTAGAGATCTTGGACCGCAGAGAGAAGGTGTTACGGAACCATTTCCCTTGGTTCGGGTTGCATGGAGACATCACTCTCCAGGGGAGTCGACCTGGGAGAGAGAGGACGAAATGCGCGAGCAATACCCGTATCTCTTCTAGACTTGAGGTATATTCCTTTTCTGATTTCATTCTTATTGTAGTTCAGTCCAATTTCGAGGACGAAATTTCTTTTAGGAGGGTAGACTTGTCACTACCACTTTTCCAGGTAAGAGCATTTGTGTAATTTCACTATTTTGGATAATTATGTGTTTAATTAAATTGCTGAGATTTTAAAACTATTTATTTTATGATTATTTTAGGTCAAGCCCTAGAACCCATTAGGTCAAACCCTAATGAATAAACCCTAATTGTAAACCCAGTTCTAGTGAAACCCTAGAATTCAAATTTTAGGGTGAACCCTCAAACCCTAGACTGGCTAAACCTTAGCTAATTAGGTTCTACATGACCTAACCTAGGGGTTAAACCCAGGCCATACACTAGAAACCCTAACTGGGCCTATATATATAAAAGGAACCCTCTTGTTCTTCATATAGAGAGAGAAACCCTAGCCTCCATCTAGAGAAACCATCTCCCCACCCTATTTTTCGAGATTAAACCTAGGGCTTCCATTTTCTCCTCCTCCAAAGCAAGGAAATCAGGGAACTTGGGTCAAGGAGACTTGGGAAGGAAGAACTTCCATAGGGAACCATCTTCCTGCAGGTAAAACCTCATTTTATACATGTAATCTCTGTTTTTCTGTCGATTTTTGGCCATTAGGGAACCCCTTACTGTGTGGTACGAATTTTAGGGTTTTGGATTAGGTTTTGGTGACCAACATGGGGTTTTCCCCAATTAATTCGTGAACCCTAACCCTAGGTATTCGTAGGTAGATTGATTTCATCTTGTATGGGTAGATTGAACTCGATTTTTAGGGTTTTGGGGTTGAGGATTCATGGGTTGTATGTAAATTCGTGTTCTGCATGCTAGGTGTTTGTTGAAATGCCAAGAAGGATGAATACCTATCTAATCTACCCTAATAATAACCTAATTCGATGTATGAAGTTGATATATATATATATATGCATAGGTGTAGATGTGTGGTTGTTTTGATTCCTGGGGAGTCGAGTGTTGTGGGCTGTGTTGTGAATAGGGGAATTCAGGGCAGTGGGTGATCGGGATTTAGGTGAAACTGTACTGTGCTGTACTGTGAGTATATGTGTACTGTGTGTTCAGTATAAATTTTAGTATGTGCAGTATTGATGTATCAGTAAACTTTCAGTTCTGTGTGTTTAATTACTGTGTGTTCATTAGTGAGAGCAGGAAGGGGGTTTGGGCCAGGTCTGTGCAGAAATTGTGTACATGAGAGATAATGTGGTGTAGAGTCGGGTTTGGGGGAAATTTCTGTGCAGTGTTGATACTGTGAGCTCGTGTATGGTTGGCATGGGGTTTAGTATCAGCGTTAGGATTCGATGCATTAGAACCTATGTGAGTTTCAGTTTGGTTGTGGGTATTGGTCTAGAATGTTGTGTGTGTGAGTATCCTAATAACTGTGTGTGTATGTGTGTTCAGTGTAGCAGAATGTGTGTGTGTAGCTGTAGGTCAGTAACTTGGGTGTTAAAATGTGCAGGATTTATTCCAGTGTGTAGGAGTTTAGTATAGATGAGGGTGTATCATTCACTGATACATAATAGTGTGTTGTGGGGGGATGAGAACTAATACTGTGTGTGTAGGTGATAACTTGAGTGGTGACAGTGTGTGTTTTAGGGTGCCAGTGTCTTAGTGGTGAGTGTCCCAGGATTCAGTTGGGAGATAGTAGTGACTGTGTGAGTAACTCAGAGAATGAGAGATTTAGGCAGTGTGTAACTAGTGTGCTGGGTTCACAGTGTGAGGGGAATTTATGCTGTGTGTAAACCTGTGTCCCTATGTTGTGTATCCAAGTATGGAGTTAAGGTAGGTGAGTGAGCTATGTAGCAGTATCCTGAAACCTGTGAGGGTGTGTGTGTGGCTGAATATATCATGTGTACCAATTTCAGTAGAGTAACTATGTGTAGCAGTTAGGTGAGGAGCCTGTATATTTTTTCTGTCCAATGTGTTGGGCATATGGGGTATCAGAATCTGTGTATCAGTAATCCGTATCTGAGTGCAGATTTCTGTGTATCAGTTGGGTGAGTGTCTGTGTGTGAGTGTGAGAGAGGGATCTCTGAGTAGAGAGTATCAAGGGTAGTGGGCAGTTAAGGTATTAGATTTGAGTGTTGTTTTGCTTAAGGTTGACTGTGTATTACTGTGCAGAATTTGTGTATCAGTAATAATCATTGAGGTGAGTTAGAAATCAGTGTGCAGTGATTTAAGGTATCTGTGAACAGGGAGAACCCAATGTGTGTTCCTGTGTATCTAACTAGTGTGTGCAGCTGTGTAATTCAGTGAGTGAACCTTAAATATCTGGGTATTAGAAATACCAGTGTGTTGTGCTGTGCACACAGTTGGGTGTGTGTTTGGGACTGAGCCTGTGCATTATATCAGTGTGTATCAATAATACATATGGTGTACTGTGGGCCTGTGTAGGAGTCAGTATAAGATATGGGTAATAGTGTTGGTCAAGGTATTCAAGATTAATTGGGTTATGAGAGATATTGGAGTGATATAATAAGTATAGCTAAGATATTAGAGATAGTAATTACATAGAGTCTATAATTGTAAGTATAGAACATATAATATAGTGTATTTAACTAGTATTAGTTAACAATAGCTAGTATGAACCTAGAAGCAAGGTATTAACTAGTTTTGACCAAAAACCTAGAGTTGACTTAGCAACACCTAGTTTAGACCTAGAAATGGCCTAACACCCCATTTCAAATTAGCTAATCACTTTTATTATTCCAAACACCATTTTAATATTGTTATCTTATATATAGGTCTTTGTGATCCTACTTTGGACATCGATCCCCACATTTTGCTCAGGACCACAGGCGAGTACATTCTCTGACAGTTTTCATGATTGATTACTTCTATAAATTGTAGTGCATTATATACTTGATTCCGACACTATGGATATACGGGTTAGCACCCTAGATTCCCATCATGAGGAGTCGTGATTGGAATCCATCGTGCTAGCTGGGGGATGGGGAACTATTAGTAGATTGTGTGATCATATCCAAACATTATATGTACCATAGCTCACCCCACTTCTCACGTCGGGTGCAGCCTGACCACTTATATGCTCCATAGCTGTTATATATGATTAGCCTGACCATTATATGCACCATAGCTAACCATGCGGTTAGCCTGACCTAAAAGAATCATAGCTAATCATATATAACCAGCCTGATCCAGTCCCAAGCCGATCACATAATAAACTAATATTTCAAACACTTAGCTAGATGTTTATTTTTCTGATTCACTTGTTCTAGCATTCACTATTTATTGCTCATTGCTAGATGCTCTATTGTCTATTTCATTTCTCCAGTACTTCTCATTTTCAGCATTTATTTCCATCTTGTATCTCTTACACTGTTTATAGATTTTATCAATTTAATGAAACTGCTGTTAGTGCTTGTGCTTCGCTCCAATCCTGACTGGATAACAACATTTTCAGAGAACCTGGAGGACTTTTGCCCTACTCATTACGGTCCAGGAATAGAGGAGGATTTTACCCCAGAAATCCCAGAGGAGGTGCCTATCCTAGAGGAGAACTTACCAGCCTGTTCTTAGATTACTTTTCAGCATTATTGTTTTAGACTGAGATTGAGATGTATTTATTTTATTTGTGACTTTGTGAGGTCATTTAGACCCAGGATTTGAGTTGGACTTATTGTGGTTGGTTTTTATTTAGAACTCTTTTCAATTCTCATCGTGCCATTATGTTATAGTTGTGATTGAGTATAATATAGCATTGTGGTTTATTTATCATTGTCCTCCGTACGGAGTGGAGACTATTGACAGGATATACTATGTTTGTGACCTAGACAGCGTTCTACCGCCGATGCTGCGGCGTAGGCTGGACGTACCCACGACTCATGCCCAATTTCCGGGTGCGGGTCGTGACAGGGCTGGGTTCTATTTCTGGGCCGGGCGCGGGAGGTGAAGGCCAGAAGAAGAAGAGAAGTGCGCCTTCCCGGTAAGTCAGAGGATAAAAAAAAGGTGCTGTCATCTATCTCGACCAGTTTCCCGAGGTCAAGACCGGCTCAGAGAATCACTGGCTATTACCTCCCTAACGGTCACCGCGGAGTGGGCTTGTTCGCCTTTGGGCGCCTTTCGCCAACAAAGAAGTCATCCTTGACTTGACGATTGACCATTCCTTCCCTACCGAGCCGCCTCTCTTCGCCATTCGATTACTCCCTACTCCCTATCCTCACTGCTCCCTTCTCACTGCCTATTAGCTCCCTAACGGTCACCGCGGAGTGGTTCGCCTTTGGGCGCCTTACCGCGGAGTGGGTGGCGTTCGCCTTGTGTTGAGGTCGTCTTTGTCTTTCGAACACTTCCTAAAGCACGCTTCTGTCTTCCTTCGGGCGCCTACTCCTGACATGAGTTTAGAATCTTCATTGAGCTTGATCCGCTTCAATAAGGTATTACACTAGCCTTCTCAATAGCCTTACCAGCTACGTTGGAGGAGAAGTTCTAGCCGCTTCCCCCTTTGCCTATCTTCCTGCTCTGCCAGTATACCTCCTTGCAATCCATCCTTCCCATCCAATTCGGTTAGTCTTTGTAAGAACAAACCGTATGCTTTTGTAATAATGCTATTGTAATGGGCAAGTTCCCTATCTTCATTGCTCAGGGCGAAACTCTGCTTTAACAATGGTTGCAGGATTTCTTTCTTTCTGGCCGCGTAGCCCCTTCTGCGACTTTCTTTCCTTGCTAGGTCCAATAGGCTCTTTGTCGGTCTTGATGCCGAGAGCTGGAGTTCATCCAATGCAGTCGTTCTCTTATATATATATATATGATGATACCACCAGACGCGCATTCCTTGGGATCAGAAGGAAGACTATCCCTGTGCGTGCTACTGCTCTAAGGCTTTCAATAATGAATTTGATGGCATGCTTTCGACGTGCTGTGATGAGAGATGCCTTAGCCTAACATATTAACATCCCGTCCTTTTGAGTTGTAAGCAATGTCCCTTCGCTTTGTGAAAGTGATTTGACTTTGATCTTATTAATGGAATAAGAAGAAATAACTGGGCAAAGGCCCTTTTCTGGGTATGGCCACAAGGTAGCAAGTGCAAAGCAAAGAGGCGGTAATGCTAATTAAAGAGCCTTCCTTGCATGGCCTCATCGCATTCTCTTTCCCGTGCTATCAAGATCAGGAGAGAGGCTTTGCGCAAGAAAGAATATATCGCCTAGTCTAACTCTTAAGTCGGAACTAGAGGCGAGCGGAGTGAGCTGCGAAGTGAGGCGAGCGCAGTGAGAATGAAAGAATTTGATCTTCAAAGAATAAGATAGGAAATTAATGTGTCTGTCATGAGAAAAGAATCTCTATCTTCGCTACTTTGTCACCAAGTTGGTATTGTGTATAGGACAGGACTTCTTCTTTATTTAACAGTGAAAGCATGACTAATGAAAAACTGACTAACATCCTGCGAGCTGTCTTAGATGGAACCTATCGTCCCTAGGAAAATAGTACTTTTCAAGAATAACGAAATCCCACACCTGTGGGTGAGAATACTGACTTCTTGGCATTGATGCAGTTCGATGAAAACCACTATATGGGAATTTATATCGAACCTGGAGATAGACTAGTTCTGATAGCATTAGGAGAAGTTTGAGTACTGCACTATGGGGAGTCATCGGAGTTCAAAAACTCTAATATCAGTTGTCAAACACATGATTCATTCATTAATAGGATATTATGCTTGAGGGGTGTAGAAAATATAGTGAGAAACCATTCAAAGCAACTTAAGAAAAAACCACCACTCCGTGGGCTAGTTGAGAGACGTAATGCCAGAAGATGAAGAGGTCACTTTGCTTTTCGACCGTCAAAGGACAGGTAGCACAGCAGGAAAGAAAGCTCAGAAAGTCAAGCAGCCTGTTAAGAAAAAACAACCATATGAGAGATGGAGGTCGTCCTTGATTATGTTCCAGCACTGCCCCTGAATTAATCAACCAAGTAGAAGTTGAAGTTCAGTTGGTAGAATCCATCTAATCTAGTAGCTTTTGACTATGAACACCCCCCTGTTTTTGATAGATAGCTTACAATATTGAAGAATTTCTTTTGTGCCCCCGGGGACTCTTTCAAATATTTGATGGACTGCTGCTATATGCTGTTGGCTCGATAAGATAGATAAGTGTGAGAACAATTTCATAACTTCTATCCTTATCCCCTCATGCTATGCTGAACCAGAACCTGGCCTGTTGGGCATTTCAAATTCTTGGGAGTTTCATTCCTCAATCAAAGAAATTGTATACATTCTGCATTCAGAAGCCATTGTTGATCCATCCTCAAAGGTATAGGGCTTATCCTTGGTTGTCATTAATATAGGTCTATGATCAGCCCTCCGGTAGAAATAGATTCAAGTAAGATAGATTCGTTCTCCATGAATCCTTCCCGGTCCTCATGATTGGCAACTGTACTGTTCTTTGTTTGACGGTAGTGAATAGCAATAGTGAAGACATACCTCCACTGGATTGATGTCCTCCTACAGCTTCCACGATATCTCAAATTCCAATCAATCCACTAACTCCAAAGAGAAAAAAATATTCCTTTCCGTCCAAGGGACTAGACTATGCCATAGTTGTGATACAACAAAACAATCTCTAAGGGCATGCATGAGAGACTCTGAGTGAGTAGAGCAATTTGGACATGAATCATCATCTGAGATATGCCTCCTCACTTTATCAAGATTAGTTAGCAACCGACCATGTCGAACTAACCACAAGAAAGTGCACCACCTGTTTGGGCCTTTCCCTTTCCAAATTATTCCCCAATGAAGATCGCGTTCAGACAGAGGGAGATCAGGGAAAACTATACCAGCGTATGCTGATGCCACAGTCAAATTACCATGATCCGAAAACTTCTATATCACTCTATCTATCCACAGCAGAGTAAACAAATACACTCCGTAGTTTGCGAATGGTTGATTGAGTTGAGAAAGAAGTGGAATTAATATATTCCAATCCCAGTCAAGGTTCTCCCTCCAAAAGGAAGCAACGTTTCTATAAATCAGGTCATGTGACACCAACCGTGTTGCTAGAGATATGAGAGGTACATCTTCTAGCCATGTATCTCGGCAAAAATGATCTCTCCGTTCCCTAGTTTCCACTTCATCCCCCTTTGTAGGAGATCAGAACAACTTTGAATCGCAGACCAAATAAAGCTACATCCTTGTGTTTTAGATTCTAAAAAAGGTAGAATTATTCCTGAGATACTTACTCCGGAGAACTTGAGCCCAAAGAGCTGAGTCATTCATAATAATCTTCCATCCTAGCTTGGACAACAACGCTTTGTTGACTTGGGCTGCTTGACGAACCCCTAGGCCACCATAATCTTTAGGCTTTGAGGTTATGTCACCGGTATTATGAATATTCATTCACCTAATAATCTAACGTGAGAGCAAACACTTACACATAACCTGCACATACAAAGATAGAGAGAAAAGAGCTAGAATTCTCAAGTCTTTGAAATTCAAGAGCAGAGCGAGAGAAATAGAAGCTTTTACGTGCCTCTGTACCAAAGCTTTCCTATTGTTCACCTCTCCAAGTTGTTCGTAGCATTCCTTTCAGTTCTTCGTTATTGTGTGCAGTTTTTTATCAACGTGTTCATTTATTCATCGTCGAGTGGTACAAGGAGTAAAGTGATCGTTAGCAGATTAGATCTCTACAATTATGCTTCTACAGAATCAAAGAATCAATTGTACTTAGATTCTTGTCTAGAATCTTTATTTGTACTTTTTTTTTTCCTTTTTTTAATAATTTGTAAAACACAAAAGTTTCGTATAAACTTTTTGTAACCAAATATTTGCTTCCCGACTTGGTTTATGTGAAACTACAGCATCCAAGTGGGTTCAATAAGGATCTAAGGGTCGACTCACATCCGGTGCATAAGCATCTGGGTCTTCCCTATAGAGTCTTCCGTTAGCATCGTATGTCATAGGCAATGGCGCATGCTGTCACACCCCAGTCCCAAAAATACGTAGGACTAGGACATATAAGCATGCCAGCCGTATGTACATGGCACTCCAATATATGGATACTATGATACACACGTACGCTGTAATATGAACAATAATTCACCAGTGGTATAACTATCACAAGCCACAGGATGCAATCTAAATCTCATCCACGAAAATCATATATATATAAACGACCAGTATCTATGAAACTAGAACTCAACATAAAGTATCTAAAGATGACAGTCGGATGGAAACAAATCCACTGCCGAATTAGAATATAGAATAAACAAGATAAATACAATACAAGAATATCAACTAACAATCACGGGCTCGAAGAAAAGGCTCCTCGGAACGTACGCAACCAGTCCGGATCTGTGCCCCTGCAAATACTCATGAACAATACACCTGGAAAGGGGCAGGTCCTCAGAGGGACATAACAAGATACATAGAAGCATGCCATAAAGTAAATACTGAATAAATAAAAGGGGTGCGCTAAACATCTAAGTGAAATGCACTTTGAGGACAACTTTGGGTGTATGGGAGAGTGTAGGCTAGACATATGCTGACGTAATTCACAAATCGTGACAATTGGCTAGTATATGCCACATATGCCCCCATAGGAGGGCACTGTATAATAACGTCCATCTCCGAAGAGCATGGCATATGTATAATATATCGTCCATACCGCTCCGAAGAACGTGGCAGCAGTATAGTATATCGTCCATATCGCTCCGAAGAATGTGACAGCAGTATAGTATATATCGTCCATATCACTCCATCGAGTATGGCAGCAGTGTAAAGGAAGTGGGGTGTCCCATACGCCTACTAGTCGTCCTCCTCGCCCAATGATCTATGCGTGTTGTATCCACAACACGCCTTAGCTACTACGTCGAGGCGTCTTAACTCCGGCTCATACTCTATCGCTAGAACAATAGCCAAACCATACAACCCAACAAGGACAAGGATTGGGCCATCGTACCACGATAGTCTATGCTCCGCCTACTAATAACTGCTAAGTCTTCTATCATGCATCGCTAATAGCAGTTATTCCCTATCCGTCGCATGCCTACACGTACAGGTGGCCAACCACATACGCAAGTTCGTGCCCTACATGAGACTCACAACACGTGTAAGAAATGTATCAAGGCCTGGGGAGTTATACCGATAACTCCACAACTTTAGGTGGGTCTACTAGACACTAGGTCAGACATAAGTCCTAACGTCAACGCCTTTGTTGACTGCACCCGAGTCTCTCTCAGACGCGCACAGTTTAAAATAAATAAACATGCAGCTAAATAATAACTGAATTTAAATAATACAACAAAGGAAAGGTATACTTGCCTGCCAAGAAGCTGCGTAGTACCAATAACCTGCTCCAAAAGTCGCGCAGATAAATCCAACAGTCCAATATACATATAATATAATACTGTCAACAAAAAATATGTTGGACTCGGGGTACGCTAGGGGTAACACTGGTCAACTAATACGGTCAATTGTGCGACTACTTACACGGGTGTCCTATATTAAATGTTGTATCAAAATCAGTCAGTCAAAATAGTATGTGTCTAGGCCAGTACGTTAATGTACAAAAGGCAGTCATCTAGCATGTTCTTAGGGTCAACATGGTCAAGATAACCACGGGATAATCTACAGTGTCCTAGGGTCGTACAATATAAATACACATATAGTCATAAGCATATAATTACTTATATAATACAGTCATCTATATATATATATATATATATATATATATATATATATATATATATATATATATATATATATCACTTAATTTCTAATACGCGTATGTGTACGCGTACAAGTCATTGGGTTCACCGACTCAGGGTTTGCAGTCAGCTAACAGTCATAGAGCAAAACTAATGTCCTACTGACATAAGCACGCACATAACAATATAAAAGGTGGGGAACAAGTTGGTATCTGGGGGTACGTGCACGGAGACGACGGTGAGGTTGACGACGATGACGACGATGGTGATGACTATAACGACGATGATGGTGATGACGATGATAATGGTGAAGGTGATGACGTGGGTAAAGGCAATGATGATGATGGGTGTTAATGTTGACGATGACGATGGCATTGGTGACGATCATGGTGAAAATGATGGTGAGGGGGTGATGATGTTGATGATGATAATTGTGGGCTGAGGATGGTGATGATTGGGTGCTGTCGAAGTCCGGCCAGGGAGAGGGAAGGTCCGGCCAGGGGGTATTGGGTCGATGACAGGGAGGTGGAAGAGGAGGAGGAGGAGTTCAGGCCAGGGCGGGTGATCCGGCCAGAAGGAGGAGGAGGAGGAGGAGTAGGGAAGTTGCTGGTCGTGTGGGGTTACTCCGGTCGTCGAGGAGTAGTGTAGAGGCGGGGGAAGTCGGAGAAGAAGGTGGTGGTGGTGACGGGATCTGTCGGGTTGTCGTGATGGTGGAGGTGGACAGAGCAGGGAGGCTGGAGGTTGACTCACGCGGTGGAAGGAGAGTCGGGGTAGTTCAGGCGTTCGAAGGCCGACGGGTGCAGCGTCTCGAGGCCGTGACGAGGTGGTGGTGGGTTGCACTGCTCACGGGCTAAGCAGTAGTCGACAGAGATGGGAAGTCGGCCCAGTCGTGTATGGGTCAGTGCTGACAGTCCCCGGCGGTCCGCTCCGGTCGACGGGAAGAGGACGGTCGGGTTCCGGCGTCAATGGCAGCAGAGAGGAGGATGAAGATGTGGTGGCGTTAATGGCGTTGGTGGAGTTCGAGGCTGGCGGAGGAGATGGCCGCGGGTCGCTGTGCAGGCTGGGAGATCGGGGGAGAACAGAGTGAGGAGGTCCGGGTGCTGGCGGCTCCGGCGAGAACTCTGGCGGTCTGCACAGGGAAGGCTCGGGGAGAAGATAAATAGGGTTGGGATGGTGATGGTTAATGGCTAGATATTGGGATTATGGATTTTGTGTGGAAGAAAAATAGGAAAATGATTATTTATACATGTGGACTTTGGGTTTGGGTTTGACCTAGCTAGGTGGGCTTGGTCAACACCACTTTGGGATGGGCCTTGGGCTCACATAGGAATATTTGGGAGGGCTATAATTTGCATTATTTAAATGCAAGGCTAAAATTAAATGGGGACGATGTTTGTGTGTTGTACACTACGAAAAATTATAAAAAAATTCCTAGGAAGGGGTAAATTGGTTTCTTCATGTATTGTCGAATGGTGTGGACACCTCAATGCACTTTTGTATAAAAGTACCCTACAATTAGAAAATTGCACAAAGATAGAATTCGGATTTAAATTAATTAAAATTAGTGCGTACGATATTCTGGAATTAATTAGAAGTACATGGGAATAAAATTAGGTGGGACACAAGTGTCATGGACGTAGAGGATTCAGTGCAGAATATTAATAAAATTTAGGTTGCACGAAACGGATCAAGATTGTGTCTCCAATTTCGATTGGAACGCACAAGGATACAGAGTCATATTTTATTTAGAATAATTGTAAATGTCTGCGACGAATGTTGTGCGACTAAAATGTTGCACAAGAAAGCATATTTATAAGTTACACAAAGGTCAGAATATTAGGCGGGCCTGTCTAGGACAAGGTTGTGAAATTTGTAGGAAGGCAATGGCTAGTGTAGTGCTCCAATTATCGAAGCAACGGTAAGGCGCGCTAAGTGGTATAAATATTGCATATTCTAAAAAAATGCCGCGTTCTAATTCTATTTAGATTCTAATTAGACCTAATTTCTCTATCTAAGCAAAGTAGACCTAATTTTGGGCGAGGGGGTTTACAATCTACCCAACTTAAAAATAATTTCATCCTCAAAATTAGAATAAGGCATGGTCTGTTATACCTTCACGTACATAAGGCAAGCCAATCTCAATCTCTTTGTGATAATTAAATTTCTAATCAAACCTATCGCAATTCCTTCAAAAAAATTAGATAATCACTGTTCAATTCAAAATTCAACCTGTTGTAATCTCCTTTCTTTTTTTCAAATCATCAATATCCAAATTTAAATTGGATCCATATAACATCTTCAAGAATTAAATAACGTACATCACCTATATACCACGAGCTCCAGCTATCACAATCTCCTTTAGAAAGCACTTCAAATCGAACATTACTCCTATCTTCAACTTAGGAATTTTTGTACTCCTCAACTTTTAAATTCAATTTACATCCTCGCTATTTCAAATAGGTAATTCCGCAATCAATATTTAACTTTTAATTTAAAGCCTCAATTTATGAAATTTGAAATCTAATTCACCAATCTTGATTTCTATATTTATTCTCAAAGTTTACATCGGTGACTCACTCTTCAAAAGTTTAAAATTTAAATCATATGCTCAAGTATAAATATTTGGTTCGCCATATCTCGGTCTTTTAAAAATTTATTAATCCTCAGCATATTAATCATTCTTCTAAAATTCTCAAATTTAAATTGACTTGAACCTCTAAGTCTAATTTTTCTCGATCACAATCTAACAGAAGTTTCTCTCAAGTTGACAATGCAACGGCTACCCAACTTAGAATTTACCCATCTATCACATAAGGCTCTTTCATTTAAGAAAACTTATTCCTCAAATTTACTTAATCATGTTACTCAATCCTCAAAATTTAAACACCAAATATATCATATATGATATACCCTTAATCAGTTATAAAAAGCGGTCATCTAGTAAGGTGATTGACCTATGGGGTATATCTAGTACTCTCTGTATATTAACTTATAACAAGCACGAGGTTTCGTCTTTCCGAAATAGGGGAAGACAGAGAGCAATAATAAAGAATTCACGGTGGAGGTAATAGGATACAAGTATGGGGATCAAGGCGTTTAAAGAATTCAAATGAAAATTGTCAAGGTAGTTGTGGATTAAAATCCTATTTGGTAAATTCCTATTCCCATGTTTATATTGGAACAGTTATGTAACCGCTATGATATGCTCAGACCTGTCTAGAGGCAAGTATTTTTGTCTTCTACTATATATCTCAATCCACGTAAAGTAGTCATGCAAGGAGCGAACCAAGCGTACTAAGGTTAGCTAGACCTTAATACACTGATTCTGAAATGTATTAGTGTGTCGACCCAATAATACATATATCAAGATCAAGTCCGATAGAAGAGTAAGCTTGCAACACTAGGCTATAATAGCAACATAAATCATGGTAGTTTTAGAAATATGAGTACACTGGATTATGATGAAAGGAGGTACAAAATAATTCAAGTTCACAAAAAAAACAAAATAAAAATATAAGACTCTACAATCTCTACAGTTGTCATACTAACTCCTTGTCTAAGTCGCTAGTCGACCAAATAGGGGTATGGACCTCTAAGTTCTACAGTCTGAATAAACACTATCATCTTATGCTAGTCTACAGTTACTGTCATTCAGTTACACTTCATTAATGGGTCCCAAATACTATGTGATACTATGTTGTGAGGCATACTACCCAACTTAAAAATAATAAACTAATATTATGACTATCTTAAGGGAAATCTACAAAATAATTTGGTCCTTGTAGTTAAAGTAGAAACTATTGTTAGGGCATACAAGGGAAAGATCTTGGTACTTATTAGGGTCTCCTATTGCATTATATAGGTAATGGTCACCTTAAGTCTTAATCATAGTGCTCATAGAACATGTGTCAATAGTAAAAATGGAAAAGTTACTGGCCTTCAAGGGAAAGAGGATATAACTCGTATCGAGGTGGGGGTACAATCACGTAATTTAAAACTATAGTATAACCATAAAATTATAATCTAAAAGAATACTTAAGTAGCAAGTCCTAACTACCAATCATATAATTTAAAGTTCAAATTAACAAACTATAACCCTAGCAAACTATATATCCTGACATAAAATAAAATCACTTGGCCTACAATCAAAAGTGTCAGGTGGCACGAGTTGAAAGATAAAGCAAAGAAAACATAATTAGTCGTCACACAATAGCGAGTGCTAAGTTTTCAGAGGAACAAGATTGAATTTAAATAGAAAGTCTCTAGATAATATCAAAGATTTTCTAAGGGAAATATGGCATACTAGTCTCTATGTTCGAGGTATGATCGAGGATAATGTTATATCCATTACTCTTAGTTTCCTAAGATATTGTTCGGTTACTATAAGACAAGGAGCTAAAGTTATAGTTCTCTAGTACTATCTCACCATGAAAATCTAGGCTTAGTCCTAATATTCAACCTTGGATTTCTATTGGTTCCTCAATGCTAGGGTCAAACAATGTGGTTAAAAATTGAAACTAATTTTAGTAATGTTTATACTACTCTCAAGTCATACATAAGCACATCAAGGGATAATGGTAAATTAATCTATAGGTAAAGGACGCTAGGGTTCGTTAGGTAGTAAGGAAGGTTAGGGTTCATTAAGTATTCTAACTCAGTGATGTGTCATTATCCTAGTTGCACTCTTAATAGGAAGGTTATCCTACTTATTATCTAACAACAGGGACTTCTATATTCTACGAGAAGGCTATACTCAAGGAACTAATAGGGAAGCACATGAATCAAACATGATACAATTATTCAAATAGAATGGATTGGAAATAAGATGAGTCATAGTCAGATGTGGATGAGATCCTATATTCTAATCCTATTTGCAGGCTTGCTCGGTACAGTAACGTAACCGAGACAATATGCTCTTGACCTGCATGGGCCACCACTAAAACATGTCACGCCCCAGTCCCAAAAATACGTAGGACTAGGACACGTAAGCATGCCAGCCGTATGTACATGGCACTCCAATATATGGATACCATGATACACACGCACGTTGTAATGTGAACAATAATTCACTAGTGGTATAACTATCACAAGCCACAGGGTGCAATCTAAATCTCATCCACGAAAATCATATATATATAAATGACCAGTATCTATAAAACTAGAACTCAACATAAAGTATGTAAAGATGACAGTCAGATAGAAATAAATCCACTACCGAATTAGAATATAAAAAAAACAAGATAAATACAATAGAAGAATATCAACTAACAATTACGGGCTCGAAAAGAATGCTCCTCGGAACGTATTCAACCAGTCCGGATCTGTGCCCCTGTAAATACTCATGAACAATACACCTGAAAAGGGCCAGGTCCTCAGAGGGACATAACAAGATACATAGAAGTATGCCATAAAGTAAATATTGAATAAATAAAAGGGGTACGCTAACCATCTAAGTAAAATGCACTTTGAGGATAACTTTGGGTGTGTGGGAGAGTGTAGGCTAGACATATGCTGACGTAATTTACCAATCGTGACAACTTGATAGTATATGCCACATATGCCCCCATAGGAGGGCACTGTATAATAACGTCTATCTCCGAAGAGCATGGCATCTGTATAATATATCGTCCATACCGCTCCGAAGAACGTTGCAGCAGTATAGTATATCGTCTATATCGCTCCGAAGAATGTGGCAACATTATAGTATATATCGTCCATATCACTCTGTCGAGTGTGGCAGCAGTGTAAAGGAAGTGGGGTGTCCCATACGCCTACTAGTCGTCCTCCCTGCCCAATGATCTAAGCATGTTGTATCCACAATACGCCTTAGCTACTACGCCGAGGCGTCGTAACTCTGGCTCATACTCTATCGCTAGAACAATAGCCTAACCTTACAACCAAACAAGGACAAGGATTGGGCCATCGTACCACGATAGTCTATGCTCCGCCTACTAATAACTGCTAAGTCTTCTATCATGCATCGCTAATAGAAGTTATTCCCTATCCGTCGTACGCCTACACGTATAGGTGGCCAACCATATACGCAAGTTCATGCCCTACATGAGACTCACAACACGTATAAGAAATGTGTCAAGGCCTGGGGAGTTATACCGATAACTCCACAACTTTAGGTGGGTCTACTAGACACTAGGTCAGACATAAGTCATAACGTCAACGCCTTCGTTGACTACACCCGAGTCTCTCTCGGACGTGCACAGTTTAAAATAAATAAACATGCAGCTAAATAATAACTGAATTTAAACAGTACAACAAAGGCAAGGTATACTTGCCTGGCAAGAAGCTGCGTAGTACCAATAACCTGCTCCAGAAGTCACGCAGATAAATCCAACAGTCCTATATATATATAATATAATAAGGTACATATTAGTCATTACACTAACACAAACACAACCAAAAATATGCTGGACTCCGGGTACGCTAGGGGTAACGCTGGTCAACTAATACGGTCAATTATGCGACTACTTCGCGGATGTCCTATATTAAATGTTGTATCAAAATCAGTCAGTCAAAATAACATGTGTCTAGGCCAGTACGTAAATGTACACAAGGCAGTCATCTAGCATGTTCTTAGGGTCAACATGGTCAAGGTAACCACGGGATAATCCACAGTGTCCTAGGGTCGTACAATATAAATACACATATAGTCATAAGCATATAATTACTTATATAATACAGTCATCTATATATGTATGTATATATATATATATATATATATATATATATATCACTTAATTTCTAATACGCGTATGTGTACGCGTACAAGTCATTAGGTTCACCGACTCAAGGTTTGCAGTCAGCTAACAGTCATAGAGCAATACTAATGTCCTAGTGACATATACACAAGCACACACATAATAATATAAAAGGTGGGGAACAAGTTCGTACATGGGGGTACGTGCACGGAGACGACAGTAAGGTTGACGACGATGACGACGATGGTGATGACTATAACGACAATGACGGTGATGACGATGATAATGGTGAAGGTGATGACGAGGGTGAAGGCGATGATGCTGATGGGTGTTGATGTTGATGATGACGATGGCGTTGGTGACGACCATGGTGAAGATGATGGTGAGGGGGTGATGATGTTGATGATGATGATTGTGGGCTGAGGATGGTAATGATTGGGTGCTGCCAGAGTCCGGCCAGGGGGAGGGGAGGTCCGTCCAGGGGGTGTTGGGTCGATGACAGGGAGGTGGAAGAGGAGGAGAAGTTCAGGCCAGGGGGGCTGATCAGGCCAGAAGAAAGAGGAGCAGTAGGGAAGCTGCTGGTCGTATGGGGTTACTCCGGTCGTCGAGGAGTAGTGTAGAGGCGGGGGAAGTCGGAGAAGAAGGTGGTGGTGGTGACGGGATCTGGCGGGTTATCGTAATGGTGGAGGTGGACAGAACAGGGAGGCTGGAGGTCGACTCAGGCGGTGGGAGGAGAGCCGGGATCATTCAGGCGGTCGGAGGCCGACGGGTGCAGCGTCTCGAGGCCGTGACGAGGTGGTGGTGGGTTGCACTGCTCACGGGCTGAGCAGTAGTCGGCGGAGATGGGAGGTCGGCCCAGTCGTGTATGGGTCGATGCTGACAGTCCCCGGTGGTCCTCTCCGGTCGACGGGCAGAGGACGGTCGGGTTTCGGCGTCAATGGCAGCAGAGAGGAGGTTGAAGATGTGGTGGCGTTAATAGCGGTGGTGGAGTTCGAGGCTGGCGGAGGAGATGGTCGTGGGTCGCTGTGCAGGCTGGGAGATCGGGGAAGAACAGAGGGAGGAGGTCCGAGCGCCGACAGCTCCAGCGAGAACTTCGACGGTCTGCACAGGGAAGGCTCGGGGAGAAGATGAATAGGGTTGGGATGGTGATGGTTAATGGCTAGGTATTGGGATTAGGGATTTTGTGTGGAAGAAAAATAGGAAATGGATTATTTATACATGTGGACTTTGGGTTTGGGTTTGACCTAGCTAGGTGGGCTTGGTCAACCTCTCTTTGGGATGGGCCTTGGGCTCACATGGGAATATTTGGGAGGGCTATAATTTGTATTATTTAAATGCAAGGCTAAAATTAAATGGGGACGATGTTTGTGCGTTGCACACTACGAAAAATTATGTAAAAATTCCTACGAAGGGAGAAATTAGATTTCTTCATGTATTGTCGAATGGTGTGGACACCTCAATACACTTTTGCATAAAAGTGCCCTACAATTGGAAAATTGCACAAAGATGGAATTCAGATTTAAATTAATTAAAATTAGTGCGCAAGATGTTCTGGAATTAATTAGAAGTACATGGGAATAAAATTAGGTGGGACACAAGTGTCATGGACATAGAGGATTCAGTGCAGAATATTAATAAAATTTAGGTCGCACAAAACGGATCAAGATTGTATCTCCAATTTTGATTGGAACGCACAAGGATACAAAGTCATATTTTATTTAGAATAATTGTAAACATTTGTGACGATTGTTGTGCGACTAAAATATAGCACAAGAAAGCATATTTATAAGTTATACAAAGGTCAGAATAGTAGGCGGGCCTGTCTAGGACAGGGATATGAAATTTGTAGGAAGGCAATGGCTAGTGTAGTGCTCCAATTATCGAAGCAACGGTAAGACGCGCTAAGTGATATAAATATTGCATATTCTAAATAAAATGTCGCATCCTAATTCTATTTAGATTCTAATTAGACCTAATTTCTCTATCTAAGCAAAGTAGACCTAATTTTGGGTGAGGAGGTTTATACATGCTTTTGGAGAGATGATGGTGCAAGCCCTCGAGTGCACTTGGTTCAGGATATTTTGGGTTTTCTTGAGCAAGCGTCCTTGGACGCATAGTACAGGGAATCCAAGTTGGAACTATACAAGCCCTTGTTATCAGTAGCCTTGCTTGGAGGAGACTCCATCCACTTGTGATCAGTGCATCATTTCTGGCCTAGATGGTGATGCACGAATATATCGTAGGACTTGGCACGGCTCTTCTCGACCGCAACTTCAGAGGCGGAGACAGGAAGCGCGCCAACCTTTTTTGCACCTACGACGAAGGTTAGCGGCACTTCTGGAGCGGATTACGGGTTTAGCACAGTGGCCATAGCAACCCAAATCCTTCAAACTTTTTGAGGTCGTATTGGCCTCGGTAAGGGTCTCGACTTGTCGGTGGAGTACAAGTCAATTGTGTATGCAACTGTGGTATAGGTTGACGATGCATCGGATACCAACTTCGGGCTTGGTACACCGGCACTAATGTACCGAGTTATGCGAGTCTTATGAAGTCGTATGGGCCTCGTTCGAGAGCTTGGCTTGTCCAGCATATCTTCGAATGCATGTTGGTCGAAGCGAACAACCAACATTATCTGATTCGAACCAAACTTGGTGTCACGCCTAGTACCGGAATACGGAGATGGACATGGCCAGCTACCCCGTATAAGATACTATACGTCATACAACAATCACAACTGTATAAGACAAGGGCGTCCATGCTACAATCAAGTCTCCTATGGTCAAGAACTTCTATGTCTCAATCATTCAAACAAGAAATAGTAAGCATAGAGCATATATGATAAAGCAATAAGGCATCCCAAATACTTTCTCAAAATATTCTAGAGACCAGCTGTGTAAAATAAGAAGCTAGAAGAGTAACAAAAGTATATAACAGTGATCATCTGCAGTCTGATTTAATACAATAATGTAAGAAAACTAATGTCCAGACGAGCCGGCTAACAGGTGCCGGTGTCTAAATACCCAAAAGAAGTAAATGTTCATTGGTGAGCAGGGAAGAAGAAAACTCACTCGCTATCCCCTACGACCATGTTCCTGGTAAGTACCATGAGTAGGGAGAAGGTACGCTGGATCCTTGGGTGCTGGCTTAAAACCTGGCCATACAAAACCAGTGGGGTTAGACCCCAAATATCAAGTACTACAAAGGAAGCACGAAATGGAGAAACAAAAAAAACCCAAGGAAAACACATAATAATACATAGGTTCGGTGTCGTAACTTAGGTCTGTGGCATATCCTAGCGCTATATCCCAACCCTACAACCAAACAAGGACAAGGGTTAAACCATCATACTTTGATAGTCCATTTTGCTTGGCTACTAGCTGAAAAAATACAATCATAACCAAGTCCATTTTCTCTATATTGGCCAATCAATTGTACGGCTTGTTATTTTTTGTGGGGTCTGAGGTTATTTTAGAAATAATACATAATAGGAATCCTCATATCATGCCAGTGCCGAACATGAGCTAACCGAACTTATAGATAAATAAAACAAGCACTTGCATGATTCATCAGCCCTCCGTAGGGCCACTGCGGTAAAAATACGGTATTAGCGGTCCCAGTGTTCCTATAGTAAAATAGTGGCTTGACATAATAATAGGCCAGATACTGCACTCTACTAAGGCAGATGATATACAATATCTGTGGTAGCCAGCCCACAGCGCACTTAGAATGAATCTCTGTGGGAAGGTTTGTTGGCATGATCTTGGGATACCATTTCCTTCAATATTACTACCACTTTTAGTTACCTAATTAGCCCTATGTTGTGTTTGAAACCTCAAGACGTGGTCATATGAGAATTTTCCTTAAGATATAGTACAAAGTACGAGCACACTAGATATGAACATGAAAGTCAATCTGGATTTACCCCGAGCGTGTATGAAACATTAAGTCAATCAATATCCTAGCCACGCTTTGGTAGTTGACTCACTTATTATGTCCGTCCTGGGAAACAATATATATATATATATATATATATATATAATATCATGCATTCAGGAATTCAAAGGCATTCTCGATGCACAACCCAAATATAATCACTTAACACGTGACATAATGTGTCGTACATCGACGCACATTAAATCATGAATAATTATCAAGAAATAGTGGTATTTGCACAGATACAGTATTTGAGTCAAATTACCAATTATACATTAGGTCACGAAAGAACAAGAATATTCAATTAAAACAAGCAAGACCGCATGGGTTTTTAGTCCGCATGGGATGTCCATGCCGCATATAAAGTCAGGCCGCATGAAAAGTCCTGGACGGATATGAAGTCAGGACGCATGAACCACTTAGCCGCATATGAAGTCAAGCCGCATGAACCAATTGGCCACATATGAAGTCAGGGCCACATATTCAGGGTTAAAGTCCACTCCTTGGGGCAAGTGTTGTAGTGACGGACAATAAATAAAGTGTTAGTGATATCACATAAAGTGACTGATGTGACAATACAAAAAAGTGTGTCAGAGAAAAGACAAAACCAAACAAATAAGTGCCAATGGTTCAGAGCCATTCATCGAAAGAAATAGTGGCCGCATGCTCTCCATGCCCAATGAGTGTCGGTACCACATGGGTTGTCTCTTGGACTTAGCGAATTTCTTATTCGTTCAGCGAGTGAAAGTACAAGGTGTTCAAGGATACTTGTGCAAATCATCAGTCATGCGTCCAACAAGATGGACGTATGTTGTCAGTATGTGGCAGAGTTTAGGCCGCAAAACTGTCTCAGGCTGCATGGCACTCTCACCCGCATAGCTTGCTGGTTGCATAAAGACTTCCTCTTCTCCAACAGGAGGTTCGGCCATGGCAAAAAAGCTCTAAAAACTAAAAATCTTATTTTGTCCATAAAATTCTTATTTTATGTCCAAATCGGGTGAACCAAAAGACAAAATGCTTTAAATTGAAATCTCTAGTAGCAAAAATTGGATTTTTAAAGACACAAGTTTAAGTGATCAAAACCAAAAAAAACTTATAAAACCCATAAAAATTATAAGTTTAGAAATATAGATCTACTAAAAACCGTCTATCAAAATAAAAAATTCCAAGAACTAAAAGTGCTTAGAAACACATAACGAACATAATGAAACAATAATATGGAGGGTTTCTCTATTTCTCATACAATGTGTACTTGCCTATGGAAATGGAAGAGAAAACTAAAGAGAGAAGAAGAAATGAAGAAGTGAAGAGAGAGAGAGAGAAATGTTGGATTATATATGGTAGGGTTGAGGGTTTAACCAAGGGTTCTCATGACTTGAACTAACCCATAAAATAAACCATGTGCAAGGCTAAACCAAAGAATGGGTCTAGTCTCCATGCACCAGCACCCGTGCAAAAATAAAAAAATATGTTCCAAATACGTATATCGGGAATGGGGAGTGACATCTCTATCCACCTTAGAAAAATTATGTCCTTGGAATTCGAATCCAAGCAATAGCTAGAGAAGTTAGGAAAAGTACGATACAAATCTACTAGCAACTACACATGCAAGCAATATCATCACAACATAAAGGTGATCACTTGATCATAGAATTTGAGATATGAAGGCGTAAGAAAGTATATATATTCTGAATCGAATTGGTGCGGGTACCTCCAATATAGTCCTTGCGCTCCCACGTCGGTACCAATGACTAATTTAAAGTGATCGAGGATATGACTCGAATCTGAAACATACCTACGCAATTGAGATACATAAAATATATCGTGTACCTCACATAACGAATGTAGAAGGGCAAGACGATAAGCAATATCGCCTAACCGCTCGAGAATATCGAACGGACCTATGTATCGAGGACTAAGCTTTTCGCGAACCCCGAATCTAATGACTCCACGGGTAGGCAAAATCCACAAAATTACGTGATCACCGACACGAAACACTAAAGGTCTACTATGCTGATATGTCCAATGTTTATGCCTATCTTGTGCAACCCGAAGTTGCTCTATAATCTACTTGACAATCTCTATGATCTGTGTGATCATTTCAGGGCCTAACATCTTTCGCTCACTAATATTGTCCCAAGCCAACGATGACCTACACTTATTGCCGAACAATGCTTCAAAAGGTGCCATCTGAATATTGGCCTGATAACTATTGTTATACAAGAATTCCACCAAGTGAAGGTTATTCTCCTAAGATCTACCAAGATCTAAAGTATAGGCTCATAGCATATCCTCCAAGGTCTAGATGGTTCTCTATGATTGTCTGTCTGTCTGGGGGTGGTAAGTTGTGCTGAATCTTAACTTGGTAACCAAACTCTGATAGAAATTTTTCAAAAAATATAAAGTGAACCGAGTGTCTCGATCTGATACGATAATTACTAGGACACTGTATTGTCTCACTATCTATCGCATATATATTTCAGCCAATTATTCTGTAGACTGTCGTACTCAAAAAAGAAGAAAATGAACTACTTTTGTGAGACGATCTACTATCACCCAAACTGTATCTCGACTAGTCAGTGATCTAGGTAAACCAGTCACAAAGTCTATCGTGATGTGTTCCCACTTCCACTCTGGAATAGGAAACGGATGCAGTAATCATGTCGGTCTCTTTTGTTCTGCCTTTACTTGCTGACAAACCAGACATCGAGATACGAAGCGTGCTATTTCTTTCTTCATTCCGTTCCACCAAAAGTGTTGCTTAATATCTTGGTACATCTTCGTGCCTCCCAGATGAATGGAATATTGGGAACTGTGTGCTTCAGTCATAACTTTATGCCGAATATCCACGTTTGGTACGCATAGATGATTTCTAAACCTTAGCATTCCATCCGCATGTATTTTTAACTACTTCCGAAGATCTAACTCATATTTTTTTGTAGCTTTTGAATCTTCGGGTCCTCTGTCTGACCTAGTTTGATTCTATCTACCATAGTTGACTAAATTTATAGGCTAGCCTAAACTCTTATACTCTGTGAAAGTACTATCTTGATAACCATCTCTCGTAAGTCTTCTAGAATATTCTTCTGAGTAGTCATCATAAATTTTCCACCTCTTATACTAAGTGCATCAGTTACTATATTAGCCTTACCTAGATGGTACTGAAGTTCCACGTCATAGTCTTTCAATAACTCTAGCCACCTTCTCTACCTCACGTTCAGGTCCTTCTGCGTGAACACATACTTTAAACTCTTATGATCCGTGAATATTTCTACTCAATCACCATATAAGTAGTGCCTCCATAGCTTAAGTGCAAACACTACTACGGCTAACTCCAAATCGTGAGTTGGATAGTTCTTCTCGTGATCTCTGAGTTGCCGAGAAGCATATGCTATCACTCTCCATTAATATATCAAAATACATCCAAGTCCTTTTCCAGATGCATCACAGTACACTATGAATCCTCTGAAGCCTACTGTAAGAGTGAGGATTGGTACAGAGATTAACTTATTCTTTAACTCTTCAGAGGATGTTTGATATTTTGTGGACCATATAACTTAACTTCTTTGCAAGTCAACTAAGTCAATGGTGCCAAGATTTTAGCAAAATCTGACACAAATCTCCTTTAGTATCCTGCCAAAACCAGGAAACTACGCACTTCTGCTACTGTCTTTGGAACTGGCCAGTTCTCTACGGCCTCTATCTTCTTAGGATCAACTGACACTACTGCTCCAGAAATAATGTGCCCAAGAAAGGATATGCGATCCAGCCAAAACTCACACTTACTAAGCTTTGCATATAATTGGTGCTCCCTCAAAGTTTGCAGCACTATCCTGAGATATTCTTCATGCTCCTCCTTATTATAAGAATACACCCAGATGTCATCAATGAATACTACTATAAATTGGTCTAAGTAACGTATAAAAATATGGTTAATCAAATCCATGAATACAACTAGAGCATTTGTCAGTCCGAATTGCATAACTAATAATTCGTAATGCCCATATCGTGACCTAAATATTTTCTTCGATATATACTGCTCCCAAACTCGTACCTGATGATATCCGGATCGTAAATCTATCTTGGAGAAGACTCTTGCTCCACTTAATTGGTCAAACAAATCATCAATCCTTAGTAATGGGTACTTATTCTTTACGGTCATTGTATTAAGCCGCCTGTAATCTATACACAACCACGTTGATCCATCATTCTTTTTCACCAATACCGCTTGTGCTCTCCACGATGATGCACTGGTCCGAATAAATTTTTTTACCTTTAGTTCTTACATGTGTCGATACAACTGATCAAGCTCTAATGGTGACATAGGGTACACCTTCTGGGATACTGATTATGCTCCTGGTATCAACTCTATACAAAACTTTATTGCTCTAACTGGGGTAATCCGAGAAGATCGTTGGGAAAGACGTCCATGAATTGTTAAACTATCTTAGGCAGCGGGTCTTCTTCCTTTGCTACTATTCCGACTTCTCCCTTGTGCTGGTCTCTTACTATTCTGCGAAGGACAAAATATTCTAGACTGGGGATTCTAAACAATACTCTACCCTCACGACAGCCTATCGTTGCATAGCTGTCTCTCAACCAGTCTATGCCTAAGATAACGTCAAAGTTATTCTTAGGAAACTCGATCAACTTTGCAGGTAATAAATGCCCACATACTACGACTAAACATGCTAGGCACACCCTAATAACTTCTACGATCCTATTGTCAGTGAGTATATAAAGTCTCTTTGGCAATGCCTCAACTTTATTCCAATATATCTCATATATTATGCAGATATAAATGAGTGCGAAGCTCCAGAATCAATTAAATCTATGGCAGTAAAGGTTGAAACAGAAATATTACCTGCCATTACGTCGCCCGACTCCATTGCTTCCTCCAAAGACAAGGTGAGTGCCTACCCTTGGACTTGTTGAGCTCCTTGCCATTATCTTCTTTGCTGTCGTAGCTGCGGCCCCTGCTGATTGTGCTATTGCTGCATATAAAGCTAGGCCTCCGTCAACAACGGACGCTGAGCCAAAGGTCGTATTGTTACTGTTGGTCCACCTTGCTGCACTGCCCTCGGAGCTGGCAATACAGGAAATTATTGTACTGGCCCTCCTGGTCTCTACATCAATGGGCATGTGGTAACCTTATGATCAAGGCTTCCATATCTCAAGCATAATTTGTTAGCTGCTAGAGAAATATCCCGGGTATGACCTCCCTTGTCACTGTAGGTACAACCTGTCGGCACTCCCCTTTATTGTTGTTGTTGCTGCTGTTGCCGAGTTGGTGCCATCACTGTCGAGGTCACTGGCCTCCTCTTTGTTACATCATGGTTGCAAATGCCAGAAGATGGTGCTGATGTTTGCGGTACTAGTCCTCCCTTATTGTTCTGTCTATGAGGCCTCTTCTGATCCGCTCTTTTTGATGCCATCCTCTGAGAAGTATGCTCAACCCTCTTGGCTACCATTAATACCGTCTTGAAGGTCTGGTAGTCGTGCACCTCTACCATATGTAAGATTTCTAAGTGAAGTCCCTGCTGGAACCTCATTTTTTTCCAACTCTGTTTCCACCATGGTTGGAGGAAATCTTCTAAGTCGATAAAATTATGCCGCATAGCCGTCTACTATCCTTTCAGCTTGCTTGAGGTTAATGAATATTTGCTGCAACTCACACTAAGACATAATCCCGAAGTACTTCGCCCTTAACCGGGTCCTAAAATCATCCCATAAAATAGAACTCCTCAATCCTACCTCCATCGTGGCCAACCAATCTCTTGCCAGATCTTGGAGTTGTAGGCGAACCAGGTCAACCTGTTCCTCGGTCGAAATATTCGCTGCTGTTAGAATGGTCTCAATATCCTAGAGCCAATTATTTGTCGTGATTGCATCCTCCGTGCCATCGAAATTCTGAGTTTCAGTCTGCAAAATCTAACAGATGCCCCAGAATCTGTTCTTCCTCCTCGTTCTAGGGCTGTCTGCAACCCTTGGTTCAATAGGATATTTTGTTCCTGCTGTTGGAGTTATTGTTGTTGATGTTTTTTGTTTTTGTTTTTGTTGTTGTTGTTGTTGTTGCACCACCAGAATCTGTTCTCCCTTCTCGTTCCAGTACTTCTGGCACTACGGGAGGTACGGGAATACCCGGAGCCTGCTACACTGTCCCATTCATCGTAGGCTCAACTCGAATCCTTAGCTGGAGTTCTGTCATAACCTGCACCCAGTGTAGGGATGCAAGTAGTGAACAACACCCAGCCTATGCCACAGCATCGACGGTAGAACGATGTTTGGATAAACTATCTATCTAACAATCAAGATATAATATGCCACCAATGTAAATGAATATACTCAATCACAGATCTATAGATAGAATAAACACGAATATGATAAAAGAATAGAAGAGTCACAAATACAACTCATAAGATAAAATAATATCCAATGAGTTAGAGAAATACTAATAACAATACTGGAGACAAACCAGTATAAAGAAAACTAACTACTAAGCTACGAGTCATGGGTCGTCTGTCTCAATTGGGATAAAACCTTCCTGAGACAAGGTCTCTAGCTCTAAGCCTACCATGTCCTGAGGCCCATAGTGAGTGGGGTACCACTCCTCAGTGTCATCTGGAAAAAATATATCCAGTTAGAAAAGAAGTAGAGTACATCTCTAACAGCAGTTCTAATAAATAATATAAACTATGCAACAATAAATAGATATGAATATACAAGATGCAATATACATATACAAAAGATATGCATTAAAGAAAATACTGGAAATAAATATGAGAATGAGCAATATATAAATAAACAAGAAATAATAATGACTAAGTGAGCGAGTACCAGCTTTAACATGTGATCAGCTTGGGAATTTTATACAAGAATTATGGCCTGGTTAATCATACGTGCGGTGTATGATTAATACTATTCAACGAACAAGATATGATACAAGGAGGATATGATCATATATCTATACTACATACTCCCCGCCTCCAACTGGTATAGTGGATCAAACTATGGTACGTTATGATACGGGATTCCCTGGGTAGGTAGTAAGTCTCCCCAAGAATCAGTGTCTGTACATATACAAGAAAAACAAGGAAACAAGACTTGCACAAGATACATCATACATATCATGGAATAACATCTCATGACGAGATCCGGATATACCAATCCATGTAACTATCGTATCAAGAAATTAAGGATATCTACAATATATACAAGAGGCATAAAGGATATCATAAATGAAAAATTATCAGAGAATGTACTCACCTAAAATCCAGAGAACAGTATCAAAGATGAACAGTATCAAAATAGGAGCAGACGCCAACCTCGTCTTTAATTCCTCAAAAGTAACCTGATACTCCTCTGTCCAAACAAACTCTACATCCTTCCTGGTGAGTCTGGTCATCGGCTAAAAATCCTCAAAAAATCTTGTACAAACTTCTGGTAGTAGCTTGCTAGACCCAAGAAACTTCTAATCTTTGCCACTGAACTCGGGGTCTTCCAAGAGTCCACTACTGCTATCTTCTTCGGATCGACTAAAATTCCATTACCAGTCACAACATGTCCTAAGAACTCCACCTTGTCTAGGAAGAACTCACACTTGGATAGCTTCCCATACAGCTTCTTCCTCCTTAGCACATCCAACATAATCCGCAAATTCTCCTCGTTCTCCTCCGGTGTCTTCGAGTATATGAGTATGTCATCGATGAACACCACCATGAACTTGTTAAGGTACTGGTGGAACACCCTATTCATCAAATTCATAAATACCATTAGGGCATTATTCAACCCAAACGGCATCACCATAAACTCATACTGGCTATACCGAGTCCTAAAAGCAGTCTTCGGAATATCCTCTGACTTCACTTTCACCTGATGGTAGCCTGATCTCAAGTCTATCTTGGAAAACACCTTAGCGCCACTCAACTAATCGAACAAGTCATCAATCCATGGCAACGGGTATTTATTCTTGATAGTGAGATTATTCAATCCCTTGTAATCGATGCACATGTGCACCGATCTATCTTTCCTTGGTACAAATAATATCGGGGCTCCCCACGGTGAAGAACTTAATCTGATAAACCCCTTATCCTGTAATTCATCCACTTTCTTCTTTACCTCGACCAGCTCGCTGTTGTTTACTCTATAGATAATATTGTAAAATTGGTTCTATACCTGGCACCAAGTCTATAGAGAACTCAATATCTCTATCTAGCGGTAATCCTGGCAATTTCTCAGGAAACACATCCAAGAACTTTGCTATCAACGGATGCGGCAACTCCTTGTCTTCTACCATAGCTCCACAGATAATGTCTTCTCCCTGCTCTGTAGCTCCTCTAGCAAACTAAAACTCTGGCTCTCCTGGTGGGCTAAACAAAGCTCTACTTCCTCTAAAATCTATACTAGAATGGTGCATACTCAACCAATCTATCCTGAGTACAATGTCGTAGCTCAGAAGTGGCATTACAAGTAGACATGCACTCAGCTTCCGGCCTCCCAGAGTAACTCTCTGATCCTTGCAAATATCATTAATCAGGATAATGCCTCCCCCGGTCATGATCTTGCAAGTCCTAAGCAAAGACTCAGCTACCAAATGATGCTTCAGAGCAAAAGAAACAGATACAAAACTATGAAAAGTACCACTATCAAACAAAGCTAAAGCTGGAATAGAATCAAGAAAAACAGAACCTACGATGACATCTCCGGGGGGTGCTCGACCTCCTCGACTGTCATAGCAAACGCTCATCCCTGACGTGCACCTCCCTGATGTTGGTGATGGGCATAACGTTGCTGATGGGTCAAAAGTGGCAGTCCCCTCGGCTATACTGCAGGTAGTCTCGCCTGTGTCCTCTGAGCTGGAGCTGCTCCTTGAACTGCACAATGAGGATTGGAAGGACACTCTCTCAACTGATGCCCTTCGGTACCACAATACAGATAAACCCCTAACCTCCTCCTATAAACTTCCTAGATGTGGTTGGACTTCTTACAATAGTGACAGGAAACTTGTTGTGACTGTCTCTGTTGCTGCGGTGCCTGGTGAAATGGTGCCCTAGCTGGAGTCTAGTGTTGTTACGGCTGCTAAAAAGGCCTAGACTAGAAATGAGGAGGCTTAGCAGTCAATGTGCTGCAGTTAGCTTCCAGAAAAGAATTACGATCTCTCTTGGGCTTCAAACCCAACTCCCGCTCAATCTTGCGTGCCTCCGCAAGTATCTCCGAATAGGTCTCATAGAAAGACGGAATGAGGGTCTTCACTTCCCAGTTCAGACCCTCGTAAAAATGAATAGCTCAAACCTCCGTCTCCCTCACCAAATACTCCACAAATTGGCTCAGGGCGTATTCCTCCCCGGACATGCTCTTCTGAATAAGGCTCTTAGACCGCCTCCCCAAGTCTAACATGTTTGCCCGAGAAAAAAACTTCATCTTGAAGAGGTCCTTGAACATCTTCCAAGACTGCCCTATATCAGCAAGAAGTGGCTCATTCCTGAACCAAGTACGGGCGATGTCGAACAGCTGAAGTCCTACTGCCTAAACCTTCATATCCTCAGCAAGATGGGATACCCTCATGAGATGCTCAATATCCTCAAGCCAATCATCAGTATAGACGATGCCCTCCGTCCCCTTGAAGACCCAAGGTTCCAGCTTCTTGAAGTCCTGAATATTGCCTGGCCGAAGCTGGGCAACCTGCGGAGCAACCATCTATTGGACCTGAGCTCCTCTCTCTACTACGGCAAAGGCAAGCTGATGAGCACTCCCATTGCCCTGCCGTAAAACATCGATCTGCCTTTGGTGTGCCTCGAACTGAGCCCTCTGAGTCTCTAATATCTCACGAAACAGTGTGAACACCTGAGTCGCATCTGTCGGCGCAGAAGGTGGAGGTAGAAGTCCTTCAGATACAGCCAGAACTGTCCTCTGAGTTAGAGGTGGACCCCTGAATACAGCTTATCCACCAATCATCGGAGAAGTGACTGGTATAGGCCCTCCGAAAGTGGCAGATCTCTCAGAAGCTGCTCCCTCCTGTTGTGATCTAGTCTTAGGCGGCATCCTGAGGCAAAACGAAAGAAAAGAATCAATATGGCAAATGATATAAGGCATTCAAAGAATGATAGTTAAAGATCAAATATCAATATCAAGGAAGAACAGTTAAAATAAATAATAGAGTTTTTTCTAGATGTGATTGAGTATTATCAGCCTATAGCCTATATCCTATATCCTAAAACAAGATCGTAATAGCACTAAATTCAGAGCACCACTATGAATCGCACTAATTGCGACCTTGAAGACCTGCATGGGCCACCACTAAAAATGTGTCATGACCCGCACCTAGTATAGGGATGCAAATAGTGAATAACGTCCAGCCTATGCTGCAGTATCGGTGGTAGAACGCTGTTTGGATAAACTATCTATCTAGCAATTAAGATATAATTTGCCACCAATATAAATAAATATACTCAATCACAGATCTATAAATGGAATAAGCACGAATATGATAAAAGAATAGAAGAGTCACAAATATAACTCATGAGACAAAATAATATCCAATGAGTCAGAGAAATACTAATAACAATACTGGAGACAAATCCAGTACAAAAAAATTTAACTACTAACCAACGAGTCTTGGGTCATCTATCTCAGTCGGGATGAGACCCTCCTGAGCCAAGGTCTCTATCTCTAAGCCTACCACATCCTGAGGCCTGTAGTGAGTGGGGTACCACTCCTCAGTATCATCTAAGAAAAATATATCCAATCAGGAAAGAAGCAGGAGCGGAGTACATCTCTAACATCAGTTCTAATAAATGATATATACTATGTAACAGTAATTAGATGTGAATATACAAGATACAATATATAGATACAAGAGATATGCAATAAAAGAAATACTTGAAATAAATACAAGAATGAGCAATATAGAAATAAATAAGAAATACTAATGACTAAGTGAGTGAGAACCAGCTTTAACATGTGATCAGCTTGGAAACTTGATACAAGAATTATGGCCTGGTTAATCATACGTGTTGTGTATGATTAACACTATTCAATGAATAAGACATGATACAAGGAGGGTATGATCACATATCTATACTACATACTCCCAGCCTCCGACTGGTATAGTGAATCCAACCATAGTACGTTATGACACGAGATTCTCTGGGTAGGTAGCAAGTCTCCCCAAGAATCAGTGTCTGTACATGTACAAGAAAAATAAGGAAACAAGACTTGCACAAGATACACCATATATAACAAGGAATAATATTTCATGACTAAATCCGGATATACCAATCTATGTAACCATCGTATCAAAAAATCAAGGCTATCTACACTAGATACAAGAGACATAGAGGATATTATAAATGAGAAACTATCAGAGAATATACTCGCCTAAAATTCGGTGAACAGTATCAAAGATGTCCGATACGGTGCCTCGAAGACCTAAATATGGAATATTACACCAATACAAGGTTCTAGAATGAAAATAAGTTAAACTAGTCAACTTCTAGGTCATAAAGCCATTTCTAAGTCAAAATAGTCAAATTAGGTCAACTTAGGTCAATCTAGTCAAACTTGATCAAACTAACTATTTCTAGGTTGTATGAGTCTAACTCTAAGAAATTGGGTCTATACACTATGTAACTAGGCCACACTAGCTATGCTAAGATACTAGAATGCAAATAAGGTACCGTATCCTAAAATACGCAAATAATTAGATAGAAAAATATCATAATATGTACATACAATCAACGATATATAATATTTTTAACTAAACTAATGCTAAGTGGATACCTTGACTTTGAACCAATGCGGTATCACACCACTACACACCCATCTTGATACTCAAATCCAAAACCTTGAGTATCCATCAATACCTTGACATTACCTTGGTATCTCAAGCTAATGTGAATTCTAACATATAACTAACTACCCAAACTCTAAACTATAACTAACATGTGTTAACTAAAACAATACTACTAACTATACTAACTACTTACTATCTTACCAATATATATATATATATATATATATATATATATATATATATATATATATATATATATATATATATATATACTAGATAAAAATATGTATACATATATATAACTACATAACAATAAAACTAACTTAACTAATTATCAATGAACTACTACCTACTAACTTATCCTGTTGCTGATGCTGAAGCTCTTGTTGTTGCTGTGGTTGCCTGCTGTTGCTGCTCAAGCTGTGTTGTATTACTGCTACTGCCTTTGCTGCATGTTGTTGCAGCTGCTACACTGCATGCTGCTACTGCCTTCCTGCATGCTGTAACATGCTGCCTCTCCATGCTTGATGGCCAGCTACCCTGTACAAGGTACTATACGTCGTACGGCGATCACGGCTGTATAAGACAAGGGGGTGCATTCTACAATCAAGTCTCCTATGGTTAAGAACTTCTATGTCTCAATCATTCAAACAAGAAATAGTAAGCAAAGAGAATATATGATAAAGCAATAAGGCGTCCCAAACGCTTTCTCAAAATATTCTAGAGACCAGCTGTGCAAAATAAGAAGCTGGAAGAGGAACAAAAGTACATGACAGTGATCAGCTGCAGTCTGATTTAATACAATCATGTAAGAAAACTAATGTTTAGATGAGCCATCTAACAGGTGTCGGTGGCTAAACGCCCAAAAGAAGTAAATGTTTATTGGTGAGCAGGTAAGAAAAAAACCCACTCGCTATCCTCTACGACCATGTTCCTAGTACGTGCCATGAGTAGAGAAAAGGTACGCTAGATGCTCGTGTATTGGCTCAAAACCTGGCCATACAAAACTAGTAGGATTAGACCAGAAATAACAAGTACCACAAAGGAAGACAAAATGGAGAATCAAAAACAAATAAAGGAAAACACATAATAATACATGGGTTCGGTGTCGTAACTTAGGTCCATGGCATATCCTAGCGCTATGTTCCAACCCTACAACCAAACAAGGACAAGGGTTGAACCATCACACTATGATAGTCCATTTCGCTAGGCTACTAGCCGAAAAAATACAATTATAACCAAGTCCATTTTCTCTATATCGGACAATCAATTGTACGGCTTGTTATTTTTTGTGGAGTCTGAGATTATTTCAGAAATAATACATAATAGAAATCCTCATATCATGCCAGTGCCGAACATGAGCTAACCGAACCAATAGATAAATAAAATAGGCACTTGCAAGATGCACCAGTCCCCCGTAGGGCTACTGTACTAAAAATACGGTATTAGCGGTGCCAGTGTTCCTATAGTGAAGCAGTGACTCGGCATAATAATAGGCCAGTTACTGCACTCTACTAAGGCAGATGATATACAGTAACTGTGGTGGCCAGCACACAATGCACTTAGAATAGATTTTTGTGAGAAAGTTCGTTGGCATGATCTCGGGATACGGTTTCCTCCAATGTTACTACCACTTTTAGTTACCGATTCAGCCCTATGTTGTGTTCGAAACCTCAAGGCGTGGTCACATGAGAATTTCTCTTAAGATGTCGAACAAAGTACGGGCATGCTAGATACGAATCCATGGAAGTCAAATTTGGATTCACCCGATTGTGTATGCAACATTCAGTCAATCAATATCCTAGCCATGCTTTGGTAGTTGACTCATATATTATGCCCGTGCTGGGGAAACAATATATATATATATATATATATATATATATATATATATATATATATATATATATATATATATATATATATATATATATATAATATTACGTGTTCAGGAATTCGAAGGCATTCTTGATGCACGACCCAAATATAATCTTGTTTTGTCCATAAAATTCTCATTTTAAGTCCAAATCGGATGAACCAAAAGCCAAAATGCTCTAAATTAAAAGCTCTTTCATGTAGCAAAAACTGGTTTTCAAAGACACAATTTTAATAAATCAAAACAAAAAAACTTATTAAACTCACAAAAATCCTAAGTTTAGAAATGTAAATCTACACAAAACCGCCCATCAAAACAGAAAACTCCAAGAAAAAAAAGTGCTTAGAAACACATAATAAACAAAATAGAATAATAATATAGAGTGTTTCTCCATTTCTTATGCAAGGTGTACTTGCCTATGGAAGTGGGAGAGAAAACTAAAGAGAGGAAGAAATAAAGAAGTAAAAAGAGAGAGAAATATTGGGTTATATATGGTAGGGTTGAGCGTTGAACCAAGGGTTCTCATGACTTGAACCAACCCACAAAATAAACTATGAGAAAGGTTAAACCAAAGAATGGATCTAGTCTCCATGCACATGCAACCGTGCAAAAATAAAAAATACATTCCAAAGACATATATCGGGAACGAAGAGTGACACTTGGTCACGTCGGATTGTGTCACCAGCTTCTCGTTGGAGGAGAAGCTCTTAGCCAGCAGAATCGTTATTTTTGTCGATATCACAAAATAAGTTTTTGGTAGAGGATATAAAACTCTTATTTATTATGAATTGACAAATAGTACAAGAGAATCCCTATGCAAGAGGATCTAAGTACAAAAAAAAGAAAGATCTGGGAAAGTGTGACGGTGGAGATCGAGCACTGTAGTGGCTCCTTTACTCCATTGAAGATCTGGGACCAAGGAGGTTGAGTCTTCGAATGGCGCTTTTGTCTTCTTCTCCTCCTCTTATATGTGTGGTCGATGTCTCTACGTGTTTCTCTCCTTTGTATTTGGGAAAATACTTACTAAGAAGGCATTACATAGGTGCATATATGCGGGCTGGATGTTGGCGAATGGTATTGCAGGGGCATATTGCGTTAAGACTGCCATGTGTCAAGTCAAGATCTGGGATTGTGGATGCCCATAATACTTGTGACACGTGTCATGCAATAATTTGGATAGCCGTAATTGTACCTTGGGAATACTTCCACTTGGCGCATGAAGATCATTGATGGGGTAGTGGCGCATGACATTCCAGGCGCATACTAAGATGCATAGTGGCTCATGGAACTGCAGGCACTTGAGACACTAAGATACGTAGTGGTGCATGGAACTACTGGAACATGGGACACTAAGATGCGTACTGGCGCATGGCATTGCGGGCACATGAGACACTTCTTGGACGGTTGGTGTATAGAGCGAGGACACTGAAGCGCATGAAGCTTGACTCATGAGGCGCATGGAGCTGGGTCACTGAGGCGCATGCTGTAGATTTTTTATGCCTCTACATATATAAGGGTGTATAAATATATATATATTTACTTAAAAATTATAATAAGCTCCTTATAAATAAAATAATTATATCTATAAGTTTTTATAAATTATATAGTAGTAGCGATCATTGTGTGACTTCTGATTGTCAATTTTGGATTATGGTCGATTTCTTGTGGGCATATCAACATTTTCATGGTTAGACTTGGTAACATATTTAGTACTTACAGTCTCAGCACCACTTTGGATGAATTCCATGCAAGTATACCTTGCCTAATTGATTTACTGTATTTATCTATCAGTATAGTTATTTATTACTTCATGTTATACTCTTACTATGATTCCTATTCATTCTTACAGTCTCTCTACATGTTATTACATGATGTCACATAATAGTTTTAATACACATATTTATGACAGATATATATGGTTCTATTACTCGTTAATATCAAACTGGTTGTGTCGTAGATTCGATACAAACAGTATCATAGGGATGGAAATGACAGTTAGTAGACGTATCGGCTACCCAAATCGATAAACCATAGTATCCGGAGGAACTATGAGAGGTGATGACCCTTGATAATATATACTTGTAGATATCCTCTAACGTTCGCCGAACGTCATATACGTTATTTACATATATATGTCGGTATATCAGGCGACGGTCACTAGTTGTGAACTATGTTGATTGGTGATACATATCACAATATATATGGCATCTAGTCTCGTGCTATGCCAGATTCTTATTTAGCCTAAACCTGTACATGAATTGAAAGTTATTCACAAGTACATACCACATAGTTTGGTTACAGTAGTTTTCTCAGTCATCAGTTGGATTCTTACATGGTTTATCGGTTATCATATATCAGAACTTATATTATAGTTACTGTTTATCATTTGGGTATGTATATTATGTATCTTACTACGTCCCTCCGAGGACCTATTTTTCTTCCAAGTTATTGCTGAGTTTGACATAGGATTGTTAGTGATATATTCTTCAAGATTTCAGGTATCGCAGATAATGTCTTCTTTACTATTCTACCACAGTTATTTTCTGTTCTTTGTTCTTAGTATTATAGATAGAATTATGGATATTATTATGCGTTTTTGGATATTGGATATGATTATGGACATCATATACATATCTGAGTTCTGAGTTGGGCGAGAGTCCACTCGAATACGTATCCGGCCATTGCCATATATTCATGTATTTTGGGATTTAAGCGTTACACCAATGACGTCGCCTTCACTTCTCCAGCAAATTTAAAACCACCGAGAGCCTTGCGAATAATTTCTATCGTGGGGTCTTAAATGTAATTTTTTTCTAATAAGAGCTAGCTTGAGAGAAGACTTAGGATAGACTCATCATCTTCGTGGAATGAGATGGAATGGGAGCCTCTGCATGTCGTTAATGAATTGAGGGGATGGCCATCGCCCCCATCAATGAGGGAATATTTGAAGCCCCTGCAACTGCTGACGAGTATGACATCAGGAACCCTAAAAAGAGACATCAACGGAGGGGATATCTAGGGAGGTGGCCCACGATACGTGGTACATCACCTCCAGGAGAGGAAGTAGGGAAAGGCTCGACTAGTAGGCTATCAGTGCCGAGTTCAACACTGAAGGCACTGTTAGGGTTCAGTACAGGTCTTCAGACTATTATTACACTACGAACGGTTGCTGGACTTCGGATGGCGTGGAGGATAATATAAGGGGATTCACTTTAGGATTCTTGGAAGTCAAACCGTTACCTTAAGCGGGAAAATTTCTGGAAGTATTGGGAATATAATAACGAGTTTGTTGTCAAAATATACTAAGACAAAGACCACATTTGAAGCGAGTCATTATACGAAGTATTGCGAATAGTGAAGGGATAAGTTTGTGGTGGGACCCTTGGGTCACACACCGTAGCTTTAGTGAATGGATGGACTCAATGGGTGGTGGGTCAGCGGGTCAGCGGTGCAGCGTAGCTAAGCTTGCGTCAATGACCTCATACGAGATGGAGCTTGGCAGCTGACTGGTTTCCAACTATTAGCCCAGCTGGAACAAGCAATCTGAGGTATATCGATCGATAGGGTCTTGGGATAAGATGCCTGGAATGGGAGGGGAGTCAGGGGGAGGTATTGTGTTTAAAATACCGTATGTGCAGACTTGCGAAGCCCAGGAGAAGTGGGCACTTGCTGATATTATATGGCATAAAAGGAGTGCTAGCAAATTCCAATACTGCCTATACAAGTTGCTTCTCGGCAAGCTTCTGATAAGGGACAGACTGCACAGATCTAGAGGTCAAACAACAAAGTTGGGATGTGTATTATGCGGTGGTAGACAGGAATTGATGGCACACCTATTTTTTGAGTGCAAAAATACATGAAAGATTTGGAAGGGGCAGGCCACGACACTTGGGTTGCAGGAAGATGGGGAGAAGGACATTGCATCAATCATTCGAAGGATAACTGGATATCGAAGTCACGGGGTAGTATGGTTCATAGAAGCTTGTACCAAACTAGCATCAACAATATGGCATATCTGGAGGGAGAAAAATAAACGAATATTTAAAAGGATGTGATCAACTCATTCTGGTGTGTTAGCCAATATAGTGTTTGATGTAAATGGGTTGAGATCTATTAGAACCTCCACTTTAGGGGTTGGAGATGTAATCTGGAATTATATCGATAAAATTACCTTCTTCCTCTCTCTCTCTCTCTCTCTCTCTCTCTCTCTCTATATATATATATATATATATATATATATATATATTGAGTCCCAACTCAGGTTACAACGTTGGTCACAAAAGTACATAAAGCATGACCCTATACAGCTCAGCTGTACCTAGGACTAAACTCCCAAAACCGAAGAGGCTGAAAACCCTATTAAAAATCCCAAAAAGTATAACGGGAACTATGTGAAGCTCAGAGGAGAACACAGCCTGCTCAACAACAAACTATTATCCGACACTTGTGCCGACAATATAAGAGAGCTTTAGAGATCTGTCTGTATACTTTCGTCAAGAGCTGAGACTGGGAAAATGAGAAGTCTTCGTATCTGAATTTGTTTTGATTCTTCCAGAGGACTCAAATAATAGCTGCGAAAATGATATTGAGGAAGTGATTAGGTGAGGCCCCTCCCCATGTCACGAATCTGGAAGCGATAGGCCCTTTCACACAATGAATACTATAAAAACTTTGGTAAAAATCCCACAACTTACTAGGACTGTGGCCTTAGGAAAATATGTGATCAATTGATTCTTGTTTTGGGTCATCGTCGTAATGGCATTTATAGGCTAGAGAGTACCAGTAGAGAATCAAGACATCTTCGGATAGGATTTTACCTTTGCAAACTTGCCAAATAAGAATACTCAACTTATTGGAATGCATGAGTTCCAGGAGGGATGCGCTTCGACTAGACCGTGAATGGAGGATCGACTGGATCGCCAAAAGGAAGACGTGGAGAAGTTCCCATTGATAGAGGCATCCCATCTGAAGGTGTCGGCCTGGTCAGAGATGAGAAGCCCCGATGTGGAGATGATGGAAGCACCTGATTGACCGAACCATTCAGCAATCCAATCGTAGTTCCATCCGCTAGTAGGAGACCAGAAATGATGGATGAGGGGCCTACTCGATGCTAAACCAGAGAAGAAAGGGGAGCAGACCCAACCTAAATCTCTCGAGAAGCGTCGGCTTCTCCTTTGCCCAAGACCAACAGAATAAACTTCTCGCCAATCCCGCTCCCAAGTAGCATCCTATGCCAACTAGGGGAGGCGCTATTGTTGGTTGTAGCAACTGAAGGATGATAATGTAGAGAGTATTTGCATCGCATGAATCAGCTCCAAAGGGAATTCTTTATCCTGAACCGCCACCAGAGTTTGACGAAGATAGCAGCAATAGTGTCGACCATGCTGCGAACCCCTAGTCCACCCTTTTCTGTAGGCCGGGCAATGGACTTCCAGCTTGCCTACCGCTTGCGACTGGTACCAACCGAGTTGCCCCATAAAGAGCTGCTAAAAATATTCTTGATGATTTTGAGAACTATCTTTAGAGGTAACAAGGGTTACACACTGCTAATGTGTAAATAGGGATGGAATTGAGCACGTGTCTGATCAATATTAATTTCCTCCTGAGCGAAAGTTGTTGATTGTGCCATCCCCCTATGCGGGACTGGATCTTGTCAATGAGAGGGTCAAAGATGGTGGCTTTTCGTCTCCCGAATGCCATTGGGCAGCCGAGATAGATGAATGGAGGAGTGCCCACAGAAAATCCAGTCACCTGTCCGAGCTTGCTACAAAGCTTGCTACAAAGGAGAGGAGAAGCTGAATCATAGGTAATGGCCTTGGGGAGTTCCAGACATTAAAAGAAAGATCTAATAGCTTCTACCATGTCTGACTTGATAATGTGCCATGATGTTGTGAAGAAACCTCCTGAGAATCTGTCGGGGCCAGGGGCTCTACGGGGATTGAGCTCTTACATTGATTTGTCAATTTCATCTTTAGAAATAGGGAGAAGGAGGGAGCAGTTATCTTCGAGTGAGATGAGGGCCGAAATAGAGTCTAGAGTCACGGCTGCGAACCTGACCAGAGCTTTGGCAAAAAGAGTTGAGAAGAAAGTTGTAGCTTCAGAGGCAATGGCCCCCTGTTCACGGATGATGTGGCCAGTTTTGTCTGAATTTTATGGATAAACAGCTATTGTCTCTTGTTCCTAATACAGGCATGGAAAAATTTAGAGTTTTTATCACCTCCTAAGTCCCACTTTAGCCTAGCCTTTTGTCGCGAAAATGCCGCCTCAGTGGCCAATCGATGTTTGAGGTTAGCCTGCACGTCGTTCTGGGCTACTTGCAGAGTCGAGCCTCCCTTCTGGTCGTACTTGAGCTCAACACGATTGGCCGCAGCTTCTGCCTTTCTTGCTTCCACGAAAATGTTACCGTAAGTACGACGAGTCCAGGCAGATAAAGCGTTTATGGAAGCCTTAAGTCCTAGTATAACCCGGATGCGTGGGTTAGGATAATATATAGAGAGCCACACTTGTTGAATCACTTCCTTGAATTCGGGATGGATGCTACAGAAGTCTAGGTACTTGAAGCTCCTGTGAATCTTTGGTTTCGAATTCTTGATTTTTAGAAGAAGAGGAGTATGGTCAGATTCGACCCTATTGAGTTAAGAAATAGAAAAGCTAAATACCATATCCTACCAGTGCTAATTAGCAAAGATCCTGACAAGGCGCGATAACTATTTTGCGTCTCCCATACGCGGACCAAGTGAATGGGTTACCTGTGTAAGGTAAAGTAATCAACTGGGCATCGAAAATGAAGTGTTTGCATTTGAACATTGAACCCGAATTCGGAGCGCCCCCTACCGATATTTTTGCTACTGCTGTGATGGCATTAAAATTGTCGCCGCATAACCAAGAAGTATCTCCTAGTTTTTCTTAAAGTTGAAGTAAGTCTTCCCAAAGTGCTCGACGCTTAACCTTTGTTTCTAAAGCACATACCTCTTTTCAATTCTTCTATTATCGAAATACACTGAGAGGGCCTGATCTCCATCCTCTATAATGGAAATGGAAGCGTCTTTATTACTGAGGATCCAAGTACCTTTGTTGTTGCCCACTGCATTGGGGAATTTGAGTTGCAGTTTGTAGGAGACAAACTTTCTGACTGATACTTTTGTTTCTATCAGTATGAGAATTGAGAAAGTATGAAGTTTCTTAAGAGCTTTTATACGGTTGGTAGTTTGTTTGTTCGCAACCCCACGAACGTTCCATATCATAATCGAGATCATTGGATATGGAAATAGTGGCAGGTGGGCTTGTTGGCGGAACGCAACATCTATAAAAGCATACAAAGTGCTCCTCAAACATATGACGCAGTTTCTTACAAGAAGATCCAATAAGCAGAAGAACGACGTACTTTTTCTACTTGTCTCAGAAGAAAGACGTACATTTTTCTTACTTTGGCGCACTTTCCATTATTTTCAGAGGATGGTGCATTATTCAGAGAGTAGAAAAGTGACGCACTTTCTTACGGAAGCTAGCGCACAAACGTTCGTTTCTATCTGAAGTATTTAATGCAACAGACTGACAGCTGACATATGCAGAAATCGAAGAGTCAAAAGTCATCATTAAAGCGGAGCAGCGGCAAAAAGACCCAGGTTGTCGTTTAGCGACCCATTCATAGTGCCACCCCTTCAAAAGGGCACCATTGTGCCATTTCCTTCAAAAGTGTGTCACAGTGTCATTTTTTTCAAAAGTGCGCTGCAGTGCCATCTATTCAAAAATGTGCCACCGTGCCACCCCTTCAAAAGTGCGTCTCAGAACCACCCCCTTAAAAAATGTGCCGTAATGCCACTTCTTTCAAAAGTGCGCCGCAGTGCCACTCCTTTCAAAAGTGCGCCACAGTGCCACCCTTTCAAAAGTGCACCGCAGTGTCACTCCTTCAAAAGTGCGACATTGTTCCATTTCCTTCAAAAGTGCACAATTGTGTTATTTTCTTCAAAAGTGTGTCGTAGTGTCATCTCTTCAAAAATGCGCCACAGTGCCACCCCTTCAAAAGTGAGCCACAGTGCCACCCCCTTCAAAAGTGTGCCACTGTGCCACACCTTTCAAAAGTTCACCGTAGTGCCACTCCTTTCAAAAGTGTGCCACAGTGCCACCCTTTCATGCAGAACGTGGAATGTTAATTCACCAAAAGTGCACGCATAATTGTAAAACAATATTGATTGTGCAAAGTAATTCACGCATATTCTCATAACTTATCTTAAGCTCTATAAATACAGGTTCTATGCAACCTACAAAAGGGCACATACGGAGAGACATATCCATACACACGTACATACAGAGGGAGCATTCTACACTTACATAAAGAGGAGCACACACAGAGATAGATAGAAAAGAGATAGAATTCTCAAGTCCTTAAAATTCAATAGCAGAGTGAGAGAAATAAAAGCTTTTACGTGCCTCTGTGCCAAAGATTTTTTATTGGTTACCTCTCCAACTTGTTCGCTGCAATCTTCAAGACTTTAAATTTAACAGCAGAGCTAGAGAAATAGAAGCTTTTGCGTGCCTCTGTGCCAAAGCTTTCCTATTATTCATCTCTCCAAGTTGTTCGCAGCATTCCTTTCACTTCTTCATTGTCGTGTGCAGTTCTTTGTCAACGTGTGCATTTCTTCATCATCGAGTGGTCCAAGGAGTAAAGTGATCGTCAGCATATCAGATCTCTACAACGATACTTTTCTTGAATCAAAGAATCAATTGTACTTAGATCCTTGTTTAGGATCTTCATTTGTACTTTTCTTTCTTTACTTTTTTAAAAATAGTTTGTAAACACGAAAGTTGTCTAGTTTAAACTTTTCATCACCAAACAAAGATGGCAACTCTGCTGGGGACTTTCTTTCTCCTCTGATGAGAAGGTGATAGCTCAACTCGACACTGCTTCGGTTGACTTAACACAGAAGACCTTGGTCGTGAAGTTCAACCAACAAGCATATGAAGAAATGCTCCATTCTGAAGTAGTACCCGTCCCTCCTTGGCATTCAAGTTGAGGAAAACTCGTAAAGTGTGGGTATCCAAGCCTCTTCATGCATATCCCAAAGTTGCTGCCAACAAGAGAAAGAACATTCTGATTGATGAGAGTTCCCCTATTAAATCTGTTCAAATCAATGACATGGTGGATAATTCCCTTGCGTTGAACAAGGGTTACAAATTGCGCAACTCACGTAACTTCAAGCAAAGGGTGATCCTCCCAAGCTTCTGAATCCCTTGCATTAAACAAGGGACACAAATCGTGCAATTTTAAATAAAGTGTGATCCACACCCAAGCTCCTCAAACTGCGCATATTCGCCAAAATATATGAGCCAAGCAAAGCATGGACATTGCTGTCCAAACCAACCAGTAAAAAAAATAAAGTGTTAGTCAGAGAGAATCATTCTCCTAACATTTTAATTACGTGCAAAGTGGATGACAAACTATGCACCACTCATGCTCCAGGCCAAGACCTTTGTGCAAAACTAAATGCGCGTAGACAAACTGCGCCAACTTTGTCTGTATCACAGAATGTGCGCCAAGATTATATTGATTGTGCGTGTGTGCAGAAGAAGACTGTTAAAGATAACTTTCTCTCCTCTTTGAAGGGCAAAAACTCGGAATATGACGAATCACTTGCAAATCAAGCCAGCACATCACTCTACACACAAGGAACCAAAAATGTCCATAGAAGATTTAATATATATCATGTAAAGAGGTAGAGTCTTCCCTCTTCCTCCTCTTCTCTTCCTTATTTGGATTTACATGAGTTTATTGTATAAAAGCGTAAAGTGAGGGACCTTTCTGACACTACAACGGTATTTCCTAATGAACATCATTGTAGTTGTCATAGAGTTGTAATTGAATGTTGTTGTGCATAAAAAAAACGGTCTGTGTTTGACCGATTGACTTATACTATGTCTCCTAAGACTCAACGCACAAAGCAAGTTGACAATCAGGAGCACGATGACAAACCGCTCTTTGCCTTAGCATATTTGGTTCGCATCTTCCCCGTGGTTGAAGATAATCAAGACGAATTTCTTTGAGAACATCCAGTCAAAGAAGATTTGACCAAATCATCGATTTATTCGAAGGAGTATACCAAAATACTCGTTCACGAAGACGAGAGCTCGTTCGTCACGAAAATCTCCATTCCTCATAATTCGAAGCTGGGGGTAGCAATCCCCTCGATTCTAAAATTGACAGTATATACTCCAACTACCCGGTTCTTTCTACCAATCCCTCTGTTGTACACAGAGAGGCTAGAGCTTGTGCCGTTGATGATGAACGAGACGCTTCTCCATCAGAAGCTACCGAGCAATACCTCATCTCATTAGAGACCACTCTCAGGGATATGCACACCATGATGCAAAATATTCATCAAATGATGATAGCCCAATATTCTACTGCACCAGCACCAGTCCAAGTGTCTTCATTCACACCTGCACAACCTACTCCTGGAATAACACCTCTATCGGATGACACAACTCCAGAAGCAATCATCAACCAAGAGTCAACTGTGCTGACTCTTAATCCTGTCAATAATATGGGTGAATCTCTGCCGGTGATAATTCTTGTTCAACCAGGATTTTATCAGTCAACTACACTACTCAAACCATAAGTGTGAGAATCGTCTCACAGTATTCGTATTTTATGCGGATACATATTTTTGTGCAAGTTATTACATTTTATTGGATATTGCGGAAGCTCAAAAATTATCAAAATTAAAACTTTACTACTTGACCGGTATATCGACGGTAAACTAAAGTATATCAATGGTATACTGTCCGACAGATATTTGTTTCACTTTCGAGATATTTTTGAGTTATTTTTGAGATATTTTCTCTATAAATAGTATTCGAGATATTTTATTTTTTTCTTTCTCTTTCTCTTTCTCTTTCTCTTTCTCTTTCTCTCTCCTCTCTTCTTCATTTTCTCTCGAGCTTGGAAGCCTGTTATTGAGACCTGGAGTGCGGTTTCTGAACCCCTTCGTGGTGGTGGACTAGAAGATTTAGGCTGGGAGCTCACATTAGGCAAGTATACCTTGCCGATTTTATGAACTTCTTTTACTTTATGTTATTTTACTTTCTTGGAGCTTTGGTTATTACTTTTTAGCTTAGACTTACTTTACTATTGTTATTCATATCATGATATCTAGCTTAGTGACCGTCTCGATTTTAAATTTTGGTAAAATCTCGTTTTGTCCTTTTTTGGTAACTCGGTAACAGAAACGGTACCGGAGTTGTGATCATGAGATTTATTCCATATTGTGATATGATACTTATCCTAGACTTGACTTCTTGTTAAACTTGGTTCTAATAATTTTTGAGGTTTGATTTGGGTCCCGAAAATCATACTTGATTTAACCAAGTTTATTCTTGGAAACCATCATACCGACGGTATACTACAGTGTACCGACGGTATACCGATTTCAACCGACTTGATTTCTTGATATTTTTGTGTGAACCCTATCAGCATTCCGACGGTGTACTTGGTTGTGCCGACGGTATACCGATCTTGCCGACATTGTTAGATATTTGTCTTAATCGGCATACCGACGGTGTACTGGGCTGTGCTGATGGTATACCGGTTTGTGGAACTTTATTTTCCAGTAATATTTTTCCTTCTTGGAACAACATACCGATGGTATAATACAGTATACCAATGGTATACCATTTTGTTGGAATCCAGAACTTGTTGTATTTTTTTATCTTTGGACTGGTGTACCGACGGTGTAGTGGAATGTACCAAAGGTATACCGATCGTGTTCTTTCTTTAGGAATTCTTGGTTTTCGTGATTTTATGTTGAAACTTCTAGCTTTTGCTTGGACACGCGATGACTTAACCTGATTTTGGACATGAACATACATGGCTTCAGATGACTTGACTTGACTTGACTTGGCTTTACTCGATTTTATCTGGCTTTGTCCAGCTACACGTAATGACATGATTGACTGGACTTGACTTAGCATGACCTTAGATGGCTTCATCCAACATGGCTTGACTTGGTTTCACTTAGTTTCATCTAGTTGGACATGGATTACATGGTTGTACATGGCTTTACCTGGATTCACTCGGATTGACATGGCTTCACTTGGTGATACGTGGCTTGGTTGTTGTCATGACTTACATGAGTTTGGTACAATGTTTATTAAAAATGTTTATATTACTATTAGAACTTGATTTGTCTCCATGATGTCTAGCATAGATTCTGCGGAATGCCACACCCGAATTCATATAATAAACTGCTAAGGGTTAAATAACTAGAGATTCACTTAGTACATGGCTAGGAATTTTCCTAGATTTTATGCAGTCCCGGTTATTCATACGGTTATCTTGAGGAGTATCTAGTAGTTTATATTGTGGCGTATCTTGAGGAGTATCCAGTTGGTTGTGTGTATGGATATCCCGGACGGATTACAGGGACATGCGATCAGAAGAAACTCTAGTATCAAATTGCATTATAAAGTTAGTAATTTAAGGATTATGATAACCCTAGTTAGTTAAAGGTATCAAGCCATACTTATGTGATTTTTCGTGATTGATGGTTGATGGTTAGTCTAGGCTTTATATGATCACCATTACTTTCAGTACTTGTTATTTCCTTATTGATTATCAGATCCGGATATGTCTCATTGTAGGTTTTACAGTATTTATTATCCTGAAATTTTTTATATTCAGTCTTTATATTCCAGTAATTGTATTGCTTGGGTTGTTGGTTTAAGTTCCTAGATTGACTTTCTTTGTGATACTTGTTATTTGGGGGTACGACTCCACTGGTTTTGTATGGCCAGATCCAGTAGCAGCACATGAGAATCTTTCGTACTTTCTTAAGGATGGTGGCCACCATGAGCACCAGACCGCTTGAGTGGGTTTTTTTACTTCCCTACCCTGATATATATTCTATTTTTGGGCATTTAGCCACTGAGAACGTGTTTAGCTTGTGTTTTGTTTGATCAGTTACCTACGGGCATTTTTATGATTGACATATCCTAGCGTTGATCATGTATGACTCAGATTCTGGCTAGTTTATTCATTTTGTGTTTACTAGTATTATGATCATCTGTATATTATAGTTTGAAATGATTTACTATTATATTTTAGCTAATCTTATATCTTGTTGTTATTCCTATTGTTCTTGTGATTAATAGGATTTGTTGGACCTAGGCTTGACTGTTGGACTTTAGGATTTTAGCCAAAATCTGGACATATCCTAGCGTTAATAGGATTTTAGCCTAGGGTTTGTTGGACCTAGGCTTGAATGTTGGTTTATAGGAGTGACCCTCATATCTTACAGCTTTACCATATATACGGAGTACTGGAGTGATCTAATTATACGTAGTTGGCCTAGTCTGTCCTGCTTTTCAGTATTCTATTTCTAGGGTGTGACATAGTTTTAGTGGTGGCCCATGCAGGTCTGTTTGAGCGGATTATGTCTGTCTGAGCAGATTTGATTTATTTTTACAGATATATGGGGGTTGTTGTTGTTGTTGTTGTTGTTGTTGTTGTTACTCGATGTCTCAATCCTAAAATATTTTCCTTGATCACTAGTTTTTTTCTCCATCCATGATTCTTGATCTGATATCTGCTATTCGTTAGTCTATCATGTTCTTCTATTGATTCTTGTATCCTTAACTTTCAGTGGCATTGTTCTTGTTACTATCGGCCAGATGGATCGAGTGCAGCTCGAGAAGGGTCAGCATTCGGGCTCCCAGCATATTCCTAGAGATCGGCCTCAGCATTCAGGGGCAGAGTCTAAAGTAGATCCCGAGGCAGATCGGTCGGCAGTATCGAATCAGCAAGCAACACATGTGCACCCAGTCCAGACCAAGCAGCCAGAGCGTGTTGCCTAAGCACTGATGGATGTCCTATAAGGTTTCATGATGACCCAGCAGCACCAGAGTGACATACTCACTCAGTCGGTCCAGACAGCATTAGAGCAAAGTGGTTCTCAGATCCGTAATTCTGTAACCAGCTTCAGGCGTCTCAGTCCTCCATACTTTTATGGCATAGAGGACGCGATTTAGTTTGATGCTTGGTTGCAGGACACTGAGGCCATCTTGGAGGTAGCAGGGACTCCTGCTAGAGAGCGTGTAGCAGTAGTGAGGCTACAGTTGTTGGACTTGGCTCATGACTGGTGGGTAGCACAGGAGGTTTCTCTCATAGCAACGATTCCATAGGAAATTTTTACTGAAAGGTTTCACGCGAGGTATTTTGACGCGGTGGCGCATTATGAGCTTCAGTAGAGGTTTAACAACCTCAGGCAGAAGAGCAGGACCGTCGACGGATACACGTCAGAATTTGCAAGACTTAGTCGGTTTGCTCCCACTTTGGTAGCGACCAGTTGGAGAGGGCGAGGTAGTTCCAACAGGGACTTTATTTAGAGATTATCTTGGTGGTGGAGCAGCATGAGTTTCATACCTTTGACGCTATAATATGGGCAGCCAGAAGGTATAAGTACACATGGCAGAGGATTATAGATTGAGTTGGGAGTCAGAAGAGGCAGAATGTTTTAGGTGGATCAACATCCCAGTCATCAGCACCAGCTCCAGCAATTCGAGCTCTGACGATTGGATCCTCGAGGAGGACAGCATCATCTCAACAGTCTTCCCATACGTTTTCTCAGCAAAGGCAGTCATCTTCTTCTTCTTCCCGTAGTTGTTTCCATTACGAAAAACCTGGACATATTGTATCATAGTACCGTAGGGCACAGGGATTGTACTTGGTATGTGGGGCATCAGACCATATGGTCGGGACATATTCTAGGAGAAACCAGACTGGGTCATCATCAGTCCAGTCAGCAGTTTGGCCAGCAACGTCGCAGTTCAGGACACCAGTGTAGCCACAAATTCATAGGCCTTTGCCTCCTCAGGCTCAGGCATTCCAGTAGAGGCTGCAACAATATGCACAGGCCCAAGCATAGGCGAGACCTAGAGGTCAGCAACAGAGGGGACCAGCACCCAGAGGGCTGGGTCGAGCCTTCTTGCTATTAATGGAGGAGGCTTTGGAAGCGGAAGAGGTGGTAGCAGTTACCATTCTCGTCCACTTTTATTCAACTTCAGCTTTATTTGATTCTGGTGCATCACATTCATTTATATCAGCACACTTTGTGACATAATTTGGATTGGAACTCAAGTCCTTACCTGTAAGATTGAATATGCTTACTGGTAATGGTCTCGTGGGAGTAGATAGAGTATATCCCTTGTGTACAATTATAGTGTCCGGAAGAGAGTTTCTCGCGAGGCTGATAGAGTTTTCTATTGGAGATTATGATGTCGTCCTTGGGATGGATTGGTTGAGTGCGAGACATGCGACGATAGATTGCCATAATGGCAAGGTTATCTTTTGTGTACCTAATGGAAAGAAGTTCTCATTCATGAAATGTGCAGTAGAGTCACCAGAGGTTACATTGATGATGGCAGAGGCTGAGGAGGTACAGTTTTCTAGGTTAGTTTGTGAGTTTCCTGACGTATATTTTGATGAGTTACCAGGTGTACCACCAGTTAGAGATATGGAGTTCTACATTGATTTAATCCCGGAAGCTAAGCCAATATCAGAGAGAGTTTATAGGATGTCACTATCTGAGTTGGAGATTTTGTACCAGATGATTGAGGAGTTGAGAGCCAAGGGATTCATTAGACCTAGTGCATCATCGTAGGGAGCCCTGTTACTTCTTATTAAAAAGAAGGATGGTTAATTAAGTTTAGTTATTGATTATAGAACACTAAATGCGGCAACTATTAAGAACAAGTATCCCTTGTCCAGGATAGATGACTTGTTTGATCATCTCAGTAGAGGAACTATATTTTCTAAGGTCGATTTGCAGTCTGGATACCATCAGATCAGAGTCAGAGAGAAGGACATACGCAAGATGGCGTTCAGATCTAGATATGGTCATTAGGAGTTCCTAGTTATGTCATTTGGAGCGACCAATACACAGCTATATTTATGTCTCTTATGAATAACATCTTCATGCCTTATGTAAAGCATAAAAAATACGCTGGAGGATTATACCTTAAAACTCCTAACATACATGCAGCATTGGGTGGCGTAAAACATAACTTTCAGAGCCATTGGCGTACAACAGAGCTTCAACGCTGTTCAGCATAAAACAGAGCTCCAGAACAACCCGCGCAAAGCAGTCCTTCCAGACTGTTTTGGCATAAAAAGGTTGCTACATCGCCACTTCGGCGTAAAACCTATCTGCTTTTAATGCAGCGGGAAGTTGTACGAGGAACTCTTCGTATTCCTCAAATGAACCTGTCAGACGAAGCAATGAACCTGACTCCTGACAAAGAGTACTGCACGGCGATTGAGAGGACGGCTGTAATTATGACTCTGCACAGAGCCCCATACTGTCGTCTAGTGACATAACCCTTGATATAAGACGTCGTTTACGCATTCAAGGAATACGATGCCTATTTTATACAGGCAGAGATGAGCTTTACGCTCAGGATGAGACAAAACCAACCGCCACGTCAAAAGCTGTTCTTCGTACAAAACTTGAGGCACGTCTCTGTAATTCATGCGCGAGATAGGGGCATATCTCTGCATTTAATGCACGAGATTTGGTTCTACTTTTAATGACTGGGAGAGCTAAAATTAGGGCTAATATGCTCACGTCACTATCCCTGCATATTACGCCAACCAGGTTATTTTCAACTATAGGAGCACGTCGTACGTTATCTCCTTGAAATACGCCAACCAGGCTATTTTCAACTATAGGAGCACGCCGTACGCTATCTCCTCGAAATATGCCAATTCAGGATATATTTGCAAAGTACGCAATAAGGCTATTGGGCCCCGAATACGCTTAAAACCTCGGTCAGCAAGGATATTTGGCTAGTTTACGCTGGTTACCTATTACCTATGCAGTATCAAGTTTACGCAGAATTTGGCTTCTATGCCAATAAGACAGCTATTTGGCTTTTGCGCCAACATGACAACTATTTGGCTTCTACGCCAATAAGACAGCTATTTGGCTTCTACGCCAATAAGACAGCTATTTGGATTCTACGCTAATAAGTCAGCTATTTGTCTTTTATGCCAACAAGACAGCTACTTGGCTTTTACGCCAACGAGATAACTATATGGCTTTTACGCCTACAAGACAGTTATTTGGCCTTTATGCCAACCTTCTCTACGCGAGGGGCAGTTACCTACGTGGCTTGCATACCGTGATCTTCGATAAGCGATTATACGTATTACCTCATAATAGGACACGCGTCACACGCCAATTTAGGAGATCATTCATACGTGGGTAGCAGTTATTATAACCGTCGCGTAAAAGGTGCATCTCTCTCCGCTGTTCGGTTTCTACACCAACTGGTCAGTTACTGTGACCAAACTCTATAAATAGAGACTTCCGACCACAGGAGTAGGGGCGGGGAAAATAACTGAGGTCGAGGTCAAGGTGGAGAGAATTCAGGAGTCACAGACAGAGGTCAAGGTCAAGAAAGCACCTATAGAGAGCTTTGGCAACGGGAGTTCAACCTTTTCTACAGTCTTTGAAGCTTCTTTTTCTTCTTCTACAACACTTCTTCGTCATCGTGTGGTCCATGGGACAAAGTGATCGACCGCAGATCAGACTCCTATAGCAATATTTTCCCAGAATCAAATTTTTATACTTAACATCCTCGTATAGGATTAATTGTACTTCTTTTTCTTGTTTGTAAACGAAAAAAGGGTTTCGTATAAACCTAGTTTCAGTTTCTTTCATTTATTATCAAACACAAGATGGCGACTCTGCTGAGGACTTCTTTCTCATCTGACGAGAAAGACATTGCTCAATACGATGTTGTATCCGTAGGATCAACGAAGAAGACTTTGGTCATCCAATTTGACCAATCATCTTACGAAGACATGCTTCGAGCAGGGGGTAGCTCTCATTCCCTCTCTGTCCAAGACAACAGGAAGCTACGTAAAGTATGGATGCCCCGGACATCCTCAAACATTTCTGCGGACTCTCTATCTCCGACCAACAAGGTTGTGACATGACGACCTTTACGCCTTGTACATAAAAACCCGTCTTCCGACTGTGACGTGGCAGACAAAGTTCTGGCAATGCCCTAGTGCCAATCCAGAAGTCTACAACGTGCCCTACATATAAAACTTTGTCTCCCGTCTATGACGTGGCAGACAAAGCTTTTGGCAATGCCCTAGTGCCAATCCAGAAGTCTGCAACGTGCCATGTGCATAAAACCAAGTCTCTCGTCTGTGATGTGGCAGACAAAGCTTCTGGCAATGCCCTAGTGCCAATCCAGAAGTCTGCAACGCGCCCCGCGCATAAAACTTTGTCTCTCGTCTGTGATGCGACAGACAAAATTTCTGATAAGGCCTCAGTGTCCGCGCAGAAAATTCAAATGCGCCTTGCGCGTAAAAATGTATCCGAGGGACCCTTGGATCACATCAAGGGAAAACGCGTGGCAAATCTCCCGATCTCCAGAGTTGTACGCCACCAAGAAGAGAAGATTATGCGGACTCCTGTTTTACGCGAATCTGTACAAAGCTTTAGATTATGCCAAGATAAGCCCATCCGCGTAAAGAAGACATGCTTCATGGGAAAATACGCTCCTCATGGATCATGCGCTACTCACATGGCTGAACTGCTCTACTCATATGGCAGAGAAAGTATTCTGGTTCCTAATCTCCATAGGCCTACTGATGTGAAATGGCAGAATAAGCCTTCTTCTTCTTTTTCTTCTGCTAATATCGCTGATTTGCGTGATTTCTTGATCCAGAAACGCAAAGACAGGGGTCAAAATCAAGATTTAACGCCCCTAACTTCCAAGCGTGGAGAGATCATATGGGCGTCAACATCTAATATCGTCATGATATATGGGCCACAAGAAGATTCTATCTTTATTGTTCTACCAACTCGCAACGACCAGCATCAAATAATCTTCGGTCGAATGCGGAATAGATCAATTGTACAAGAAGAATCTCGCGAGTCAGATGTTGGAAAATCTAAATCCACAGATATAGCCCACAGGCTTTAAAGATTATACAAAGCATGGGTTATGATTTGAAGTTGAAACCAGGCCTCAACTATGGAAAAGACAGACGAACATCGTTGCATGATAATCCTTACTGTCAACAAACTCGTTTTGGGTTGGGGTATACTGCTTCTCCTGCAAACTCAAAACTTCCAGAGTCTGATCCTGTAATACCAGAGGCAGGTCCTTCTAAATCAACTTTTGTAGACAAACGCTACGACATGTCTGGGGGTAGTCTACCTCGACAAAATAGGGCAGCGTCCAAAGCTGGGGGTAGAATTTCCTCTGAGTCCAAAGATAATACAACGATGACCATCTTCCCAGAAGATCGTAAAACTCAGGCATCGGGAGCCCGAAGGTCAAAGGGGACTTTCTTCTTTAATGAAGATGACATCATTGAAATCTTCAATATATTGATGAAGGAAAACAAACTTCGGCTACCCAACTTCAGATATCCTGAAAGGACTGGCAAAGTCGATGACCCAGATTATTGCCTCTTTTATGGGTACATTCATCACCCCACAAGGGCATACTATGTACTAAAAAGGAGAATCCAGGAGTTGATCAACGCCAAATTCATCACTTTACATTTATAACGAGAAGACGGTATCTCCCCAGCAGAGCAACCTTCAAGACTATCCCCACTCAGAAAATTACTCCCCAGTGAATTTTTTGGACATGAGTTCACGTCCATATTACCTCTGAATTATTGTCCAAACATTTTTGTTTCCCCAGCTGAATTGGCCATGTCCAAGTAACCTCTGAGCAAACCTCCCAGTTTGTGGCCATGCTACCTCTGAGTGAGTCATATCTTACCACGTCTACATTACCTCTGAGTAAGATATTTTCAGAACTTTTTTATGTCCACATTACCTCTGAGTGAAGTTCTTCTCTTCGACTTTGTAAACTCCTTCACCCGAAATTAGGTTTACTTAGCTTATATAGTGAAATTAGGGCTAGTTTGAACCAATTAGAACTAGAACACGACAATTATTTAATCATGCGATACTTTATAACGCTTAGTACATCTTACCATTGCCTCGATGATTGGAGCACCTCACTGGCCATTGTCTGTCTATAAATTTCATAACCCTGTCCTAGACATGACTACCATCTATTCTGACCTTTGTATAATTTATAATCATGCTTTCTGGTACGATATTTTAGTCGCACAATAAACCTCGCGGATGTTATTTCCTAATTCTAAGAATAAATTCCAATTCTGTACCATTGTGCGTTCCAATCGAAATTGGAGACATAATCTTGACCATTTTGTACCACCCGAATTTTATTAATATTCTATATTGTACCCTCTATGTCCCTGACACTTGTGTCCCACCTAATTTCATTCCCATGTACTTCTAATTAATTCCAGAACACCATCCGCGATATTATAATGAATTAAATCCTAATTTTTGTCTTTGTGCTATTTTTCTAATTGTTGGGGGATTTTATGCAAAAATGTATTGAGGTATCCCTACCATTGAACAATACGTGAGGAAACCCAATTTTCCCTTAACATATATTTTTTTGTAATTTTCGGGATGTGCAACGTGCAACATCGCCCCGTTATTTTAAATCTACCCTTGCATTTAATTAATACAAATTCTAGCCCACCCAACATCCCATGAGAGCCTTGGCCCATCCCAAGAAGATGTTGACCAAGCACACTTTCCTTGGTCAACCCAACCCAAAGTCCCCATGTATAAAATAGCTTTTTCTTCCCCTTTTCTAATTACTTCTCAAAATCACCTAACCCTAAATAGTGCACAGCCGACACCCCTCTACTCTCCTATTTCACCTTCTTCTTCCTCCTCTTGCCTGGCCGGAAACCGACCACCTGACCGCCGGTGAAGCTCTGAGCCACCGACCGCTGCTCAGTCGACCTAACAGACCGCATCGCCAACCCCTCTCTCACTGCACCCGTCGACCAGACTCTCCCCCGAGCCCACGCCTTAGCCCCGGTGAGCCACCGAACATCCGCCCGGGTTCATCTCAACCCGTCCAGCCATCCCCTCGCCATCCCGACCACCTGCGCTTGCCTAGCCGAGACTCCGCCGCAGCCTCCCACTGAACCACCACCGCCGTTATCACCGCAACCACCACGACACCCCCGCAGCCCTTCGTCGACATCACCTCCTATTTTCCCGCTTCCTCCATCCCCGACTGAACGACCGGCCAACCTGCCCCCCTCGACCGGTCTTCCCCCCCCCCCCCCCCGCCTGAACCGAATCTACCTCCGGCATCGTCCCCGACCTGTCTCCACCTTCCCCTCGCGGTCACCTCCTCCTCCTCTTCCACCTTCCTGTCCCCTCCTCCTCCTTCGACTGGCCGGACTCCGGCAGCAGTCACCACCACCACCACCTACATTATCATCACCACCAACATTAACACCCAGCCCTTCACCACCCCGCTCCCTGCCTCTCCTCCTCCTTGACGTCTCCCCGAGCTGCACCTCTTCTGAACCCGAGCATCCCCTCGCCTGGCCGGACCACCCCTCCCCGCTGGCCGGAGTAAACACTATCACCATTGTCCACGTCATCACCCTCATCGTCCTCGTCATTATCAACCTAGTCACTATCATCCTCATTGTCGTCATCACCATCATTGACATTTTAGTCGTCACCATCATCGTCGTTATCATCATCACCCTAACTATCATCGCCGTCGTCGTCATTATCATCATCGTATCATCACCAACACCCATCATCATCATCAATATTACTCCATCCTCAATACCTCATCCTCGTCATCACCATCATCGTCCTAGTCATCCTCACCATTATTTCAGTCATCATCTATGTCACCACTATTATCATAAATTCTATCATTATTCCATAATCATCACCTTTGTAATCATCATTACCATTATGAACCCCCATCCACAACATAAACTCCACCATTAGCCAAATCATCACCTTAACCATAACCCAATCATCACATCGTCATTACCGTCGCCATCGTCGTCATCGTGGACTCGTCACCCTTGCCAGACAACCCGCAGCGGTCACCCCATTTTCTGTACCTGTGCACGCTGACCCCGAAGACCTGTTGGCTTTATCCGTGCGACTTATGGAGCAGGTTATTGGTGCTATACAGCTTTATCGCCAGGCAAGTATACCTTGCCTTGTTGTACTATTTAAATTATGTATTATTAGTTGCATATTTATTTATTTAATTGTGCGCGTCCGAGAGAGACTCGGGTGCAGTCAACGGAGGCGTTGATGTTAGGACTTGTATGTGACCTAGTGTCGAGTAGACCCACCTAAAGTCATGGAGTTATTGGTATGACTCCCCAGGCCTTGACACATTTCTTACACGTGTTGTGAGTCTCATGTATGGCACAGACTTGTGTATGCGGTTGGCCACCTGTATGTGTAGGTTGTGCGACGGTTAGGGTATAACTGCTAATAGTGTTGCATGTTAGAGACTTAGCAGTTATTAGTAGTCGGAGCATAGACTATTGTAGTACGAAGGTCCAATCATTGTCCTTGTTTGGTTGTAAGGTTCGACTATCGTTCTAACGATAGACTATGAGCAAAAGTTACGACACCGATACTTGCACTCTGTCTCGGTGTAGTAGCTACTGTGTGTCGTGGATACAACATGCATAGATCATTGGGCGTGGAAGACAATTAGTAGACGTATGGGACAGACATTTGGTTGCCGTAGTTTCAGAGTAAACTGCTGGGCAGTGAGCCTCAGTGTTACCCGGTTATGGGATCAGTGTTACCTGGTTATGGGATCAGTGTTGCCCGATTATGAGAGTATATGCTTGTCGATATATCCGGCAGAGGTTACTAGCTGCACGCTATCATGATCGGTGATGTAGTTAGAATATACATCTGGCATCTAGTTTATAGCTAATGCCAGATACTTAGCCTCTGGCTCGATGCTATGCTTTATACCTTTCACCTACCCATACGTACCAAGGTTGTCTTCAAAGTGCATTTCACTTAGCTGGTTAGGTCATCCTCATATTTTTACAGTATTTACTTTATGGCATGCTTTTATGTATCTTGTTATGTCTCTCTGAGGATCTGGCCTTTTCCAGGTGTATTATTCATGAGTATTCACAGGAGCACAGATCTGGACTGGCTGCATACGTTCCGAGGAGTCCTCTCTTTGAGACCGTAATTGATAGTTAAGATTCTTATATTGCATTTATCCTGTTTATTCTATATTCTGGTTCGGTAGTGGATTTGTTTCCATTCGACTACCATCATTAGATACTTTATATTGAGATCTAGTTATAAATATTGGTTATTCATTCATATATGATTTTTGTGGATGAGATTTAGTTATGCCCTGTGACATATATGTTTACCACTTGTGAATTGTTATTCATACTACAGTGTACGTGTGTTATGGTTTCCATATATTGGAGTGCCATATTCATACGGCTGGCATGCTTACGTGTCCTAGTCCTACATATTTTGGGACTGGAGCGTGACATGTTTTTAGTGGTGGCCCATGCAGGTCCAGAGCATATTGTCTCGGTTACGTTACTGTACCAAGCAAGCCTGCAAATAGGATGAGTGTATAGGATCTCACCCACATCTGACTATGACTCATCTTCTTTCCAATCTATTCTATTTGAATGAATGAATCCTACTTGATCCATGTGCATCCCTGATAGTTCCTTGAGTGTAGCCTTCACCTAGAATATAGAAGTCCCTATTGTTAGATAATAAGTAGGGTAACCTTCCTAGTAAGAGTAACTAGAACCCTGACATGACACTAAGTTTAGAATATTTAAGTAAACCCTAGTATCCTTATCCAAAGAATGGCTTACCATTATTCCTTGACGCAATTATGAATGAACAAAGAGTAGTATAGGAACTACTAGAGCTAGTTAGAGATTTGACCCTAATGTTTGACCCTAGTATTGAGGAACCAATAGAAATCCGAGATCGAATATAGGGACTGAACCTAATGTGCATAGTGAGATAGTGTTAGGATATAGATTCTTATCGTGATATTAGCAGAAAGTACCTCAAGAAGCCCAGAGCAACGAGTATGACATTCCCCTTGAGATCATACCTCAAACACGGAGAATTTCTCGCCACCTTTCCCTTAAGGAAACCATGATATTATCTTGAGTCCCTCTATTATAATTTCATATCTTGTTCCTCCAAAACCTTAGCGTTCGCTAATTATGCGATGATTAAATTATGATTCTTCTTTTCTCCATCTTTTAACTCGTGCCACATAACTCTCATGATTGAAGGCTAAGTGATCTTATTCTATGTTAGGATATATAGTTTGCTAGGGTTATAGTTTGGTAATTTGAACTTTGAATTATGTGCTTGGTAGTTAGAGCTTGATAGTTCAAGTTATTCCTTTAGATTGTGATCTGATTATTCCTAGTTTTAAATTGTGTAATTTGTATCAGTAACTCGATACGAGTTATATTTCCCTTTTTCTCTTAAAGGTCATTAACTCTTCCATTCTTACTATTAATACTTGTATCCTATGAACACTATGATTAAGATTTAAGATGACTGTTACCTATATGATACAATAGGAGACCCAAATAAGTACTAAGATTCGTTCGCCGTCTAGCCCAATAAGAATTTGTACATTATTTACAAGAACTTTATTAAATTATAGGATCCCCTTAAGACTGTCACAATATTAGTTTATTATTTTTAAGTTGGGTAGTATGCCTCACAACATAGTACCACATAGCCCTATTGACCCATTGATGAAGTATAATAGGATGACACAACCTTAGACTTGCATAAAAAGATAGTGTTTATTCAGAATATAGAAATTAAAAGCCCAAACCCCTATTTGGTCGACTGACGACTTAGACAAGGAGTTAGCATGACAACTGTAGAGACTGAAGAGTCTTATCTTTTTATGAACTTGAATTATTTTGAAATTTCTCTCATCATAATCTAGCGTACTTATATTTGCTGTACTACCTTGACTTATGCTGCTATTATAGCCTAGTTTTGCAAGCTTATTCTTTATCAAGCTTGTTCATAACATATGTATTATTGGAGCGCTACACTAATATATTTCAAAATCAGTGTATTATAGTCTGATCAACCATAGTGCGCTTGGTTTGCCTCTCATATAACTACTTTATGTGGATTGAGATATATAGTGACTAGTAGACGAACGTACTTATCCTCTAGATAGGTCTGAGCATATCGTACCAGTTACATAACTGTACTGATGCGAGCATGTGAATAAGAATTACCCAAATAGGATTTTAATCCACAACTGCCTTGACAATTCCCATTGAATTCTTTAAACACCTTGATCCCCATACTCCTAATCTATTACCTCCCCCTTGAACTCTTTATTATTGTTTTTCGTCTTCCCTTATTTCGGAAAGACGAAACCTTGTGCTTAGCATAAGTTGATACACGGATAGTATTAGATGTACCCTATGGGCCAAATACATTATTTGATGATTATTTTGTAACCAAGGGCATATCACATATAATATATTTGGTGTTAAATTTTTTTAAGGATTGAGTAACAAGATTAAGTAAAATTGAGAAATAAGATTTCTGAAATATAAGAGCCTTATGTGATAGAGGGGTAGATCCTAAGTTGGGTAGCAGTTGCATTGTCAACTCAAGAGAAACTTCTCTTAGTTTGTGATCAAGAAAAATTGGATGTAGAGGTTCAAGTCATTTTAAAATTTAGAATTCTAGAAGAATGATTAATATGATAAAGGATTGATGAATTTTAAAAAAAATCGGGTTATGGCAAACCAAATACCGATATGTGAGCATTTGATTTAAAAATTTAATATTGAAGGATGAATCAACGATTTAAAACCTCGAGGAAATAAATAGAACTCTAAACATGGACATGGACGGATTAAATTTCAAATTTGAGGATTGAATTTAAAGAAATTCTGATTGTGGGATTACCTATTTGAAAATATTGAGGATATAATTTAAAATTAAAAAATTGAAGAGTACGGAAGTCACAAGTTGAGGATAGAAATAATAGTTGATTATAATTGTTTTCTCGAGGAAATTTTAATAGTTGAAGATTGCAATGCAAATTCTGATGTGAGATGTCATAGAGATTTGAATTAGATTGAATATGGATTATTAAATTGAGAATGAAGAAGACAAGGCGATGTGTTGATGTTCGATTTAAACAATGGTCCAATTTGAAAGGGATTTTGATGGATTTGAATAAATTTTGGAAGAGATTACGATTTAACTTGCCTTACGTACGCAAGTGAAGGAGTTAAACCAATTATGCCTTACTTTAATTTCGAGGACGAAATTATTTTTAAGTTGGGTAGATTGTAAACCCCCTCACCCGAAATTAGATTTACTTAGCTTATATAGTGGAATTAGGGCTAGTTTGAACCAATTAGAACTAGAATACGACAATTATTTAATCATGCGATACTTTATAACGCTTAGCACACCTTACCGTTGCCTCGATGATTGGAGCACCTCACTGGCCATTGTCTGTCTATAAATTTCACAACCCTGTCCTAGACATGACTACCATCTATTCTGACCTTTGTATAATTTATAATCATGCTTTCTGGTACGACATTTTAGTCGCACAATAAACGTCGCGGACGTTATTTCCAAATTCTAAGAATAAATTCCAACTCTGTACCCTTGTGCGTTCCAATCGAAATTGGAGACATAATCTTGACCGTTTTGTACCACCTGAATTTTATTAATATTCCAGACTGTACCCTCTACATCCCTGACACTTGTGTCCCACCTAATTTCATTTCCATGTACTTCTAATTAATTCTAAAATACCGTATGCGATATTATAATTAATTAAATCCCAATTTTCGTCTTTGTGCTATTTTTCCAATTGTTGAGGGCATTTATGCAAAAATGCATTGAGGTGTCCCCACCATTGGACAATACGTGAAGAAACCCAATTTTTCCTTCATGTGGATTTTTCTGTAATTTTTGGGATGTGCAACGCGCAACATCGCCCCATTATTTTAAATCTACCCCTGCATTTAATTAATACAAATTCTAGCCCTCCCAATATCCCATGAGAGCCTTGGCCCATCCCAAGAAGATGTTGACCAAGCCCACTTACCTTGGTCAACCCAACCCAAAGTCCCCATGTATAAAATAGCTTTTTCTTTCCCTTTTCTAATTACTTCTCAAAATTACCTAACCCTAAATAGTGCACAGCCGACACCCCTCAACTCTCCTATTTCACTTTCTTCTTCCTCCTCTTGCCTGGCCGGAAACCGACCACCTGACCGCCGGTGAAGCTCTGAGCCGCCGACCGCTGCTCAGTCGACCTAACCGACCGCATCGCTAACCCCTCTCTCACTGCACCAGTCGACCAGACTCTCCCCCTAGTCCACGCCTGAGCCCCGGCGAGCCACCGAACATCTGCCCCAGTTCATCTCAACCCGTCCGGCCATACCCTCACCATCCCGACCGCCTGCGCTTGCCTAGCCGAGACTCCGCCGCAGCCTCCCACTGAACCACCACCGCCGTTATCACCGCAACCACCACGGCACCCCCGTAGCCCCTCGTCGACATCACCTCCCATCTCCCCTCTTCCCCATCCCCGACTGAACAACCGGCCAACCCGTCCCCCTCGACCGGTCTTCCCCTCCTCCCTCCGCCTGAACCGAATCCACCTCCGGCCTCGTCCCCGACCTGTCTCCACCTTCCCCTCGCGGTCACCTCCTCCTCCTCTTCCACCTTCATGTACCCTCCTCCTCCTTCGACTGGCCGGACTCCGGCAGCAGTCATCACCACCACCACCATTAACACCCAGCCCTTCACCACCCTGCTCCTTGCCTCTCCTCCTCATCGACGTCTCCCCGAGCTGTACCTCGGCCACCTCTCCTGAACCTGAGCCTCCCCTCGCCTGGCCGGACCACCCCTCCCCGCTGGCCGGAGTAAACACCATCACCATTATCCACGTCATCACCCTCGTCGTCCTCGTCATCATCAACCTTGTCACCATCATCCTCGTTGTCATCATCACCATCATCGATGTTTTAGTTGTCACCCTCATCGTCATCGTCGTTATCATCATCACCCTAACTATCATCGCCGTCGTCGTCATTATCATCATCGTATCATCACCAACACCCGTCATCATCATCAACATTACTCCATCCTCAATACCTCATCCTCGTCATCACCATCATCTACATCATCGTCCTAGTCATCCTCACCATCGTTCCAGTCATCATCCATGTCACCACTATTATCATAAATTCTATCATTATTCCATAATCATCACCATTGTGATCATCATTACCATTATGAACCCCCATCCTAAACATAAACTCTACCATTGGCCAAATCATTACCTTAACCATAACCCAATCATCACATCGTCATTACCGTCGCCATCATCATCATCATGGACTCGTTACCCTTGCCAGACAAACCGCAGTGGTCACCCCAATTTCTGTACCTGTGCACACTGACCCCGAAGACCTGTTGGCTTTATCCGCGCGACTTCTGGAGCAGGTTATTGGTGCTACGTAGCCTTATCGCCAGGCAAGTATACCTTGCCTAGTTGTACTTTTTAAATTTTGTATTATTAGTTGCATATTTATTTATTTAATTGTGCGCGTCCGAGAGAGACTCGGGTGCAGTCAACAGAGGCGTTGATGTTAGGACTTGTGTCTGACCTAGTGTCTAGTAGACCCACCTAAAGTCGTGGAGTTATTGGTATGACTCCCCAGGCCTTGACACATTTCTTATACGTGTTGTGAGTCTCATATAGGGCACAGACTTGTATATGCGGTTGGCCACCTGTACGTATAGACGGTTAGGGTATAACTGCTAATAGTGTTGCATGTTAGAGACTTAGCAGTTATTAGTAGTCGGAGCATAGACTATTGTAGTACGAAGGTCCAATCATTGTCCTTGTTTGGTTGTGAGGTTGGACTATCGTTCTAATGATAGACTATGAGCCAGAGTTACGACACCGATACTTGTACTCCATCTCAGTGTAGTAGCTACTGCTTGTTGTGGATACAACAGGCATAGATCATTGGGCGGGAAAGACAATTAGTAGGCGTATGGGACAGACATTTGGTTATTGCATTTATCCTGTTTATTCTATATTCTGGTTCGGTAGTGGATTTGTTTCCATCTGACTACCATCATTAGATACTTTATATTGAGATCTAGTTATAAATATTGGTTATTCATTTATATATGATTTTTGTGGATGAGATTTAGTTATGCCCTGTGATATATATGTTTACCACTTGTGAATTGTTATTCATACTACATCATACGTGTGTTATGGTTTCCATATATTGGAGTGCCATATTCATACGGCTTGCATGCTTACATGTCTTGGTCCTACGTATTTTGGGACTGGGGCGTGACAGACTTCCTACTATTACGTTCGCATAACCCCTGATAGTGCTAGTCATTTCAACTTATTATCTATACTTAAAGTATGCCTTGGGTAATAAGTCCACAACCCAGATGAACAAATCAATTCTTGGTTCTTCATCCCCAGCAAGTGCCTATGAGCAATATTTTCTCGATCGCCAGGAAGATCGAGAATCATATTCTACCATGTTCGTAGGACCTCTGGATAGATATGTTCAGCAATTTGGCATCCCAACAAATGCCAATGTACAATATTTTCTCCTTCGTCACAAATTCTTGTAAAGAGCCATCATCCGTATCCAAGAATCCCGGATACGCAATGGATGATGGATCCTTAAAACCCCCCAGTGGAGCAATCCTTAGGTCTACATGCACCAGTCTCATTAGACGCTAGCCATGTTCATATTACCTCTGAGCTATCGTCCCATCAATTTCCTCCAGTAGAATAATCCTGGGTCTATCTTCATGTTTGGATAGACCACACTCAACGAATCACTCCTCAATGAGTTTTTCAGACACTAGTTCATGTCCATATTACCTCTGATATCGGTTGTCATATCAGCTTAGCAACCGTACTTAATTCTAAGTACGCCAATGGTGTTAGATCCACAAAAATGGCTACGTCCATATTACCTCTGGTAGGGCTTGTCCTAAACTTATTACTTGCACTCTCGTGCACAAGAATTAATAGGTCCACCAAAAAACTACTCTGTGGAATGCTCGCAATGGAATCAAATTGTTCATGTCCACATTACCTCTGAACTATCCTCATTTTCCCCAGCAAAGAAAGAGTCAGTCCATATTCATCCCCACAGAGTCATATTTTACCGCGTCTATATTATCTCTGTTAGGACTTATCTCAAACCTATTACATGCACTAAACGTGCACAAAAAGTAATGGGTCCACAAGAAAATCTCCAACAGGATGTCTTCGCCAGCCACAAAATCTATCACCTGATTGGGCTTATTTCAAACTTATTATTTGCACTCAACGTGCACAATAAATAATAGGTCCACCAAAAGATCCTCCAACGGGATGTCCTCAACAAATACGGTATCGTACTACGTCCATATTACCTCTGGTACGAGGTCCAAAGTTCGCACAAACGATCATAAAGAAATGGAGGGCCCTTATATGACTGTGAATGGCGCTTACAGATTAGCCAAGTCTAATGAAAAATTTGATAAAGGCTACTATCAACTGCAAATTTCCGAAGAAGTATTATTCTTGATATCCTATGCTTAACGGAGTATGATGAAGGTCTTATTCTGACGATACCATGCACAAAGGTTAGTTGGATCATATTCTATCAGATTCGTATGACCTCTTAATGGATATACTTAACTAATTTGTAAACCTATCATGTTCATATTACCTCTGATAGTGTTTAGTATACAAATTTAGTTGGATTATATTCTATCAGGTTCATATTACCTCTGAATAGATTTACATTCAGCAAAACCTTAACGAAAGTATGTCATGTTAATGATACCTCTGATATCACTTTCATCTTAGCCTATCATATTCTAAAGTGATGGGTCCACAAAGTCAGAAAATGTATTTTTATTATCTCTGAGAAATTATGGGAGAAACAAAAAAGGTACATCATTGGGGAGGAGCAGTTAAATACCTAATCTGTCATGCCAAAGCAGCCATCCTCTCATTCCTGGAGTTCAAAATATGGTTGCGAGACTGTTCCAGCCTTGCCTCGTCGTCATTCAAGCGAGATAGTTCGGACCGAGCATCAACAAAACTGGCATGGTTAACACCCGCATGCGTCAAGTTCTACTGAGCTATCTCCACTTGGCCCTTAAATACATCACGAGCTGCCGATGTCTTGAAAAGTTTCTCCCTGGCCTAAGCGAGTTCAGCTTCCAAATCCTGAACCCTCGCTTCATCTCCCTCATATTTGGCCTGGTACTTAGTTAGCTGAGGAATAAAATCTATCAAGATAGCCCGCTCTTTATCCATCTCCTACAGCTGTTCCTGGATTGATTTGTTCAGAGTTTCCATTTTCTCAGCAAGCTCTGCAGTTAAGGAGTCATACTTAGCTTGAACCAGATCGTCGATGCTGCCCCGAGATAGCTGCAAATACTCGTTAATGGGTTGTTCTAAACCATTAACTATTTGTTGTAGCGCATCAGCTCTGTCATTATCATTAAAATTTCTAATCTGCAGGATAAGGAGATTAGAGGACATCTTCAAAGCATCGAAACCTAAGTTCTTCTCCAGCACCAGCGATATTAACTCCTTCAAAGTAAGATAAATTATGCTAGTATATTGATCCACTAGCATGGCAAAGCTCGAATGGACGCCGGGAGTGGCCGCAATATCAGTAAATCTTCCTCCAGGAATGACTATAGAGGAAGTCACCACAGTCGTTGCTCCAACAGAGGGCACGACAAAAGAAGAGACACCAACAATAATTGAAGTTGCTGGTATACTCGACGAAAGAGGCACGGACGAGATGGTGGGTTCATCCTCCCCTGATGCTATTTGAACTACCACTGGCGGGATGACACCCGAGAATGTCGCGGATGATAGATCGGCAGTTTTAAAACACTCTTCTTCGACGTCAATCACCACTGTTTCATTAAATGGGTCCGCAACAAAATCAGAAGTTGCATCAACTCCGTCCTCCCCAAAGATCTCTTCACCTGAAAAGAAGACAAGAGAAAGATAATATCAATTTGATGTTAATTTTTAGGAAGAAAACGTGAAGACAACATTTACCCATGGCCGATGGTATGTATGTTGCGTCTGCAGCCTGTATAGCTAAATCATCTCTTAATGATGCTAGACAAGCTGTCATACCTGGAGAAGAAGGTGCACCAACTGACACTAGCGGGTAGTCTTCCCAGTCTTCACCCAGATCCACTCGAGGTTCATCGGGTAGAATCTCGCTGGAAATATTTACAGACGAAGGAGGGGTTATTCCTATTATTTGTCTGGATAAAGGTATTCTTAATAGGCTCGGCCTCGAAGGCAACCTCGAAGCACTACCAGCGGCGATAGTAGCGGCAGTAGTCTCGAGCAAAGAATTTTCGGTAATTTCAGCCAAAACTATGGAGGTTCCCTCTCTAAAAGTCGAAGGACCTCTGATCAAAGAATCATCCCCAATAGGGGAAACAACAGGCTCACTCCTAGAAGCCCCTCTGGTGGAAGCCCTTTTCGGACCTCTGGCAGTCTTCTTCTTGCGGGGGGAAGGCTCTTTCAGAGTGGAAGCCTTCTGTTTCTGGGGGATAACGAGAGGCTCTGGTGGCGGAGCTATTACGCCTCTCGGTATTATCAACAAGTACTCGTCTGCCCCGGCGGTATCTTCATATTCATCCGAGGAAACAGACAGAACCTCCTCCCTCGTAGTGGACCTATGGGAGGGCATCCGGAAACTTCCATGCACATCAAAATCACGATGGAAGATATTGATAGACATATAGAACTGCGCATACGAGTGCAGAATGCGCAACTCCATGGAGAGAGAAGTCGTGGGCATAACAAAAGTTGCACCAGTACAGCCCGTGATGAAGTACCGCCATCCTCTGGCTCCATCAATAAGTCCACCTTTGGACTTGAAACTGGTGATGGGATTCCTCACATGCAACTGGTCATACCCAAATTGCCTAGCGAACCGACTGGACAAATAAGGCTCCAGGTAGCAGTGGTCCTCACTTCTGTACAGCAAATAGGAAGGTCTAATGCAGACCAACCAGAAGAAGGCTTCAGGAGAAAGAATGGTCCTCCCATGGCCCTCATCCTTAAGTTTTGTTCCCTATTGATTGATATGTACGGGGGGAACGATACAGAAGAGCTTCCAGCCGTGGACAAAATTTAATGCTCGTCGGCAATCTATGACGGTTGCCATGTTACAAAGGGAATTCTTGTAGTTCAACAAGAAGTTATTTCCCAAACTACTGGCAGGACCGGGAGATATCACCCTGGTGTTGTGAAGAATTAACCACCCCATCAAGTATAGGAATGGTAATTCCACTCGGGGAAATCCTTCACGCTGTGTATCATCAGCTAGCAGCCCATCAGTAATGGCCCTCAGGCCAGCTTGTATTCTACACACCATGGCAGAGAGCAAGACCAATCTTGCTCCAAACACCAAACGCACTACGGGCCATAAGGTGTTGCGATGTATGCGATCCACAGACGCGATGCCAGGCACTACCCATCGGCGTAGCCAGACATAAAGGAAGCCAGCCAGTTGAGCTTTCCTTGACAGAGGCTTGCGTCAATGCCTCATATAACCGAAGGCTTTAGTGCCTGTAGGATAACCCCCTATCTCCTCATCAAGAGTATATTCTGGAGCCCCTGCGTCTTCAATAAGGTCATCGACCGTGTTGGCACTGAGCATGCTCAGGAAGTTCAAGGGCTTATCTCTGCTATCTACAACCTTGTCCGGCTTAGCGTTTCTGGCCTCATGGAAGAAGTGGTAGGCTACCCACTTGTTGATATGAGCCAAATCAAAGGACTCTTTGTAGAAAGTGGTGCAGGCAAGATAATGGCACATCAGCTCCTGGTACAATGCCACCGCCCGAGGGTTTGTATCCCTCAGTCTCCCTGGTTGTGGGAACGTACTCCTCATAAGGAGTGCCTTCCATTGGTAGCTTGGAGATCTTCGCCATCTCTTGCAGGGACAAGCCCAACTCACCTAGCGGAGTGGCAAAAGTCCTGGTAAGCAAATTGTATCGCTCCATCAAGGCTAAGAACAAGTTAGGGTCGATAGGCAGCCCAACACTTGTGGTGCTCACATCCGCGAACAAGCTAATACTTTCCAGCTCCGTCTGAAAGTGCTTCAGGGCCCAGGCAGTTAAACTGGCCCATCGAAGATTCCCAGGGCTAAGCCATCCACTGGTCCGAGGGTTGACCTTAGGGTACACTCCTCCTTGCCCCATAAAATTATTGCAGAAAGTCGATATTTGGACCGGCTGGATCAGCGATATATCCTCTCTCGGGATGCTACCCGACAGTAATCCCCTAAAGGGCATAACAGGGCCTGAAGGTCTGCTCATATAGGCCCCTCAATTCAATCCTTTGTTATATAAAATCTTCTCCGGTCGGCCATGAAGATCTGGAGTCAGAGCCCACATCATCTTCCTAGGATGTGTGGCATAGAAGAATGCCGAGATAGGGTAATCTTTGGGCATCCTGGGCAGATACATGACCGTGCCCTCAGCAGTAAACACCTAATCTTCTTTCTTGGGCTTGGTTTGGGATTGTTTGTCGATAACATCCTCGAACAAGAAACCTGGTTTCTTATACTCCGTCCCGTCTATGTATGTCAGGGGCTCCCTACTGATCATACTCAGCAGCATGCGTTCTCCTTGGGATGAGATCAGGGTTCCCCTTTCTTCAGGATAATTGGTGCTAGAGATGGGGAATGTCACATGGGACAAGTCCTCCAAATAGTTTGAGTTCAGCACCCCGGCAGCCGAGCCCATAACTTCAGCCAAAAGAGAAATCTGCAAGTCCACTGCAAAATGCAAGAAAACAAGTCAGTTTTTAGGCTAGACATTACATTCTTGCAGGCTACGCCAAAGACTAACAGTTTGAGCTTTTACGCCGGACTGCAAAAACTTGGATTTTACGCTGGAATCTATTTTTCAGTATGTAAAAATCAAGGTTGGCATTATACGCCAAAATTTAACAGTCTGAGCTTTTTTCGCCAAACTGCCAAAATTTGAGTTTTTACGCCAGAATTTACATCCAGTGCGTAAAACTCAAAGTTTGTAGTATACGCCAAATTTTGACAGTCTGAGTTTTACGCCAGACTGCAAAAATTTGGAGTTTTTATGCTGACACATTAGGAATATGGGCGTAATAATAAAATATCTCTGTGCATCATCTTTCTCGAAGAGGTTCTTAGTACAGAAGATGACCTTGCGCGTACACGCACAACGTGTGCGAAGGGTTTTTCCTCTCGAAGTCTTTACCTATAATGTCCGGAGCACATCTCGACGGTGGAGCACTGCATTCTGATCGGGACTCGCTCAGCCTAATGGGGGTTGCTCATGCTTGAGCAGTGGAGCGAGATGAGGAAGCGACCTTCTTTCCCTTAGCAGTGGAAGCTTGTTTAGGTGCCATGGCGAATCTGAGTTCTCAGGAAAGAGACGAAGAAGAAAGGTTTTTTTTGGAAAGCAAGGGTTTTGCGAAGACAGATAAAGAGTTTCTCCTTCAAGACCTTATGCTATTTATAGAGTTCGGATAACTCTTCGAATCCCTAACCAAATCCGATATTTAATATTCGATTATGATTTGGGACCACGTCAGCCCATCATTTGAAAAAAGAAGATGGACAGTCATGCTGCGCAACGGATCCGGATTTTACGCTCAGGGCTATAAATCTACGGTTTTACGCTCAGCAGCTTTTCTGCTCAGAGGCTATAAATCTACGGTTTTACGCTCAGCAGCTTTTATACTCAGAGGCTATGAATCTACGATTTTACGCTCAGCAGCTTTTATGCTCAGAGGCTATAAATCTATGATTTTATGCTCAGCAGCTTTTCACTCAAAGGCTATAAATCTACGGTTTTACGCTCAGTAGCTTTTACGCTCAGAGGCTATAAATCTATGGTTTTACGCTCAGCAGTTTTTATGCTCAGAAGATATAAATCTACGGTTTTACGCTCAGCAGCTTTTACGCTCTAAGGCTATAAATCTACGGTTTTACGCACAGAAGCTACAGATCTATGATTTTACGTCCAGAAGCTAACATATGCTATGGTCTATGATTTTTTTTTGAGAAGGCTAATCCCAAGGGTTTACGCAGAAAATGCTCCTTTTTGGCTACGAAACATTCCAAGTGCTTGGAACACACAGAGGTTATCATTGAAGATGATTCTCCCTTGGGAGTTCATTCGAAGTCTAGTCAAAATCTCTTACAAAAGTTCAAGTATGGCCCGTTAAACAGATATTTCTCGCCCTTTTTCAAAGGATTTTTGGGAAACCATTCTTGAAGATGATGGTCTGAACAAGAATTTTCCGTATCAGAGAAGTGACAGTTCAGAAATTCTACGCGACTCCTCGTCCAAAACAGCATGACAGTTTGGATCTTCAAAACAATTTAATGCTAAGGAGCTTTCTACGCATCTTCCATTTCGCGTAAAAGATGGGACGTGATCATATATCAGAGTCAGCATAAAATTATTCAGACTTCCTCACAGCAAATATGGCAAATCATCAGATGCGTAAAAGAAGACAAGTCTATTAATCATGATTACATATGATGAAAATTCAGTTTACAAAGGGTTTTTCATCTCAATGTTTACATATGATGGAAATTATTTTTCTACAAAGGGTTTCTCATTTTCATTTAAGATCACACCAAGAATCTGCTGTGCCAGGTTCTCATATTGGTGTAAATCATTTTTTTCGTCTTCTACAGTAGTTAATCGGCTTCCGCGGCCGATTAACAAGAAAATGATTAATGGCGGAAGGATACAAAATTGCGCATGTATCAATTACGCAAGCCCACCCTCCATACGCCATGGCAGGCATACCCTAGAAATTGTGTTAGGGATTCAGACTCAACACAATACTGGAAGACAGGGCCAAACTGCCTACCCTCATCCAGCGCCATAATGGGAGAGAATACAGCTTGCAAGCTGTGTGGCCAAATGAGACCCTTCCTCTCTCCTGGACGAATTGCCATATAAAATTACTGATTATCCTGAGCAAAGGAAGCTATGATATCCTTCCATGATCCATCATTGCAGAGGATATTTGCTCGAAGATGCTTCCTTTTACGGCTCCTTACATGCGGGAAGAGCATAATTTTCTTCTTCCTCAGGTCCGCCCAATAGATCTCGGCAACCATCTCTTTTGTTCAAGAAAGTGTGGAAAGAAAGGTTCACTCACTTGCCTTTATAAAGGCAGAAGAGAACACATCAAATCCCAACAAATTCCTAAAAATTTGCCGAGAAATCAGCCTCGCAGAAATGAGCCAAATTTGACCGTTTCATGCTTCATTCAAAGTATTTCAAATTACGAGAAATTTGAAAACTTTGAAGGGGGTCTTGTAGAAGCATGAAAAATACGCTGGGGGATTATACGCTTAAAACCCCTAACATACATGCAGCATTGGGAGGCATAAAACATTACTTTCAAAGCCATTGGCGTACAACAGAGCTTCAACGCTGTTCAGCATAAAATAGAGCTCCAGAACAACCCACGTAAAGCAGTCCTTCCAGACTGTTTTGGCATAAAAAGGTTGCTACATTGCCACTTCGACGTAAAACCTATTTGCTTTTAATGCAGTGGGAAGTTGTACGAGAAACTCTTCGTATTTCTTGAATGAACCTGTCAGACGAAGCAGAGAACCTGACTCCTAACAAAGAGTACTGCACGGCGATCGAGAGGACGGCTGTAATGATGACTCTGCACAGAGCCCCATATTGTCGTCTAATGACATAACCCTTGATATAAGACGTCGTTTACGCATTCAAGGAATATGATGCCTATTCTACACAGGCAGAGATGAGCTTTACGCTCAGGATGAGAAGAAACCAACCGCCACGTCAAAAGCTGTTCTTCATACAGAACTCGAGGCACGCCTCTGCAATTAATGCGCGAGATGGGGGCAGATCTCTGTATTTAATGCACGAGATTTGGTTCTACTTTTAATGACTGGGAGAGCTAAAATTAGGGCTAATATGCTCACGTCACTATCCCTGCATATTACGCCAACCAGGCTATTTTTAATTATAGGAGCACGTCGTACGCTATCTCCTTGAAATACGCCAACCAGGCTATTTTCAACTATAGGAGCACGTCGTACGCTATCTCCTCAAAATATGCCAATTCATGCTATATTTGCAAAGTACATAATAAGGCTATTGGGCCCCGAATACGCTCAAAACCTCGGTCAGCAAAGATATTTGGCTAGTTTACGCTGGTTACCTATTACCTATGCAGCATCAAGTTTACGCAGAATTTGGCTTCTACGCTAATAAGACAACTATTTGGCTTTTACGCCAACATGACAACTATTTGACTTCTACGCCAATAAGACAACTATTTGGCTTCTACGCCAATAAGACAGCTATTTGGCTTTTACGCCAACAAGACAGCTACTTGGCTTTTATGCCAACGAGATAACTATCTGGCTTTTACGCCTACAAGACAATTATTTGGTCTTTATGCCAATCTTCTCTACGCGAGGGGCAGTTACCTACGTGGCTTGCATGTCGTGATCTTCGATGAGCGATTATACGCATTACCTCATAATGGGACACGCGTCATACGCCAATTCAGGAGATCATTCATACGTGGGTAGAAGTTATTATAACTGCCGCGTAAAAGGTGCAGCTCTCTCCGCTGTTCGGTTTCTACACCAACTGGTCAGTTACTGTGACCAAACTCTATAAATAGAGACTTTTGGCCACAGGAGTAGGGGCGGGGAAAATCACGGAGGTCGAGGTCAAGGTGGAGAGAATTCAGGAGTCACATACAGAGGTCAAGGTCAAGAAAGTACCTATAGAGAGCTTTGGCAACGAGAGTTCAACCTTTCCTGCAGTCTTTGAAGCTTCTTTTTCTTCTTCTACAGCACTTCTTCGTCATCGTGTGGTCCAAGGGACAAAGTAATCGATCGCAGATCAGACTCCTATAGCAATATTTTCCCAGAATTAAATTTTTGTATTTAACATCCTCATATAGGATTAATTGTACTTCTTTTTCTTGTTTGTAAACAAAGAAAGGATTTCGTATAAACCTAGTTTTAATTTTTTTCATTTATTATCAAACACCTTACTTAGACCAATTTGTGATATTATTTATTGATGATATCTTGGTCTATAGTCGGAGTGAGGAAGAGCATGAGCAGCATCTTTGCATAGTTCTTCAGATTCTTTGAGAGCAGCAACTGTACACGAAGTTCAACAAGTGTGAGTTTCGGCTTGATTGTATCTCATTCTTGGGACATCATTTCTGGTAGAGGAGTTGAGGTGGATCCCCAGAAGGTGGAGGCTATTGAGAGTTGACCAGTACCCCGTACAGCTTCATATGTGCGCAGTTTCCTGGGTCTAGCAGTTTACTACAGGTGGTTTATGGCAGACTTTGCGAGGATCTCCATATCCTTGACATGGCTAACGTGTAAGGATGTGTGCTTTGAGTAGTCAGAAGCTTATCAGACTTCTTTCGAGAAGCTCAAGCGGAGTTTGATTTTGGCTCCTACTCTGACACTTCTTTTGGGACCACTTGGTTTCTCAGTATATTGTAATGCTTCAGGAGTGGGATTAGGGTGTGTTCTTATGCAGCATGACAGAGTGATATCTTATGCGTCTCAGCAGCTTTGAGACCATGAGAAGAGTTATCTGACGCATTATCTTGAGTTGGCAGCAGTAGTATTTGCACTTAAGCTCTAGAGGTATTACCTATACGGTGATCGAGTAGAGATTTTAACTGACCACAAGAGCTTGAGGTAAGTGTTCATACAAAAGGAACTCAACGTGCGTTAGAGGAGGTGGCTCGAGTTATTGTCGGACTATGATCTTGACCTTCAGTATCATCCAGGGAAGGGCAATGTCGTAGCAAATGCCTTGAGTAGGAGAGAAGGAGCTTACTTCCTGACAGAGCAGCATCATATTTTGGAGTATCTATAGGAGATGGTTATCGAGTAGTATTACCTGGCGATATCGATTTTATGGCGAGTCTGCAGGTTTAGTTTTCCATAGTTGAGAGGATCAGAGCATAGCAGACTGGTGATGTCAGACTTTAGCAGATCAGAGCAGAGTGTGAGTCAGGATGCAGAACAGAGTTGAACATTCATGAGGATGGGACTCTCAGATTTAGGAGCCGACTTTGTGTGCCAAGAGAAGATATCCAACAGAAGATTATTTCAGAGGCCCACGGTTCTCATTTTTAGTACATCTAGGAGGGACAAAGATGTATCTTGATATTTGTCAGCACTTCTGGTGGAATGGTATGAAGAGGGAGATAGCTTGGTTTATTTTTCGGTATTTAGTCTGTCAGCAGGTCAAGGCTGAGCATCAGAGACTGGTCGAACTACTTTAGCCTTTACCAATTCTGGAGTGAAAGTGGGACCATATTACTATGGACTTTATGACCGATCTTCCAAGATCCCCGTCTGGCAGAGATACTATATGGGTTATAGTAGATCTACTCACAAAGGTTACTCACTTTATTCTTACCAGAGTAGGCCAGTCTACAGAGCAGCTAGCTGAGATATACATGAGACAGATAGTTAGAATGTATGGTGTACCCATTAGCATAGTCTCAGATTAAGATTCGTGGTTCATGTCTCATTTCTGGCAGAGCCTACAGCAGAGTCTTGGTACTAGGTTGAAGTTCAGTTCAGCCTACCATCCACAAACAGACGGACATTCAGAGCATACTGTTCAGACTTTAGAGGATATTCTTCTAGCTTGTACACTTGACTTTGGTGAATCTTGGGAGGATCATTTATATTTAGTAGAGTTCTTGTCACGCCCCAGTCCCAAAAATACGTAGGACTAGGACACGTAAGCATGCCATTCGCATGTATATGACAACTCTAATATATGGAAACCATAACACATGCGTACGCTGTATTATGAATAACAATCCACCAGCGGTATAAACCATCATAAATCACAGGGTAATATCTAATCTCATTCACAAAAAATCAATGAATAAATATATAACCATTATCTATAACCAGATCCCAAAATGAAGTATCTAAAGATGACAGTCGGATGGAAACAAATCCACTCCCGAACTAGAATAAAGAATAAACAAGACAAATATAATATAAATACAACCTCTAACAATCACGAGGCTCTAAGAGTAGACCTCTCGCAATATAAGTAGCCAGTCCGGATCCGCGCTCCTGCAAATACTCATGAACAATACACCTAGAAAGGTACCAGGTCCTCAGAGGGACATAACAAGATACATAAAAGCATGCCATAAAGTAAATACTGAATAAATAACTCCAGGGTGACCTAACCATCTAAGTGAAATACAACTTGAGGACAACTTTGAGTGTATGGGAAGTGTAGCCTAGACATATGCTGACGTAATTCACCAATCGTGACAACTGGCTAGTATATGCCATATATGCCCCCATACCTGGGCACTGTCATATAATAATTTCCATACCGCTCCGAACAACGGGGAATCTGCATAGTATAAAGTCTATACCGCTCTGAAGAACGAGGAATCTGAATAATATAACGCCCATAACGCTCCGAAGAATGGGGAATCTGCAAATATATAACGTCCATACCGCTCCGTCGAGCGGGGAATCTGAATAAGGGAAGTGGGTGTCCCATACGCCTACTAGTAGTCCTCCCCGCCCAATGATCTAAGCATGTTGTCTCCACAACACGCCTTAGCTACTACGCCGAGGCATCGTAACTTTGGCTCATAGTCTATCGTTAGAACAACAGTCCAACCTTCAACCAAACAAGGACAAGGATGGGACCATCGTACCACGATAGTCTATGCTCCGCCTACCAATAACTGCTAAGTCTTCTAACATGCATCACTATTAGCAGTTATACCCTATCCGTCACACGCCTACAAGTACAGGTGGCCAACCGCATACGCAAGTCCGTGCCCTACATGAGACTCACAACACGTGTAAGAAATGTGTCAAGGCCTAAGAGTCATACCAATAACTCAACAACTTTAGGTGGGTCTACTAGACACTAGGTCAGCCACAAGTCCTAACGTCAACGCCTCCGTTGACTGCACCCGAGTCTCTCTCGGACGCACACAGTTATATAATATAAACATGCAAATAATAATACAGAATTTAAACAGTACAACAAGGCAAGGTATACTTGTCTGCTCTGAAAAAGAATGAAATCCTAACTCAAGGCGTCGTTCGATCTACCCGTCACATAAATTAAACAAGTTAGGTTACAAAAGTGGGTGGATAGGTTACTCCTTTTTAATCTATTTTAATTCTAAATAAAATAAACTAAAATAGTAATTTAATTTTATTATAATCTAATTTTATTGTTAAACTCTAATTTTGGTCCAAAAAAAGTCAACTTTACAGATTTGTGATCCGTAGCACACAAATCGAGGCGATCCGTTGACCAAAAAGTCAAACAACTCAAAACCTAGATTTGTGTGTGGAATCATATAGATTTCAATGCTATATGAATGCTGGAATTGACAGTTTCATAAAATCACAAGTCGGTAAAGAGTTATGGCCACAAGGGCGCACAGATGACAGTTTTCGGTGGTTTCCTATTTACGTCTATGTTGCACGAATTTTACAGTAGAATAAACTTACATATTAATTTACGAAAAAATAATTTTATGTAAGTTCATCATGTCATATTTTGAAAACTTCAAACGGCTCATAGTTTCGAGTTCGGGATCTCCCGAAATCTCAAAAATACGAAAACGCGTCTGATTTTGGACAGTTGACACTTTTGGAATATTTTGGAAAAATAGGTTCTTAAATTATTAAAATAATTTATATATTCAGAAAACTAACCTTGATATGGTTCTAAGAAAAAAAACTGGAACGTGTTTGGAGTCCGGAGCTTGAAGATATCGTCTTTTTAAGTCGTCATAACTACTAGAAAATGAGGCTGAATTTATGACGAATTTTGACTATTTTTTGACGAAAAAGGGAGGAGTTTGGGGAAGAAAAACATGAAAGATGTAGGTATTTATAATGGTGGAGACTAATTAATTGAATACGTCTAGGATTGACTAATTTGGATAGGACTAGAATCAGTTTAAATAAGGATAGGATATGCATGAAGTTGCTTTCCTAGTAGGCTCAGGATTTGAATTAATTTAAAATAGAGTTTGAGGTTATCTCAATAATTTATAATTTTAAATAGAATTAAAGATAATACAAATAATTTATATATAATCTTATTAATATCTATTAACACTAAATTAGCATTTACTACTATTAAGACTATATATATCCAAATAAATCCTAAATAAATTCAAAAATCTAAATAAATTTTTTAAAATTCTAAATAAATTACAGAAAAATATAATTAAATATTTTAACCTAAAATAAATATTTGGTAGGAACAATATACAAGTTTGGTCTCATAGTAAACCTTGGAAGTCCTACAAATTTATGTATCCTAGATTTTAATTACCCAAAAATTCTAGAAAAATCTCCAAAAATCTAAAATAGCCTAAAAATGATTCTAAATAAATATTTATATAAGTAAATAAATCCAGAAATTTATTTTTTAATTAACTAAGAGAATACTCTAAAAAAATTTAACATCTATAATAAATATAATAATATAAAATACACACAAAATACCTATTTTGGGTGTGGGGGTTTATAATCTACCCAACTTAAAAGAATTTCATCCTCGAAATAAAAATAAGGCATGATTTTCTAAATCTTTCACATTCGTATATAAGGCAAGTCTATCACAATCTCTTCCAAAATTTAAATAACCAAATCTATTCAAATCCATCATAATCACTTCAAAATTAAGATAATCACTGTTCAAATCAAAATTCAACCTACTGTAATCTCTTCTCGCTTTTCAAATCATCAACATCCAAATTTAAGTCAAATCCATACAACATCTTCAAGATTTAAATAACCCATATCTAATTTTATATCACGATTTTCAACTATCATAATCAACTCTAGATTTTAAATAATAACCATTATAATCAAATCTTATTCATATTCTCAACGTATGAATTTTGTACCTTCGAATTTTAAATTCAATTTCCATCATCAATATTTCAAATGGGTGATCCAACAAGCAAAATTCAACTTTTAATTCAAATTATCTAATTATAAAAATTTTAAATCTAATTCACTAATTGTTCAAGTCTAAATTTCTATATTTATCCTTAAACTTTAAATTGATGATTCAACCTTCAATATTCAAAATTTAAATCATGTGCTCAAAGTATAAATATTTGGTCCTCAATATCAAGATTTCAAAATTCATTAAATTCTCATAATCTTAGTCATTCTTAAAAATTATTAAAATTAAAATGACTTAAATATCTCAATTTAATCTTACTTGATCACTTGATCACAATCTAAAAAAAATTTATCTCAATTTGACAATGCGACTTCTACCCAACTTAGAATTTACCCATCTATCAAATAAGGCTATACGTTTAAGAAAAATATTCCTTAAATTATTTAATTAGGTTATTCAATCCTCAAACCTTAATACCAAATATATCACATATGATAAGCCCTTAATTACGAAAAATAGTCATCAAGTAATGTGATCGGCCTATGGGGTATATCTAGTACTCTCAGTGTATCAACTTATACCAAGTAGGAGTGTTCGTCTTTCCAAAATAGGGGAAGAAGGAAAATAATAATAAAGAGTTCAAGGGGGGGTGGGGTAATAGAATAGAAGTATGGGGATCAAGGCATTTAAGGACTTCAAAAGGAATTATCAAGGCAGTTGTGGATTAAAATCCTATTTTGGTAATTTCTATTCGCATGTTTATATCAGAACAGTTATGTAACTAATATGATATGCTTGGACCTGTCTAGAGGGCAAGTATATTCATCTAAGAAGCTAAGTCAATTTTATCTCAATCCACATAAGTAGTCATGCGAAGAGCGAACCAAGCGCACTAAGGTTAGCTAGACCTTAATACACTGATTCTGATTAGATAATGTATTAGTGTATGCATCAAATAATACATATGTCGTGAACAAGCTCGATAAAAGAAAAAGCTTACAAAACTAGGCTATAATAGCGGCATAAGTCAAGGTAGTACAGAAAATATAAATACGCTTGATTATGATGGGAGAAGGTACATAATAATTCAAGTTCACAAAGAAGATAAGACTCTACAGTCTCTACAGTTTCTACAGTTGTCATACTAACTCCTTGTCTAAGTTGCTAGTCGACAAAATAGGGGTGTGGGCCTCTAAGTTCTACAGTCTGAATAAATACTATCTTCTTACGCAAGCATATAGCTAATGTCATTCAATTATACTACAATAATATGTCAAGAGGACTATGTGTCACTAGGTTGTGAGGCATACTACCCAACTTAAATAATTATTTAATACTATGATAGTCTTAAGGGGTTTCTATAAAATAATATTGTCCTTGTAAATAAAGCATAACTCTTATCGGGGTTTACGGGAAGATCATCCTATTGCATCATATCAGTAATGGTCACCTTAAGTCTTAATCATAGTGTTCATAGAACAAGTGTAAATAGTAAGAATGGAAGAGCTACTGGTTCTTAAGTGAAAAGAGGATATGCCTATATGGGGTTATGGTACGAATTACGTGATTTAAAACTAAGGGTAATCATCAAGTCACAATCTACCAGAATAACTTAAAACTATCAAATTCTAACTATCAAGCACAACTTTTCAAAGTTTAACATTGACAACTATAATCCTAGCAACTACATATCCTTAACATAAGAGAATTCACCTGGCCTACAATCAGAAGTGTCAGGTGGCACAAATTGAAAGATGAAGAAAAGAAAAACATAATTAGTCGTCGCACAAATAGCGAGCATCAAGGTTGCAAAGGAACAAGATAAGAAATTACCATAGAGGGACTCTAGATAATATCATGGTTTTCTAAGGGAAGGTGGTACGCTAATCTCTGTGTTTGAGGAATGATCGAGAAAATATTATATTCATTCCTCTTGGCTTCCTAGGGTACGGTCTGCTAATATCAAGATAATGAATCTAATGTATAGTTCTATAATACTATCTCACTATAAAAGTTAAGTTTGGTCCTATTATTCAACCTTGGATTTCTATGGGTTCCTCAATGCTAAGGTCAAATAATATGGTCTGATTTATAGCTAACCCTAGTAATGCCTATACCACTCTTAATCATTCATAATTATATCAAGAAATAATGGTAAGCCATTCTATAGATAAGGGATGCTAGGGTTTACTTAAATATTCTAAACTTAGTGATGTGTCAGTGTTCTAGTTACTCTTAATAGGAATGTTACCCTACTTATTATCTAACAACATGGACTTTTATATTCTAGGAGAAGGCTATACTCAAGAAACTATTAGGGAAGAACATGAGTCTAGCAGGATGCGATAGAACGAATAGAAAGAAAGATAAGTCATAGTCAATTGTGTATGAGATCCTATACTCTAATCCTATTTGCAGGCTTGCTCGGTACAGTAACGTAACCGAGACAATATGCTCTCGACCTGCATGGGCCACCACTAAAAATATGTCATGCCCCAGTCCTAAAATACATAGGACTAGGACACGTAAGCATGCCAGCCGCATGTATATGGCAACTCCAATATATGGAAACCATAACACATGCGTACGCTGTATTATGAATAACAATCCACCAGCGGTATAAACCATAATAAATCATAGGGTAATATCTAATCTCATCCACGGAAAATTAATGAATAAATATATAACCAATATCTATAACCAGATCCCAAAATAAAGTATCTAAAGATGACAGTCGGATGGAAACAAATCTACTGTCGAACTAGAATAAAGAATAAACAAGACAAATACAATATAAATACAACCTCTAACAATCACGAGGCTCAAAGAGTAGACCTCTCGCAATATAAGTAGCCACTCCGGATCCGCGCTCCTGCAAATACTCATGAACAATACACCTGGAAAGGGACCAGGTCCCCAGAGGGACATAATAAGATACATAAAAGCATGCCATAAAGTAAATACTGAATAAATAACTCCAGGGTGACATAACTATCTAAGTGAAATACAACTTGAGGACAACTTTGAGTATATGGGAAGTGTAGGCTAGACATATGCTGACGTAATTCACCAATCGTGACAACTGGCTAGTATATGCCACATATGCCCCCATACCTGGGAACTGTCATATAATAACGTCTATATCGCTCCGAACAACGGGGAATCTGCATAGTATAACGTCCATACCGCTCCAAAGAACAGGGAATCTGAATAATATAACGTCCATACCGCTCCGAAGAACGGAGAATCTGCAAGTATATAACGTCCATACCGATCCGTCAAGCGGGGAATCTGAATAAGGGAAGTGGGTGTCCCATATGCCTACTAGTAGTCCTCCTCGCCCAATGATCTAAGCATGTTGTCTCCACAACACGCCTTAGCTACTACGCCGAGGCGTTGTAACTCTGGCTCATAGTCTATCGTTAGAACATCAGTCCAACCTTCAACGAAACAAAGACAAGGATGGGACCATCGTACCACGATAGTCTATGCTCTGCCTACTAATAACTGCTAAGTCTTCTAACATGCAATTATACCCTATCCATCGCACGCCTACACGTACAGGTGGCCAACCACATACGCAAGTCCGTGCCCTACATGAGACTCACAATACAAGTAAAAAATGTGTCAAGGCCTGAGAGTCATACCAATAACTCTACAACTTTAGGTGGGTCTACTAGACACTAGGTCAGCCACAAGTCCTAACGTCAATGCCTCCGTTGACTGCACCCGAGTCTCTCTCGGACGCGCACAGTTATATAATATAAACATACAAATAATAATATAGAATTTAAATAGTACAACAAGGCAAGGTATACTTGCCTGCTCTGAAAAAGAATGAAGTCCCAACTCAAGGCGTCGTCTGATCTACCCGTCACATAAATTAAACAAGTTAGGTTACAAAAGTGGGTGAATAGGTTACTCCATTTTAATCTATTTTAATTCTGAATAAAATAACCTAAAATAGTATTTTAATCTTTTTATAATCTAATTTTATTGTTAAACTCTAATTTTGGTCTAAAGAAAGACAACTTTACGGATTTGTGATCCGTAGCACATAAATCGAGGCAATCCGTTGACCAAAAAGTCAACCAATTCAAATCCTAAATTTGTGTGTGTAATCATATAGATTTCAATGCTATATGAATGCTGTAATTGACAGTTTCATAAAATCATAAGTCGGTAAAGAGTTATGGCCACAAGGGCGCACAGATGACAGTTTTTGGTGGTTTTTTATTTACGTCTACGTTGCACAAATTTTATAGTAGACTAAACTTGCATATTAATTTATGAAAAAATAATTTTATGTAAGTTCATCATGTCATATTTTTGAAACTTCAAACGGCTCATAGTTCCAAGTTCGGGATCTCCCGAAATCTCAAAAATACAAAAACGCGTCTGATTTCGGACAGTTGGCACTTTCGGAATATTCTGGAAAAATAGGTTCTTAAATTATTAAAATAATTTATATATTCAGAAAACTAACCTTGATATGGTTCTAACAAAAAAAACTGGAACGCGTTTGGAGTCCGGAGCTTGAAGATATCATCTTTTTAAGTCGTCATAACTACTAGAAAATGAGGCTAAATTTATGACGAATTTTGACTATTTTTTGACGAAAAAGAGAGGAGTTTGGGGAAGAAAAACATGAAAGATGTAGGTATTTATAATGGTGGAGACTACTTAATTGAATACGACTAGGATTGGCTAATTTGGATAGGATTAGAATCAGTTTAAATAAGGATAGGATATGCATGAAGTTGCTTTCCTAGTAGGCTTAGGATTTGAATTAATTTAAAATAGAGTTTGAGATTATCTCAATAATTTATAATCTTAAATAAAACTAAAGATACTAGAAATAATTTATATATAATCTTATTAATATCTATTAACACTAAATTAGCATCTACAACTATTAAAACTATATATATCCAAATAAATTCTAAATAATTTCAAAAATCTAAATAAATTTCTTAAAATTCTAAATAAATTACAAAAAATATAATTAAATATTTTAACCTAAAATAAATATTTGGTAGGAACAATATGCAAGTATGGTCTCATAGTAAATCATGAAAGTCCTACAAATTTATGTTTCCTAGATTTTAATTACCCAAAAATTCTAGAAAAATCTCCAAAAATCTAAAATAGCCTAAAAATAATTCTAAATAAATATTTATATTAGTAAATAAATCAAGAAATTTATTTTCTAATTAACTAAGAGAATACTCTAAAGAAATTCAACATCTATAATAAATATAATAATATAAAATACACACAAAATACCTATTTTGGGTGTAGGGGTTTACAGTTCTCCTATAACAATAGCTTACAGGTGAGCATTCAGATGACACCCTTCGAGGCTTTGTATGGTAGGACATGTAGATCACCGTTAGCTTGGGATGACCTTAGCGAGAAGCAGATGCTTGGTCCAGAGATGATTGTCCAGTCGGTTAGAATTATCAGGCAGATCAAAGCGCACCTCAGAGTAGCTCAGGATCGCCAGTATCATTAGGCAGATCAGCACCGTCGTCATCTTGAGTTCTCTGTCGGTGACCATATATTTCTGAGAATTTTTTCTACCCGTAGAGTTATCCTATTTGGAGTACGGTAAAAGCTAGTCCCAGATATATATATGTCCATTCGATATTCTCGAACGAGTTCGAAATATATCATATCGTCTAGATCTTCCACCATCGCTTCATGAGGTATATGACATCTTGCACATATCTCAGTTGTGCTGGTATATTCTAGACCTGAGCCATATCCTGGATTATTTTTAGTTAGTCGTTGGTACCGACCTATCATATAAGGAGAGGCCCATGTCTATTTTGGACCAGAGGGAGAAGGTTCTCAAGAACCGGACTATCAGATTAGTTCGTGTTGCATGGGGGCATCACTCACCAGGCGAGTAGACATGGGAGCGCGAGGATGATATGCATACTTATTATCCATTTTTCTTCGACTTGGGAGGTATACTTATTCGTATACTTGTGCCCTATCTTAGCCTTACCATGTGATTGATTATTAGTTTATCCGTTATGTCTATTATTTTTACTTTCTAATTTCTTGTTGTTACCCAAAAAATTTTATGCTCACATGATTTTCTTGTTTATTTTCGATTTTGAGCTGGCTTTCTTGGATTTTCTTGTTAGTAATTTTTAGATCCTTATGGAAATTCTGAGGACAAAATTTTTCTAAGGAGGGGAGAGTTGTGAGACTCATCTCACTGTATTCGTATTTTATGCGGATATATATTTTTGTGCTAGTTATTACATTTTATTGGATCTCGAGGAAGCTCAAAAATTCTTAAAATTAAAACTTTACTACTTGACCGGTATACCGACTGTATACTAAAGTATACCGATGGTATACTGTCCGGCAGATATTTGTTTTACTTTCGAGATATTTTTGAGATATATTCGAGATAAATAGTACTCGAGATATTTTATTTTCTTCTTTCTCTTTCTCTTTCTCTTTCTCTCAAACTTGGAAGCGTGGTATTAAGACTTGGAGTGTGGATTTAGAACCTCTTCGTGGTAGTAGACTAGAAGATTTAGGCAGGGAGCTCGTGTTAGGCAAGTACACCGGTACTTACCAATTTTGTGAACCACTTATACTTTCTGTTATTTTAATTTTCTTGAGCTTTGGTTACTGCTTTTTAGCTTAGACTTGCTTTACTATTGTTGTTCATATCCTGATATCTAGCCTAGTGACCATCTCGATTTTGAATTCTGGTAGAATCTTGTTTCGTCCCTTTTTGGTAACTCGGTAACGAACATGGTACCGGAGTTGTGACCGTAAGATTTAGTCCATATTGTGATATGAGACTTAACCTAGACTTGACTTCTTGTTAAACTTGGTTATGATAATTTTTTGGGTTTAATTTGGGTCCCAAAAATCAGATTTGATTTAACCAAGTTTATTCTAGGAAACCAGTATACCGACGGTATACTAAAGTGTACCGACGGTATACCGATTTCAACCGACTTGATTTCTAGATATTTTCGTGTGAACCCTATTGGCATGCCGACAATGTACTGGGTTGTGCCGACGATATATCGATCTTGCCGACATTGTTATATATTTGTCTTAACCGTCATACCGATGGTGTATTGGGCTATGCCGACGGTATACCAATTTATGGAACTTTGTTTTCCGGTAACTTTTTGCCTACTAAAATGGCATACCGACAGTATACTATAGTATACTGACGGTATACCAATTTATTGGAATCCAAAACTTATTATAATTTTTGATCTTTGGACCGGTGTACCGACGGTGTATTGGACTATACCGAAGGTATACCGATCATGTTCTTTCTTTAGGAATTCTTGGTTTTTGTGATTTTAGGTTGAAACTTTTGGCTTTTGCTTGGACACGCGATGACTTGACCTAATTTTGGACATGAATTTACCTGGCTTCAGATAACTTAACTTGACTTGACTTGGCTTTACTCGATTTTATTCGGCTTTGCCCAGCTACACGTGATGACAGAATTGACTAGACTTGACTTGGCATTACCTTACATGGCTTCGTTGAACATGGCTTGACTTGGTTTCACATGGTTTTATCTGGTTGTACATGGATTCACATGGTTATACATGGCTTTACCTTGATTCATTCGGATTGATATGGCTTCACTTGGCTTTACCTGGTTTCACTTGGTAACACGTGGCTTTGTTGTTGTCGTGACTTATATGAGTCTGGTTGTGCAATGTATATTAAACATGTTTATATTACTATTAGAACTTGATTTGTCTACATTATGTCTAGGATAGATTTTGCGGAATATCATACCCGAATTTATACAAGAAACTGCTAAGGGTTAAATAACTAGAGATTCACTTAGTATATGGACAGAGATTTTTGTAGATTGCATGCAGTCCCGATTATTTATACTATAATCTTCAGAAGTATTCAGTGGTTTATATTGTGACGTATCTTAAGGAGTATCTAGTTGGTTGTGTGTATGGATATCCCGAATGGACTGTAGGGGCATGCGATCAGAAGGAACTCTAGTATCGCTTTACATTATAAAGTTAGTAATTTATGGATTGTGATAATCCTACTTATTCAAGGTATCAAGCCGTACTTATGTGATTTGCCACGATTGATGGTTGATGGTTAGACTAGGATTTATATAATCACCTTTAATTTTAGTACTTGTTATTTCCTTATTGATTATCAGATTCGGATATGTCTCATTGCAGGTTTTACAGTATTTATTATCCTGAGATCTTTTATATTTAGTCTTTACCTTCCAATAATTGAATTTCTTGTGTTGTTGGTTTAAGATTCTAGATTAGCTTCCATTTTGGTACTTGCTATTTGGGAGTCTGATCCCACTGGTTTTGTATGGCCAGATCCAGTAGCAGCACCGGAGGATCATCCGTACTTTCCTAAGGATGGTGGCCACCAGGAGCACCAGACCGCTTGAGTAGGTTTTCTTACTTTTCCACCCTGATGTACATTCTATTTTGGGCATTTAGCCACCGAACACTTGTTTAGATTGTGTTTTGGTTTGATTAGTTAGCCTACGGACGTTAGCATGATTGACATATCCTAGGGTTGATCATGTATGACTCAGATTCTGGCTAGTTTATTTATTCTGTGTTTACTAGCATCATGATCATCTGTATATTTTATTTTAGGACACATTACTATTATAATTTAGCTGATCTTAAGTCTTGTTATTATTAATGTTATTCTTTTGATTGAGACACTAGGGTTTATTGGACCTAGGCTTGACTATTCGTTTGTAGTAGTGACCCCTTATGTCTTACAACTTTACCGTATATACGGAGTATCGGAGTGCTCTAAGTATACGTAGTTAGCCTTCTCTGTCCTTCTTTCTAGTATTATGGTTCTAGGGCATGACAAGAAGACCCTCTCGAAGCTATCCGAGAACTGCATGCACAGGTCAATGTTTTGAAAAACAAAGACCAACTCCACAAGCTGGGAATAAAATAGTCTTATCCTCTGCATTGGGATAATGCTCTGTTCCCTCCTAAATACAAGCCCCAATCGATAGTCTTGTTTGAAGGTTGGACATCACCACGCCAATATATCAACTATTTTAATATGATGACGGATCATTTGCAGAAAGAGAATGCTCTCCTTACCAGATTATTTGCGGGTTGCTTAGTCGGCATAGCCTACGATTGGTATCGTAGTTTACCTGATAACTGTATATCTTCGTTTGATGACATAAAATATCTTTTTCTCTCACGATTCTACGAGGGAGGCATGGATATGATAATGTATTTACTCAACGATATAAAACAGAAGGAGAAGGAATCCGCTCGTGAATTCATTGAGCATTTCAGGTAGGCAACTCTGAAATTATCCCCTGGTATTCTAGACTTTGTATTCATTGATACCTGCAAAAAGAACCTATTGCCTATAATATGGCTCTTGAAGACTGGACGACGTTTATCATTGGGGCTAAAGCTGCTAAAGGCAACGCAAAAATGGCACGCAATTTGGGGTTATAAATGACCAATGCTGAAGGGAAACGTCCCTCTAATAGTACGAATAATTACAGAAGCAAAGGAAAGAAGGCCTTGGCGATAATCTGTCAAAGCGACCTACTTCTCCTACAGCACAAAAGCCTCCAGAGTCTTCCAGGCCTAAGTAAGAATATTCATTTGATGAGAGCGATATCCCCAACATTTTTGAATGCTTCATAAAAAGAAACAAGTTGTAGTTGCCAGATGTCAAGCGATCAAATGAGGTTGTTAAAACAGACGACCTGAAGTACAACTTGTGCCACCAATACGTAAGCCACCCTACCAAGGCTTGTTATGTCTTAAAAATGAAGATACAGTAGTTGATAGATGCTAAAGCTGTTACCCTTCACAACGAAGAAAAGACAGTCACTACCATTATGGTGTCTCTTCAATTTGGTGACTTTCCAGCACAAGAAGTCCCGAACGACGTTGTCCTAATACCTCGAGCTATGATAGAAGTAGTAAATCTTCTGCCGTCTAGAAGTTAATGAAAGGAATTGGTGCCTCTTACCACAGATCATGGAAAGATTATGTGGATAGATCCCGACTTGTTGTCAGATTGTGTCCAGGGTGCAGAATCTTCTAATTCAAAATCTAAGAAGGGTAAGAAGTACAAATCTTGGAATATGATTTCTACAGGTCATCATTCAGACAGAAATTTAGATGATCATCAAGAAGATGTATCTTTGGAGATCATATTTTATAATCTGAATATTACCCCACCAAACTCCGCTCGTAAGCTTCACTGGATGCACCGACAATGGTTTATGATTGGCAGCGTTCCACTATATAGGGCACAACAGATATTCAATGCTTATAAAGGTGTTTCTACACAAAATCCTCCTTCTTCTTCTGCAACCATTAGAGCATCAACCTTAACTCAAGTGCATGAGAAGGATCATCCCTAATTTCATCGATGCAGCTAGCAATATATACGCTTGATACAGAATATGGGGTATAATTTCCAGAAAGCGAAAGGTCTGAAATTTGCCAAAGGACGAAGTATTCCTCTACAACTCATAGGACAGTCCAATAAATCCTATAGTGGATTGGGCTACGACGAGACCTGCCCACAAATTTGTTCCAAGAAAGGGCATGATATAAAGAAACTCAAATCCTGTAACATGGTACTTCATTCTCCAATGTCTGAAGAAGAAGCTATGACTGATACCAAGTCCGGTAAATATTATCATAAAACCTATGAATCTGTCCCAGAAGATATTCCTGACACTCTTCCTACTTTGCCAACTCATGCTGTTCTTATCACCGAATCCAGTCCTTCGAAGCCTACTATAGCAGAGAAAGAAAAGAAAAAGGAACAACGTTTCGACAAATCACTAAGAAGAATATACCCCAGGGACTCGAAAAGCCCTATAATTTTGACATATTGGCACAACTAGCCAATACCCCAGCTCAACTCTCCATATTCGAGTTACTTCGTTTGTCGAAGAAAACTGCTAAAGTTTTGAGCGAAGCTTTGATACATGCGGACTCATGCCTAGCTCACCTCAAGACTCATAAAGAAGCGCCATTAGCATGTCCTCAATGCCACAACGTGATCGAAAAGATTTCTAACATCATCTTCACGCAAGATGACATGCTACTCAAAGATAATCAACATCACAGGCCTCTGTACTATACCGGTTACATTGGATCTATCAAGGTAAACGGGATTCACATCGACCCTGGTTCTTCACTCAGCATCATTCCTAAAAGTTTAATAAGAGGATTGAAGGTACCAATGCACAACATGTCTGCTACCAGTACTACCATTCTAGGCTTCAATGTTGGAAGAATTAAACCGCTGGAAAAGATACGTATAAAAATTCAGATTGGAGATCTACGTACTGAAGTCACATGCTATGTGATTGACTCTGACTTATCCTATAATATTTTGGTGGTACGTCCATGGATGCACAAGCATAAAATTATACCCTCCACCCTACATGAATGTTTTAAGTATGTGAACAGTAAAGGAGAGGTCAAGACAGAGGTAGCTGACCTCAACCCTTTCAAAGGTGTCGAAGCCTATTCTGCTGACTCTGCACTCTATACATCGGAGTAAATGAAAGAGGAAGAGGAAGCTAATAAATCTAGCGATGAAGCTAAAAACACTCAAAAAGAGGAGCCTCTGATAATCAAACTCAAAGGACTTACTACTTGTCCAACTCCTTCGAAGCCTCTCGGCATCGACCTATACCAGTCATCTCCATTGGTCATCAACCTTCGATGCAATGATCAACAAACAATGGAGAATGATCCCCTTGTTTTTGACCTTCGTCGTAATAAGCAATCAGCATCAGTTAATCAACCCCTAGTCATCAATCTGGCCAAGCCTCCTATCAAGGCTGAAAACTCTGCCGACTATGTGGAAGACGAATTTTTTTTTTATATTTCAAGAATAAAGAGGACTCTACTTCGCACTACCTTGATGTTGAGCTATTTGTTGAAAAATTCTTAGAGGCTCTTTCACCTCTACGAGCCTCTATCCATACCCGTGGTATCTCTATTCAAATATAGCTCGTCATATGAACTATACGAGGAGGCATACTTCATAGTCCCGGCTAGACAGAACAAGCAACGTCAGATAATCTTTAGCAAATCAAAAAACAAAAAAGTCGCACAGACTAATATTTTTGACGAATATATGGTTAAGATACAACCCTATCGTTACAGCCAACTAGCCAAGAACATCATACAAAGGATGGGCTATAACTTAAAATCTGGCTTAGGACTAAATTATGGAAAAGGTATACGGACTCCTATACATCATATTTCTCCTAAAGGCAAGCCGGAAATATACTACCAATGGATTGGTCATGGTTTGGGATATGTTACACCACCAATAAGTCATTAAAGCTCAGAATCAGAAGAAGATACGCATTTTCACTCTTCTGACTCATCATTATGGGATTTTGACGAAAGCATGGGTGACATATTCAAATACGCTTTCTCTGTAAATATGGTATCAATTATCCCAGATAAAAAAGACATTAGAGATAGAATAATGATGCCTATCAATGGCAAGTTCCTCAAGAAGTATTACGTCTAAGAATGACATATTCTTCTCCATCTCCAGCAGATTAAAATAAGATGTATAGCAAGATATATTTTGTTTAATCCAGTAACTCAAAGCCTATACGGCCTCTCGAACTATTATCTATATTTATTTTTGAATAAGACATGGGTAATGGGTCCTCAAAGTTCTCCAGCGGGACAATACTCAGATTCAACAAAACACTCTCGTTGAGATCATCTAAACGATTATCTTCAATAAAATTCCCATTCTTATAACCTAATTATTTTAAGGATATCCTATTCTTGATCCCTAGTTGGGTAGGGAATAATCTCACACGTTTATTCACCAGTCAATAAATATAGTATGATTTACGTCCATATTACATCTGAATCATATTCCATTTATTATCTCCTAAAGAGAAGATAACAATTCACCCTTGAACTACTTTTTCTTCTATTCTACGGTAAAATAAGCTAGTGAACTATCACGTCCATATCACCTCTGATAGTATATCTACCAAATTATCCCCCGAGAGTTTGCTATGTCTATATTACCTCTGATCAAACCTTACGAGTTTGACTATCGATTATCACATCCACATTACCTCTGATATCGGTTTTCATCCAATCTTATCACCCGTACTTGACTTTAAGTACACCAGCAGTGTTAAGTCCACAAAACCTTCCACGTCCATATTACCTCTGGCAGTGTTTTTTATTTTAAACTTATTACGTGCACTCTAGTGCACAATAAGTAATAGGTCCACCAAAGATCATCCGGTGGGATATCCCAAAAAGACTACAATATTTTACTACGTCCATATTACCTCTAGTACAATATCCAAAGTCCACAACAAACAAGCATTGTTCAAAGCCAAAAGTTTTAATATATTTTTATTAAGAAACTTACAAAATAAAGAAGAACATAAGATAGAGATCACTCAGGAGAAGTAGAAAGATCAAGGAGGAGTTGAGCCATTCGAGCTAATTGCTGGTTCTTTTTCAATGACGCTCTTCTACGTGCTTTGGTCATCCTATAGTCGTCTGTAGTAAAATGACTCATGGAAGAATATGAATTTACTATCTTATTTCAAGCATGGTCAAGCTTGTTCTTTTTATGTTCTAGCTCCAAAATTTGTTCTCTTTCTAGATCACAATGTACCAGCTCATCCCCACGTCGCTCCATAGTTATCTTCAACTCCTCCTTCGCTTGATTGAGCTGGGCTTCAAGTTCTTGAATTTGAGTCTTGAGTTGCATTGCCCTATCATTATGTTCATCATGGGTAGAATGATTAAGAGACAGATAAAAAGTCAATTCTATCATAGAAGCATTTATCCTGACTGTCTTCTCAGCGTGGATCGCCATATGCTCCTGGAAAGTAGCATGAAGCTCCAGGAACTCAGTAGTAAGTGACTCGAATTCAGTCTGAATTAAAGTCGAGATGTCCCCACTAATAAGCTATAGATACTCATTAATAGGCTGCTCAAGGCCTATCAAGATTTGTTCAAGAGCAGCAACCCTAGCTTTATCCTTGAAATTTTTGATCAGTTAAATCATGGACAAGCTAGTATCCTTCACATTACCAAAGGATAAACCTTTCTTGAGAACCAGATTTATCAACTCCTTTAATGTCACGTAGAAAGTAGATGTATAAGCTTCTACCAAAGCATTAAAACGAGTGCTTGAACTTAGAGTCGCGGCAATCTTCGCTAAACCTCGACCATGGTGCACGAAGGCAGTTGTCGTGACAGTTGTAGCCTCGAACTGGGGACAAAAGATAAAGAACTCGATGCTCGTTCTCGCGGGCTAATAGTGGAAGCTATTTTAGCAACACTGGTCAATTCTACTACAAGAGTAGTTGAAGCTACTGATGGCATTAATGCAATATCCACAACCAAAATTGTAATATCAGCAACTGAAGTTGTTTCAACCTACGAAACAACCGTCTCCACAGTCCTCTCCGGAGCGAATCCTATCACAGTCTCATCACCTACAAAAATAAAAAAAATTAAGCAAACAATATAGTCAATAAATAACACATTGTAATGCACGTCAAGCTAAGGGAAGAAGTAGCACCATGGCCTGTGCTAACCGGAGTTATCATAGCATGAATCTGTGACAATGAAGCATGCAATGCAAGAACTTGTGGTATAGATAGAATAAAGAGACACGTACCAGCACCGGGTGGTACATATTCGTCTCCAGGAGTCTACCCCTCAAACAAATTTTTAGGCCTGTCAATGAAGCCTCCACCTCGGACGAGTCGACATGAATAAGAAAATCATCATAATCACTCAAAGTCATGATTGGTTCTGAAACTGCAACTTCAGTATCAATCTACCTTGTAGCATCTCTAAAACCAGCAGTAACTACAACAGATTGAGGCTGAGCCTGAATATCCTGACCAGGCATATCTTTGGGGGCTGTAGCTGCAATATCAGTTTGCGACTCGATCTTCTCACCAACTTTTACATGAGAAGGTAGAATTATTTCTACACCAGAATCAGAACTTCCCAGAGCAGGTTGATCCATTGGATCCATTGGCGAAAGAGGAGGTATGAGTACAATCGACATGATAAATTGAGCCGCAGGATCAAGAATAGGATCATCAAAACCAATTGTTGCGGCAGCAGCAGCGGCACTTATTCCTGTAGAGAAGAAACGGACGGTCCAACCTGCTTTGGCGAATAAATTAGTTCGTCAATCAAACTCCTTCTTGAAGGAACAGAAGCCTGCAATTTTGGCTTCCTAGGCTTCACAACGGCAGTCCTCATCTTAGCAGGATGGTCCTTAATAGGTGATGTAACCCTATGCTTCCAAGATTTCTGCACCAATATAGCATGGGCAGGTGCATCTCGATCTATATGAGGTAGAGCTTCCAATATCTCATCCAATGGTATGTCATCCTCCTTTTTGACTAGAGAAAGTCTTATTGGCTCTGGATTGGCTCTTTCTGTTGGGTTTCAGAAACTAACCCGCATATCAAAGTCTACGTGGAATTGGTTTATGGAACAATAAAATTAGGCAAAAGAATGCAATAGGCGTAGAGGAGGTTTTGGTTCAGACAGAGTAAAAGTGGCTCCCGTATAACCCATGTTGAAATATCTCCATCCCCTAGCGCCATCAATTAAACCTCCAGAGTTGGCTAAGCACGGAGTAGCATTTCCCACGTGCAATTGATCATAGCCGAACTGCCTTGCAAAGCGGCTGGATAGATACGGTTCGAAGATGCAACTGTTACCATTTCTGTATATCAGGTGTGAGAGTCGAATAAACATTAATCATGAGAAGACCCCTGATGGCAGTCTCGATATGGTGGTCCCTTCGTTAGTAAAACTCAAAACAAAGTGCTCAGTTGCCACGTCGGGAACAACATAGTAAAGTTTTAACTGTTCCCTATATTTAAAGCTTGCTTAGCTTAAAAAAGTATAGTATAGGTCCACTTGGAAAGCCTATATCTTCAAAGGTACAGGTGTTTTGTCCCGTCAGTCTGAGTCAAGCAGGGAGCCTTTAAACGCTGATTGTGTAAAACCACCCAGCCCATCAGATAGGTAAACGAAAACTCTGTTCGCGAGAATTCCTCTCGTTAAGGATCTACTGCCAAATTATGAGCAAGATCCCGTAAACCAGCGTTCATGTCACGTCCCAGTCCCAAAATACGTAGGACCAGGAATACGTGACATGCCAGCTAGGCATTCGACCAAACTCTGGTCTGACTCGAGTACGTATAAGTTGTATAATATAAAGGGCACTATCTAGATATCCCATAAATGTAAACTTCTATGTCTCAATCCACAATGTACAGCAGTATACAAGAAAGAGCTATATCTGTTAAAGTTTGTCGTCCAATAACACATAAACTCAAATAGACTCGAGAAGAGATGAGTCTACAAAAACTAGGCTACAACAGCAGATCAATAATCAATAAGAATAAAGTAACCATAATGCCGGTGGAAATGACATGAGTACCTGGTACAATGCCCGCAAGACGTGCAACTCCATCAACAACTCCAAATGCTCCGTAATCGTCTATGCTCCAAAATTGGCAGGGAACCAGGTCCTCAGAGGGACGTAACAAGGTACAAAAATACAGCATGCCAAGTATAACAGAAAGTACAAGTGCAACGACGGGGTAATCTAGCATAACCAACTAAGTGTGACACAGTTTGAAGACAATGTTCGACGCGTGGGCTATCTAAAATAAAATCGTAGCTCCGGACACGGAGACACACGGGACATATCGCAGCTCCGGGCAAAGAGTCACACGGGTGATACAACTACACTAGATACATGATCACTACAAAAACAATACATATATATAAGCGCGTGCAGAGGAGCCCAAACATCTAGTAACTGTCTTTCCCTTCCCAAGCGGTCAACGATGGTGCACTGAACCTGAACCTCTATCTAACAGTCTCGACTCACAGAAGTAACTCCGCAGATGCGACCCTAAGGTCATCCCAGTCTCTGGTCATGATGTCATTATCAGGATACAGGAATCTGGCAAGATCACAGTGTATGAGTGTGTCCTGGGGTGTCGACATACTCAGGTACATACATCGAGGTGTTACGAACATCTAACATTCATTCTAAGAAGATACGACGAACGTCTGTACCCGGTTGTGATCCGGACGCGAAGTATCGATCATAAACAATATACGCGCACAATGTACATAAAGAAATAATAAATATCTATAATCTGAAATACAGGGTAGCAAGGTACACTTGCCTGCGTCCGACTGCTGATAACGGGGATCCGGTACCACGTCCAAGTCTTCAGGTCCCGTAGTACCTAGAGATGAGATACAAACTCAATCAATAAACTATCGCGTGGCAAACAGGGATGTGCCACTCGTCTAACATATGTTCAAACCTCTGTTACAACTCACACAGACACTAAGCTAGAGGATTGACCAAGGAATGTTATATCTAATACAATTAATTAACTGTACAATATCATCAAATAAATCCTCAATCTTACTATATTCAACACGATGTTCAGCAGTTCAACCCATGATCCAATTCTCAGTTTCACTCCGGGTCTTCACAGACGTTAACATGTATATTCAGATATCATCTTCGAACAAATTAATTATTAATTATTTAAACCCTCAATTATAAAAATTGGCAATAAATTTATTCGAACATTCTTTCACATACACATATCTACTCCTCTATCATTTTATGGTTAGTTATCATCTCTTAATAAAAGTCCCATATTTTGATATCACAACACACACTCAGTCAACCTGTCAACAATGCATATAACCATAAAACTCAAGTAGCATTCACCTAAGGCTCGATAATAACCAATATTTTGATATCACACACATTTTACCGTAATTGTAATCATGCTCCTCAATACCCATCAAACTGCATAAAATCATGAGATCTCACATCTAGCATTTATTAACCCTAAACTCAATATATATCATTCAACCCTCAAAAGTAGATATTTTGCAACATTGAACTAAAATACCAATGCATATGCATACCTTCACTTGCATGTAATAAACCCTAAAATCTCGCATAGCAACCCTTGAATAAATCTATATCCCTTACAACCATTCATACCTATTATACTATAAAATAAACCTAAAATTCACATGCCTTTCCAACACATCCCTAAAGCTAACCCAACTATAAAGCAATACACAAAAGAATACACTACAAGGAGAAGGGAGTATTCACCTCGGCGAAGTGGTGATGGTGAGTGGTGATGCTGGTGGTGGAGGGAGGTCCTTGCCATAGATGTGATCACGGAAGGGTCCGTTTACCATGTACCCGTAGACCAAGATCATCTCCAAGTTTTTGTCGCAGTATCCGATGAGCGAGACCAAATGGCGGTGCCTTAGTTTCGACAGTATCTGGATCTCGGTCTGGAACTCGATGATCCCTTGTTCCGACAGTTGCATTCTGATCGAAGTTCTTGGTCGCATTCTGGAGCTCCGCCAAGGAGAAGTATCGGCCGAGGCCGAGAGTGGAAGTGAAGGTGAAGCCGTTCCACGAGTCACCCTGCTTGCTTGTCAGGAACGTAGAGTCGGTGTGGTGAGGATGCTTCCAAATTTGAATGGGTGGTGGAGATTACATATGAAGAAATTAATTCTTTGTCACGACCCGCACCCGGTTTAGGGGCACGAGTGCGTGGGTACGTCCAGCCTACGCCGCAGCATCGGCGGTAGAACGCTGTCAAGGTCTTGATACTATCTAGCCAATCTCACACAAGCATCCAATCTCCATAGGGAGGCACGGATGACACAATAAAATGAACACATACTCAATCACAGGATTACAGCACGATAAGATATCAAAAAAAATTAAATACAACACAAGTCAAAAAGTAATAATCTAACTCAACAAATATCCAAGTCTCATCAAAAATGCCGGAGACAAATCCGGTACCAAATAGTCTGCCAAAAGAACTAATCAGAAAACTAGAAGAATTAGTGATTTCGGCTAGACCTCCCGGAATCACAACTAACTACCAAGCCCAAGTGCAGCTACTCACCATACGGTCCATAAAGTGTCGGACAGCGGTCCTCTAAGGCATAGTCTGGAAAAATATTTCCAGTCAGGAAGGAGCAAAGTACAAATCTCAAATAACAGTTCCATATAATTGATAAGGACTATAAAGTAATAAACAGATCATTCTAGATACTGAGAAGACCGAGAATAAATACAATAGAAAAATAGAGAGACAGGAAATGTAAAAAGACAGGTAATAGACAATATGAGACAGTCAGTGCATATATGAAAATGAAAAGAATAAGGTACAGTATCATATACGGGTGATGTAGTATATGATTTAAAATAGGGAACTGTAATCTATTCTAAGTGTTTAAAATAGTAGTTTCGAAATATGATCGGCTTGGGAACATGTACGATAGCTATAGGGCCTGGCTAATCATGGATGAAGAGCATGATTAACACTTACATTGTTCTACACTACAATAAGAGGTTATGATCACATTTCTTACTAACTACTTCCCCGCCCCCGACTAGTACTGTGGATCCAACCATGACACGCCACGATACACGAGCAAGTCCAGTCTATCATGTACGATGTCTAATATACATATCGTATACAATGTCAAACGATAATCAAGGTAACATCTCATGACTGCAGATCCAAGCTATACTAGTCTGTGTAGCACAGTGTCAAGGATTCAGATGTAACATTTCTAGATTATTGAACTTTATAGGAATTATCAAAAATTGGAAATTATCAGAGAATGTACTTGCCTTGGGTCCTTAGCTGGTAATTATGGATGTCCTGTTCCATAGTATCCCCTGGGTAAACCAACAGTCCTATAAACATATCACAAAGCAAAACCACATTTGCATCAGATGCTACACTAACACAGTCTAAAATACTGAGTTCGGGACTTCTCTAGGTATGATACTGGTCACCTAGGATCACCTAGCAGATAGATATATAAGACACAGTATATCTACTACACATATACTTGTAATGCAAACATACATATATATACCAATTGAACAATAAAGATATATATATATTATACCAAAATAGTACGTATACTATTACATTTTTATATACCAAAATACGTATATATATCATATATGTGCAAACGTACATTTTTAGAATATACATATATATATTGTCACCATCATTCTTAAACATACTAATATTAATTCACCAATTAAATTGATACCCTATAAAAATACCCAATATACATACATATACATATGCATTAATTAAATACATACTTATACAATTAATTATACCTACTTAATTATACAATTTATTTAGATACATACTATACTTATACAGTTAAATATTAATAAAATAAATAATATACATATTCATATTTTAAATACATACATTACATTATACTAAGGTATATATGTATTATACTTATACATGTATTAAACATTAAATAAAATAATACTATACATATACCTACACATGATTAAATATATACAATTACATTCACAATAATTAAATACCTACAAATGCATATATATTAGTTTTATATATATATATATATATATATATATATATATATATATATATATATACATACATTGTGAAGAAGGAAAGAGGGGGAGGAGGAAACTCACAGTGTGTTGGGCTTGCTGGCCGGAAAGATGGCCGGACCTCTGTTGGTGGTGGTGGTGCAAGATGGTGGAGGTGGTCCGGGGATAAGCCAGCGGGAGGAGGAGTTGAGCAGCGGCCGCCGGGGAACTGTTTCGGGCCGCCGGAGGTGTACACAGGGGGAGGAGCAGCAGGGAGGAATGGGGGCTGGACTTGCCGTCGGAGAAGGGAGCAAGGGGGTTGTTCGGTCGCCGGAGCAGTCGGCGGGTGGAGTGCAGCAGGGAGAGGGGGTTGGCCGCCGGGGTGAATGGAAGAGCAGCGGAAATGGCCGGAGTTCAGTCGGAGTGGGGTCGGGGTCGGTCGCCTTGCTGGCCGGACCGGAGAGGAGAAGTTCAGCGGGCGGTCGGATCAGCCAGCGCCGGTCGGGTGTGGATGAACAGTAGTGAGTTGAGTTTCCCCCTTCCTTTATTTCAAAATTTAAAATAAGGAAGAAGAAGAAGAAGAAAGGAAGAAGGAGAAGAAAAAAAGAGAAAAAGAAAGGAAGAAGAAACTTTCTTCCTACGTTGGAGAGAGGAAATGTGGGGGCTTGGTTGTAGGTGGGGAAACCTAGGTTTTCTAGGGATTAGGGTTTGATGGGACAAGACATTAAATAGGGAAGTGTGTGGATGAAATCAAGGGTGGTGATTGACCCCCTTTAAATGAGTGGTCTAGATGGGTCATGAAGAATTTTCATGTGGGAATGAGGGTGATGATTAAAAATATTAAAGATTCCTCATTGGTTTAAACAAAAGGGTGTTAACACCAAAAATACAAATGTGCAAATTAGCCCCTTTAAATTTGGGTATTTGCACAGACACATAAAATGACGAAAATTTGGCGGGCGATTCGGTATCCGGTGTTTTGTAGGGTCAGGGGGCGCTGTATGATCGGTACGGGCTCAAATAGCAGGGCGTTGGAATTAAATTGGGATTTTTAGAATTGGTTAAAATAGTATCCTCAATTTAATTAGAAATAAATGCAAGTTGTGTTCTAAAATTAATTAGGAGTACATGGGGCCAGAATCAGGTCAGGTCATCTATACCAATAATGAAGAAGACTCAGAACAGAATATTACCCTAATTTGGGCCGCACGAAAATAGGTCAAGATTGTCCCCAATTTTAAATTGGAATGCACAACGATACAAAAATAGGGATTTTAAATAACGTCCGCGACGATTTTTGTGCGGCTAGAAACAAGGTACAGAGGGCATAATTATGAGTTGTAAAAATAGCAGAATGGAAGGCGAGCATGTCTAGGGCAAGATTATGAAATTTGTTGTAAGGCAGAAGTCAGGATAGCACTCCAAATATCGAAGCAAAGGCAATGCACAATAATTAAATAAAATACGGTAATTAATTACAATCTCCAATAAATAAATTCTAGATAAAAATAATTAAACACAGAATTCTATAATTCCGACAGGTGTTCATCTACTGGGCTTCTAGGTCAAGTCTGCTAGCTCAAAATAAATGAACACTGCATCTAATACTATATTTAATTACACATCACATAATTATTTAAAATTAAAAAATACTATCATGCAATTACTTAATTGTAACTACCATAATATTAAATATTATAAAAAGTCAAAATACCCCTGTTTTCGGAATGTGGTAGTGACAAGTCTACCCTCCTTAAAAGAATTTCGTCCTCGAAATTTAAATCCTCATAGCAGCGTTTAATTATACACATTATCATTTCCCTCAAAGTTTAAATCAACCACGAATTCAGGTAATAATCCACAATGTCTTTTCATAATTTTCCAAAAGTTCTTAAATTATTGCATTCCTGAAAATCCTCGAAATAAAATCAAAGTCCCTTTTTATTAAAATTCCCCAAAAATTTTTAGTTAATAATTCAATACACAGAACTTAATATCCACTCCTCAAATTTGATTTTTTTTTTCAATGCACATATAAAATTTAAATCTCGTCCCACAATTGAATTCAAACATTAATCCATCAAAATTTTATTCCTCCATTTTCTCTTCCTCAAAATACTCAACAATGCGATACTTAAGGATTCTCTAATTGCAACATCCAATATAAAATTCTAAAATTCATAACTTGCAATCAAATAAATATATTGATAATCTCCCAAAATTTCTAATTTTTAATAACCAATTTATTCATGTCATAATTTTCCTGGAATTAATTAAACCACCAATTATGAAATATTAATTTCTTAACCCTCTATTTAAATCAATGGTTATCCTCGAATTTTAATCATCTTGTCTCTCTTGTCAAGTCATAACCCCTTCAGAAATCTTCGTCATGGTCAAACCCCAATAATCCTGATCTAAAAAATCTTTCCTATAATCATACAACATGCAATCTAAGGGGAATATGTACGGTCATGGTGTCTTTTGTCATGGTATTGCAGTCTCTGTATCAGGGGTACTACTAACTACAATATAACAAGAAAATCATGCATGCAAGCTACGGTACTAAGGTATCAGGCAATCAATCAAATAGATAGGAACAGAAGGAAGAAAAGAACAGAACCTGCTAACACATTACCTGTAGTATCGGTCTCCTCGACCGTCATCGCAAATGCCCCGCCCTGCTGGGGTGGTTCCCTTCGCGGGTGCTGAGCAATATACGGTTCCACAGGTAGCCTAACTGGATCCCTATAATCTGAAGCTGCACGCTGGCGGGGAAGATAAGGGGCTAGAAGACAATCCCTTACTCGATGTCCAGTAGCGCCACAGTGCAAACAAAGTCCTAGCCTCGTTCTACAGCTCTCCCAAAGGTGACCTGGCTTCTTACAGAAATGACAAGTCTGCCGTGTCTCTCTCGGAGGCTGTTGCTGATTCTGCTGAACACGGACTGGTGCCTGGTACTGTTGTTGATACTGATACGCCCATGGATGTTGCTGGATAGGAACTGGTGCCAGGTATTGCTGTGGATGCTGAAATGTCCATGGTTGTTGCTGAATATGAAATGGTACTTGGTACTGCTGTTGGTGCTGAATACGGGGATGCTTGGCTGGTCTTGTGCTACCATTCGTATCTCCAAAAGTGTTGTGACTCTTCTTAGGCCTGAGATCTAGATCCTCTTCTACAATCTGAGCATCCATCAAGATAGCCTCAAAGGTAGCGGTACGACGACCAGAAGTGCGCGACCTTATCTCTCTCGTCAGTCCCTTTCTAAATTTCCGGGCTCGATCTCCTGGGTCCCGAATCATAGACGATGCAAAACGGCTCAATCTACAGAATTCTGCAGCGTACTCGTCGACCGACATGTTTCCTTGAACTAAGTCATGAAACTGACTTTCCAATGTTCCCAATGCCACGTCGGGAAAGAACTTCTCCTTGAAGAGTTCCTTGAAGGTCTCCCAAGTAAGTCCTTGTACAGTAATTCTCGGCTCCGTGCAATACCACGTGAGTGCGATATCGAACATCTGACTGCCAGCGTCTTCTATCTGCAAGTTCTCCGGAATCTGGGTCAATCGCAGGCTCCTCTCTATATCTTCTACCCAGTCGTCAGCGTAGAGTATCCCTTCAGTGCCTTTGAACTCTCAAGGCATCATCCTTTTGAAGTCCACTATAGTGCCTGATCTCTACTGCTGGTGGCCAGGAAACTGCTGGTACTGTGCTACTTTCATCAAAGCTTGGAGAGTCACCTGATGAGCATTCTCCATGTTTTCTCTCATCAGCTCGGTTTGTGCCTGGTGCGCTTCTGCTTGCACCCTCTGAGCCTCAGCTTGAACTCGCTGAGCGTCTGCCGTCACTCTCTGGGCATCTACCATGCCCTGGATCAAGGTAAACATCTGCGTCCCGTCAATGGGCAAACCTCCGAGAATCGGAGTCGGTGGAGGAGGAAGGTTGTCCGTCACAACTGCGTCGATCTTCTGAACAGGTGGGGGAGGAGGATCCCCGATAAGTGCAGATACACCTACATTCATCGGAGATGTAGGAGGAACTACTGCTGTCTGTCCCTCAGGTGGAGAGGTGGCAGACCCCTCTAAAGCTGATGTTCCCGCTCTCATAGACCGTGTCTGCGGCGACATCCTGAAGACAGATCCCAAAGAATCAATTTAGGCAAAAATGCGATATCGTCAAGGAAGGACAGTATAGTTCTAAAGAAGCAACATTCAAGTATAAAGATTAGGAATAAATATTCCTAGTTGTGATTGCACAGGTCAAAGATGCATCCAAGGTTTGATACCTCTATCCCCTAGGTGCCACAGTTCTACTTGAATCATACTCACTGCTAGCTTCCTTACCTACTGCAATCGCTGATACTAGTTATTCCTATCACTCAAGTGCATAACAATTGCAACACACTATACTAAGTACTGCTCTCTCTAATACAACCCTAGATGAACACCTAAGCCAGTTGGCAGTGAAATCTCAATCATGCTCAAGCCAACATATCCTTACACATGCATCTTATATACTAATATACTAATATATCTCTCACACTATAAGATTTTATCCTCAAATAAAATTCCTCAAAATACTCCTCGAATAAATTTTAAAGTAAAAATGCATACACTTTCCTCAAGATTAATTATTTAAATACTGAAATAAAAATTTTATCACTTCCAAAAATCCTTACAGTTTTGTCTAGGTTCATTGAATCGAATCTGAATCATCAAAATAAAATTTTAATAACATAATATCTCTACTTCTCAAAATTGCAATTCATTTTCAATCTTCAAATTATAATTTAAATCCATATCTAGTAATCCAATAGCCCTAGTGTTATCTTTCTCACTGTCCTCATCGACGTGTGTCATCAAATAATACATAAATCAGTCTGCAAATTCACCTTGATATGAAATCAAACCCTACTATGAAACCAAAATCCTAACTTAATAACTAATCAACAATCAACAAGTGAGAATGGACGGAACAATGGAATGATTTTTAAATTGGAAAAATTTAACAAGATTCTCAGGGGTCATCCCAGGAATCTCTCAAGGGATTGTGATTGAGTATTCGCTCTCGTCCTAGTATCCTATGTCCTAGATCCTATCGCAGGCACGCAGTAGTATAACAAGGATGCCACACTACTACTACATCGCACAACTCGCGAAGTCTGACCTGTATGGGCCACCACTAAAAACATGTCACGACCCGCACTCAGTTTAGGGGCACGAGTACGTGGGTACGTCCAGCCTATGCCGCAGCATCGGCGGTAGAACGCTGTCAAGGTCTTGATACTATCTAGCCAATCTCACACAAGCATCCAATCTCCATAGGGAGGCACGGATGACACAATAAAATGAACACATACTCAATCACAGGATTACAGCACGATAAGATATCGAAAAAATTAAATACAACACAAGTCAAAAAGTAATAATCTAACTCAACAAATATCCAAGTCTCATCAAAAATGCCGGAGACAAATCCGGTACCAAATAGTCTGCTAAAAGAACTAATCAGAAAACTAGAAGAATTAGTGATTCCGGCTAGACCTCCCGGAATCACAACTAACTACTAAGCCCAAGTGCAGCTACTCACCATACGGTCCATAAAGTGTCGGACAGCGGTCCTCTAAGGCATAGTCTGGAAAAATATTTCCAGTCAGGAAGGAGCAAAGTACAAATCTCAAATAACAGTTCCATATAATTGATAAGGACTATAAAGTAATAAACAGATCATGCTAGATACTGAGAAGACCGAGAATAAATGCAATAGAAAAATAGAGAGACAGAAAATATAAAAAGACAGGTAATAGACAATATGAGACAGTCAATGCATATATGAAAATGAAAAGAACAAGGTACAATATCATATACGGGTGATGTAGTATATGATTTAAAATAGGGAACTGTAATATATGATTTAAAATAGGGAACTATAATCTATTCTAAGTGTTTGAAATAGTAGTTTCGAAATGTGATCGGCTTGGGAATATGTAGGATAGCTATAGGGCCTAGCTAATCATAGGTGAAGAGCATGATTAACATTTACATTGTTCTACACTACAATAAGAGGTTATGATCACATTTCTTACTAACTACTTCCCCGCCCCCAACTAGTACTGTGGATCCAACCATGACACGCCACGATACACGAGCAAGTCCAGTCTATCATGTACGATGTCTAATATATATGTCGTGTACAATGTCAAACGATAATCAAGGTAACATCTCATGACTGCAGATCCAAGCTATACTAGTCCGTGTAGCACAGTATCAAGGATTCAAATGTAACATTTTTAGATTATTGAACTTTATAGGAATTATCAAAAATTGGAAATTATCAGAGAATGTACTTGACTTGGGTCCTTAGCTGGTAATTATGGATGTCCTGTTCCAGAGTATCCCCTGGGTAAACCAACAGTCCTATAAACATATCACAAAGCAAAACCACATTTGCATCAGATGCTACACTAACACAGTCTAAAATACTGAGTTCGGGACTTCTCTAGGTATGATACTGGTCACCTAGGATCACCTAGCAGATAGATATATAAGACACAGTATATCTACTACACATATACTTGTAATGAAAATATACATATATATACCAATTGAATAATAAAGATATATATATATATTATACCAAAATAGTACGTATACTATTACATTTTTATATACCAAAATATGTATATATATCATATATGTGCAAAAGTACATTTTTAGAATATACATATATATATTGTCACCATCATTCTTAAACATACTAATATTAATTTACCAATTAAATTGATACCCTATAAAAATACCCAATATACATACATATACATATGCATTAATTAAATACATACTTATACAATTAATTATACCTACTTAATTATACAATTTATTTAGATACATACTATACTTATACAGTTAAATATTAATAAAATAAATAATATACATATTCATATTTTAAATATATACATTACATTATACTAAGGTATATATGTATTATACTTATACATGTATTAAACATTAAATAAAATAATACTATACATATACCTACACATGATTAAATATATACAATTACATTCACAATAATTAAATACCTACAAATGCATATACATTAGTTATATATATATATATATATACATACATTGTGAAGAAGGAAAGAGGGGGAGGAGGAAACTCACAGTGTGTTGGGCTTGTTGGCCGAAAAGATGGCCGGACCTCTGTTGGTGGTGGTGGTGCTAGATGGTGGAGGTGGTCCGGGGATAAGCCAGCGGGAGGAGGAGTTGAGCAGCGGCCGCCGGTGAACTGTTTCGGGCCGCCGGAGGTGTACACAGGGGGAGGAGCAGCAGGGAGGAATGGGGGCTGGACTTGCCGTCGGAGAAGGGAGCAAGGGGGTTGTTCGGTCGCCGGAGCAGTCGGCGGGTGGAGTGCAGCAGGGAGAGGGGGTTGGCCGCCGGGGTGAATGGAAGAGCAGCGGAAATGGCCGAAGTTCAGTCGGAGTGGGGTCGGGCTCGGTCGCCTTGCTGGCCGGACCGGAGAGGAGAAGTTCAGCGGGCGGTCGAATCAGCCAGCGCCGGTCGGGTGTGGATGAACAGTAGTGAGTTGAGTTTCTCCCCTTCCTTTATTTCAAAATTTAAAATAAGGAAGAAGAAGAAGAAGAAAGGAAGAAGGAGAAGAAGAAAAGAGAAGAAGAAAGGAAGAAGAAACTTTCTTCCTACGTTGGAGAGAGGAAATGTGGGGGCTTGGTTGTAGGTGGGGAAACCTAGGTTTTCTAGGGATTAGGGTTTGATGGGACAAGACATTAAATAGGGAAGAGTGTGGGTGAAATCAAGGGTGGTGATTGACCCCCTTTAAATGAGTGGTCTAGATGGGTCATGAAGAATTTTCATGTGGGAATGAGGGTGATGATTAAAAATATTAAAGATTCCTCATTGGTTTAAACAAAAGGGAGTTAACACCAAAAATGCAAATGTGCAAATTAGCCCCTTTAAATTTGGGTATTTGCACAGACACATAAAATAACGAAAATTTGGCGGGCGATTTGGTGTCCGGTGTTTTGTAGGGTCAGGGGGCGCTGTATGATCGGTACGAGCTCAAATAGCAGGGCACTGGAATTAAATTGGGATTTTTAGAATTGGTTAAAATAGTATCCTCAATTTAATTAGAAATAAATGCAAGTTGTGTTCTAAAATTAATTAGGAGTACATGGGGCCAGAATCAGGCCAGGTCATCTATACCAATAATGAAGAAGACTCAGAACAGAATATTATCCTAATTTGGGCCGCACGAAAATAGGTCAAGATTGTCCCCAATTTTAAATTAGAACGCACAACGATACAAAAATAGGGATTTTAAATAACGTCCGCGATGATTTTTGTGCGGCTAGAAACAAGGTACAGAGGGCATAATTATGAGTTGAAAAAATAGCAGAATGGAAGGCGGGCATGTCTAGGGCAAGATAGTAAAAATTGTTGGAAGGCAGAAGTCAGGATAGCGCTCCAAATATCGAAGCAAAGGCAATGCGCAATAATTAAATAAAATACGATAATTAATTACAATCTCCAATAAATAAATTCTAGATAAAAATAATTAAACACAGAATTCTATAATTCCGACAGGTGTTCATCTACTGGGCTTCTAGGTCAAGTCTGCTAGCTCAAAATAAATGAACACTGCATCTAATACTATATTTAATTACACATCACATAATTATTTAAAATTAAAAAATACTATCATGCAACTACTTAATTGTAACTACCATAATATTAAATATTATAAAAAGTCAAAATATCACTGTTTTTGGAATGTGGTAGTGACAAGTCTACCCTCCTTAAAAGAATTTCGTCCTCAAAATTTAAATCCTCATAGTAGCGTTTAATTATACACATTATCATTTCTCTCAAAGTTTAAATCAACCACGAATTCAGGTAATAATCCACAATGTCTTTTCATAATTTTCTAAAAGTTCTTAAATTATTGCATTCCTGAAAATCCTCGAAATAAAATCAAAGTCCTTTTTTATTAAAATTCTCCAAAAAATTTTAGTTAATAATTCAATACTCGGAACTTAATATCCACTCCTCAAATTCGATTTTTTTTTCAATGCACATATAAAATTTAAATCTCGTCCCAAAATTGAATTCAAACATTAATCCATCAAAATTTTATTCCTCCATTTTCTCTTCCTCAAAATACTCAACAATACGATACTTAAGGATTCTCTAATTGCAACATCCAATATAAAATTCTAAAATTCATAACTTGCAATCAAATAAATATATTGATAATCTCCCAAAATTTCCAAATTTTAATAACCAATTTATTCATGTCATAATTTTCCTGGAATTAATTAAACCACCAATTATGAAATATTAATTTCTTAACCCTCTATTTAAATCAATGGTTATCCTCGAATTTTAATCATCTTGTCTCTCTTGTCAAGTCATAACCCCTTCAGAAATCTTCGTCATGGTCAAACCCCAATAATCCTGATCTAAAAAATCTTTCCTATAATCATACAACATGCAATCTAAGGGGAATATGTACGGTCATGGTGTCTTTTGTCATGGTATTGCAGTCTCTGTATCAGGGGTACTACTAACTACAATATAACAAGAAAATCATGCATGCAAGCTACGGTAATAAGGTATCAGTCAATCAATCAAATAGATAAGAACAGAAGGAAGGAAAGAACAGAACCTGCTAACACATTACCTGTAGTATCGGTCTCCTCGACCGTCATCGCAAATGCCCCGCCCTGCTGGGGTGGTTCCCTTCGCGGGTGCTGAGCAATATACGGTTCCACAGGTAGCCTAACTGGATCTCTATAATCTGAAGCTGCGCACTGGCGGGGAAGATAAGGGGCTAGAAGATAATCCCTTACTCGATGTCCAGTAGCGCCACAGTGCAAACAAAGTCCTAGCCTCGTTCTACAGCTCTCCCAAAGGTGACCTGGCTTCTTACAGAAATGACAAGTCTGCCGTATCTCTCTCGGAGGCTGTTGCTGATTCTGCTGAACACGGACTGGTGCCTGGTACTGTTGTTGATACTGATACGCCCATAGATATTGCTGGATAGGAACTGGTACCAGGTATTGCTGTGGATGCTGAAATGTCCATGGTTGTTGCTGAATATGAAATGGTACTTGGTACTGCTGTTGGTGCTGAATACGGGGATGTTTGGCTGGTCTTGTGCTACCATTCGTATCTCCAAAAGTATTGTGACTCTTCTTAGGCCTGAGATCTAGATCCTCTTCTACAATCTGAGCATCCATCATGATAGCCTCAAAGGTAGCGGTACGACGACCAGAAGTGCGCGACCTTATCTCTCTCGTCAGTCCCTTTCTAAATTTCCGGGCTCGATCTCCTGGGTCCCGAATCATAGACGATACAAAACGGCTCAATCTACAGAATTCTGCAGCGTACTCGTCGACCGACATATTTCCTTGAACTAAGTCATGAAACTGACTTTCCAAGGTTCCCAATGCCACGTCGGGAAAGAACTTCTCCTTGAAGACTTCCTTGAAGGTCTCCCAAGTAAGTCCTTGTGCAGTAATTCTCGGCTCCGTGCAACACCACGTGAGTGCGATATCGAACATCTGACTGCCAGCGGCTTCTATCTGCAAGTTCTCCGAAATCTGGGTCAATCGCAGGCTCCTCTCTATATCTTCTAGCCAGTCGTCAGCGTAGAGTATCCCTTCAGTGCCTTTGAACTCTCGAGGCATCATCCTTTTGAAGTCCACTATAGTGCCTGATCTCTGCTGCTGGTGGCCAGAAAATTGCTGGTACTGTGCTACTTTCATCAAAGCTTGGAGAGTCACCTGATGAGCATTCTCCATGTTTTCTCTCATCAGCTCGGTTTGTGCCTGGTGCGCTTCTGCTTGCACCCTCTGAGCCTCAGCTTGAACTCGCTGAGCGTCTGTCGTCACTCTCTGGGCATCTACCATGCCCTGGATCAAGGTAAACATCTGCGTCCCGTCAATGGGCAAACCTCCGGGAATCGGAGTCGGTGGAGGAGGAAGGTTGTCCGTCACAACTGCGTCGATCTTCTGAACAGGTGGGGGAGGAGGATCCCCGATAAGTGCAGATACACCTACATGCATCGGAGAAGTAGGAGGAATTACTGCTGTCTGTCCCTCAGGTGGAGAGGTGGCAGACCCCTCTAAAGCTGATGTTCCCGCTCTCATAGACCGTGTCTGCGGCAACATCCTGAAGACAGATCCCAAAGAATCAATTTAGGCAAAAATGCGATATCGTCAAGGAAGGACAGTATAGTTCTAAAGAAGCAACATTCAAGTATAAAGATTGGGAATAAATATTCCTAGTTGTGATTGCACAGGTCAAAGATGCATCCAAGGTTTGATACCTCTATCCCCTAGGTGCCACAGTTCTACTTGAATCATACTCACTGCTAGCTTCCTTACCTACTGCAATCGCTGATACTAGTTATTCCTATCACTCAAGTGCATAACAATTGCAACACACTATACTAAGTACTGCTCTCTCTAATACAACCCTAGATGAACACCTAAGCCAGTTGGCAGTGAAATCTCAATCATGCTCAAGCCAACATATCCTTACACATGCATCTTATATACTAATATACTAATATATCTCTCACACTATAAGATTTTATCCTCAAATAAAATTCCTCAAAATACTCCTCGAATAAATTTTAAAGTAAAAATGCATACACTTTCCTCAAGGTTAATTATTTAAATACTGAAATAAAAATTTTATCACTTCCAAAAATCCTTACAGTTTTGTCTAGGTTCATTGAATCGAATCTGAATCTTCAAAATAAAATTTTAATAACATAATATCTCTACTTCTCAAAATTGCAATTCATTTTCAATCTTCAAATTATAATTTAAATCCATATCTAGTAATCCAATAGCCCTAGTGTTATCTTTCTCACTGTCCTCATCGACGTGTGTCATCAAATATATATATATAATTACACATCACATAATTATTTAAAATTAAAAAATACTATCATGCAATTACTTAATTGTAACTACCATAATATTAAATATTATAAAAAGTCGAAAATACCCATGTTTTCGGAATGTGGTAGTGATATTCTTCATCCAATTAAAAGGGAGAGGGAGGCTTGACTTGGTCAAAGGAGAGGGCTTCTCCATTTGGCCTAGACCAATGAGGTTTGACACGTGTTACAATATTTGCAAATTAGCCCCTTAAGTTTGGATATTTGCACAAACACATAAAATAATGGAAAAATTATGGGGGAATTTGTGTTTGGTGTTTTGTAGGGTGAGGGGGTGTTATGTGTTTGGCATGGGCTTAATTAAAAGGGCATTGGAATTAAATAGGAATTAAAATAGGATTAGTCAAAGTTGGTATCCCCGATTTAATTAGAATAAATATGCCCCGCGCTTTTAATTAAATGGGGGCACTTGGGGTCTAAATTTGGGAGTGACACAAAGGTCAAAAATGGTGTAGGCTTGGTGTCAGTCTTGGACCCTTTAGTTGGTCCGGCTCAACGGGTTAAGTTGGTGTCTCAGAATTGAAGGTAACGACACAGGTATCCGACACGTAATTTAATTATGGGATTTAGGATATGGGAAATTGTGCAATTAATTTAAGGCAAAACAGATTTGATTTTTGTGTGACGGAAAAGTCCAGTACCTAAATTGGCGAGTCAAGTCAGAAGTACAATAGTCCGATGGAATTTATGGGCTGATATTGGGCTCCGAATAAATCAACAATGGTAGGGCGCGCCAAGGGTTTAATTAAAATAGAGACATCTGAATCCTTACTCTAAACCTCAAACATCTGCTGCTAAACCAAGATTTTTCCATCCCATGCCTGACTTTCTATAGAATTAATTGAGGGGGTTTACATTCTTCCCAACTTAGAAAAATTTTGTCCCCGGAATTAAAAGTAAGGCACGATACTAGCTACAAGAATTTAAAATAAGCTGGTAATCAATTGTGGTACGAAAATTCGTACCTCGATCCTCAAATAAATACGAAAATGCTGCCGAATATAATCTGCCACATATCTCCTCGACTGCGATACGTGAAATACGTCACGCATCTCTTCTAATGATGGAGGCAATGCAAGACAATAAGCCACTTCGCCAACTCGTTCCAAAATATCAAATGGTCCGATGTACCTCGGACTCAGCTTGCCTCTGCCTCCGAATCTGATGGTACCACGAGTAGGCGATATCCTCAAAAATACATGGTCACCTTCCTTGAACTCCAATGGTCTGCAGTGCGTATCTGCCCAATGTTTCTGTCTGTCTTGTGCTGCACGCAGGTGGCTTTGAATCTGCTTGACTTTCTCCACTATCTGTGTCACCAACTCTGGACCAAGTATCTGACGCTCTCCCACGTCACTCCAATATACTGGTGACCTACACTTCCTGCCGTATAGTGCCTCATAAGGTGCCATCTGTATGCTAGCCTGGTAGCTGTTATTGTAGGAGAATTCCACCAAGTGTAGATGGTCCTCCCAAGATCCTGCAAAATCGATTATGTATGCTCTCAATATATCCTCTAATATCTGTATCGTGCGCTCTGACTGGCCATCAGTCTGTGGATGATATGCAGTGCTGAACTTGAGACGAGTTCCCAGACTCTCCTACATACTCCGCCAAAAATGTGACGTGAATCTGGAATCATGATCCGATACAATGCTGACAGGCACTCCATGTAGTCATACTTTCTTCCTCATATACATGTCAGCTAATATCTTCGTGGACTGTCCAACTCTGAAGGGCAAGATATGTGCAGACTTGGTGAGTCTGTCTACGACAACCCAAACTGCATCCTTTCCGCTAGGGCCCTACGAAAATCTTGTGACGAAGTCCATGGTAATGTGTTTCTACTTCCACTCGGGAATTGGAAGCGGCTACAATAGTCCTGTAGTCCTCTGATGTTCAGTCTTGACTTGCTGACAAACTAAACATCTCGCTACGAATCTTGCAATCTCTCTCTTCATCCCATGCCAATAGAAATGTTGCCTCAAATCTGGGTACATCTTCGTACCCCCGGAATGAATAGAATAAATCGAGCTATGAGCCTCGGTCATTGACTCTTGGCATAGCTTGCCACTCAGAACTTATAGGCGATCTCCATACCTCAATATTCGTCTTCATGAATCCTGAGTCCCGTCTGCATAACGGCCTCTGTCCTCTTTCGTAGACGTCGAAATCTCGCATCTGTAGGCAAGGCTGCTTTGATCCTCTCAATAAATATGGACTAAATCCTCGAGACTGGCCATCTTTTCATCCATGCCTGGCAATACAATCTCAATCCTGAGTTCTTGAAATATCCTCTAACATCTGGCGATGAGTCATAAAAATATGCCATGGGCTTTGCTTAAGGCATCTGCTACTATATTCGCCCCGCCAGGGTGGTACTGCAACTCGATATTATAATATGTCATAAATTCTAGCCAATGCCTCTGTCCCATATTGAGCTCCTTCTGCGTGTAGACATACTTCAAACTTTTATGATCTGTATAAATCTCAACATGTTCCCCATAAAGGTAGTATCAAAATCGGTACTGATGTCAGATGCTTATTCAGCTCATTGAAAGCCATCTGACACTCTTCGATCCAGATAAACTCCTCGTCTTTACGCGTCAGTCGCGTCTTAAGCATAACAATCCTCGGAAATTTTCTATGAACCTCCGATAATATCCGGCAAGTCCGAGGAAGCTCCTAATATCTATAACAGGTGCAGGGGTTGGCCATGTCTCAACTGTAACTATCTTTTCCGGGTCAACTGTTAGTCCATCTCTGGTGATTTTGTGTCCCAGGAAGGGTATTCTATCCAAACATAACTCATATTTGCGGAGCTTGGCATACAGCCTCTCCTTCCTCAGCGTCTCCAACACGATCCTGAGATGTCTCTCGTGCTCCTCCTGGCTCTTAGAATATACCATGATATCATCGATAACTACCACCACGAACTTATCCAAGTACTGGTGGAAAACATTATTCCTCAAGCTCATAAATTCTGCTGGTACGTTGGTTAAACCAAACGGCATGACTAGAAACTCATAGTGTCCATACTTCGTCCGAAAAGTCATCTTCGGAATGTTCTCTTTCCGTACCTTGATCTGATGATAACCGGATCTGAGATCGGTCTTCGAGAATACATATGCGCCACTTAGCTGATTTAGAAAACATCGATGCGCGTCAATGGGTACTTCCTCTTTATCGCTACGGCATTTAATGCCCTGTAATCGATACACAAGTATACTGTCTTATCCTTCTTTGGCACTAATAAGATGGTTGCTTCCCATGGAAAAATACTAGCCCGACTAAAACCCTTGTCTAAAAGATCCTCCACGATGGACCTTCAACTCAACCAACTCTATCGGTGCTAGTCTGAAGACGGGAAAATAACTGGCTCGGCTCTTGGAGTCAACTTTATAGCAAACTCTATCTCTCTGTCAGGTGGCAGGCCTGGAAGGTTATCTAGAAATACATCCTCAAACTCTGATATAGTATGGGGGTACACTGGTTCACGTTTTGTATTGTGTGCCCCTAAGGTAGATGTGCACCAGATCTCGGGCTCCCTGAAGAAACTCATTACTCAGGATAATCTGGTAGTCATAAATAGTGTAACCACATCGACAATCTAGCGTCGCGTGGTATTGGCTCAACTAATCCATGTCTAAGATAATGTCATAGTCTAGACTAAACCTCATAACAGTTTCTTCTGTTCTGTTTTCAACATCAATCCTCAAAAGAAAAAAAAAATTCCTTACCTACTGTATAATTTCTCTTCTCCTCAAGGTTTTCCCTAAAATTTTATTCCTCGAATTTCTTCTTTTCGTTATTTATCTCTCTAAGTCACATAGTACAATAATGGTATCACTCAAGCACATACTAGAATTCCTGGAATTAGATCATTATCTTCCAAGTGAGAGCCTGAAATTTTATCTTCTCTAGTCCATAATATCATTCCTGATATCGTTATCATTTACAACAACTAATTCCTAGCATCGGGCTATGCACTTCCATAAATTATTCGAGGTCATGATCAACAATCCTTCCATCTCCCAGAACTTCTAAGATCACTGCTATCTCAAGTACGAATAGGGTACTACTGGTTCTAATTCTCTTGCTATCCTTTCATACTAGTTCTAGAATCCAAAAGAACCTATCAATCTATCCTACTCAGGGTAACAATCTTCTTAGAGAATGTTATATGAATTCTGTCTTCTGTCGTCTGGTCTTCGATCTTCTTCTGGAGGGAACCATCAAGCATAAACGTCCATCTTCCGAATAATAGGGGATGAGAGTCAATGATAACGATATTGACAGAAATTGAATGAAAACAAATCGGAGGTACAAGGGCGATAATCACATACAAAGTGAGTTTTTAAAATCGATTATGGATTGAGATCCTATTCAACAATCATAATATCTATTCCTAATTTGCAGGCTCGCTTGGCACAGTCAGGTGACCAAGACGATTTAATTCTGACCTGCATGGGCCACCACAAAAATATGTCACGCCCCAGTCCCAAAATACGTAGGATCAGGAATACGTGACATGCCAGCTACACATTCGACCAGACTCTGGTCTGACTCAAGTACGTATAAGCTGTATAATATAAAGGGCACTATCTAGATATCCCATAAATATAAACCTCTATGTCTCAATCCACAATGTACAACAGTATACAAGAAAGAGCTATATGTGCTAAAGTCGGTCACCTAATAACACAAAAACTCGAATAGACTTGAGAAGAGATGAGTCTACAAAAACTAGCCTACAACAACAGATGAATAATTAATAATAATAAAGTAACCATAATACCGGTGGAAATAATATGAGTACCTGGTACAATGCCCGCAAGACGTGCAACTCCATCAGCAACTCCAAATGCTCCGTAATCGTCTATGCTGCAAAACTGGCAGGGGACCAGGTCCTTAGAGAGACGTAACAAGGTACAGAAATACAGCATGCCAAGTATAACAGAAAGTACAAGTGCAACGACGGGGTAATCTAGCATAACCAACTAAGTGTGATACAGTTTGAAGATAATGTTCGACGTGTGGGCTATCTAAAATAAAATCGTAGCTCCGGACACGGAGACACACAGGACATACCGCAGCTCCGGACAAAGAGTCACACGGGTGATACAACTACACTAGATACATGATCACTACAGAAACAATACATATATAAGCGCGTGTAGAGGACCCCAAACGTCTAGTAACTGTCTTTCCCTTCCCAAGCGGTCAACGATGGTGCGCTGAACCTGAACCTCTATCTAACAGTCTCGACACACAGAAGTAACTCCGCAGACGCGACCCTAAGGTCGTCCCAGTCTTTGGTCATGATGTCAGTATTAGGATACAGGAATCTGGCACGATCATAGTATATGAGTGTGTCCTAGGGTGTCGACATACTCAGGTACGTACATCGAGGTGTTACGAACATCTAACATTCATTCTAAGACGATACGACGAACGTCTGCACCCGGTTGTGATCCGGACGTAAAGTATCGATCGTAAACAATATACACGCACAATGTACATAAAGAAACAATAAACATCTGTAATCTGAAATATATGGTAGCAAGGTACACTTGCCTGCGTCCGGCTGCTGATGACGGAGATCCGGTACCACGTCCAAGTCTTCAGGTCCCGTAGTACCTAGAGATGAGATACAAACTCAATCAATAAACTATCACGTGGCAAACAGGAATGTGACACTCGTCTAACATATGTTCAAACCTCTGTTACAACTCACACAGACACTAAGCTAGAGGATTGACCAAGGAATGTTATATCTAATACAAATAATTAACTGTACAATATCATCAAATAAATCCTCAATCTTACTATATTCAACACGATGTTCAGCAGTTCAACCCAGGATCCAATTCTCAGTTTCACTCTAGGTCTTCACAGATGTTAACATGTATATTCAGATATCATCCTCGAACAAATTAATTACTAATTATTTAAACCCTCAATTATAAAAATTGGCAATAAATTTATTCGAACATTCTTTCACATATATATATCTACTCCTCTATCATTCTATGGTTAGTTATCATCTCTTAATAAAAGTCCCATATTTTGATATCACAACACACACTCAGTCAACCTGTCAATAATGCATATAACCATAAAACTCAAGTAGCATTCACCTAAGGCTCGATAATAACCAATATTTTGATATCACACATATTTCACCGTAATTGTAATCCTGCTCCTCAATACCCATCAAACTGCATAAAATCCTGAGATCTCACATCTATCATTTATTAACCCTAAACTCAATATATATCATTCAACCCTCAAAAGTAGATATTTTATAACATCGAACTAAAATACCAATGCATACGCATACCTTCACTTGCATGTAATAAACCCTAAAATCTCGCATAGCAACCCTTGAATAAATCCATATCACTTACAACCATTCATACCTATTATACTATGAAATAAACCTAAAATTCACATGCCTTTCCAACACATCCCTAAAGCTAACCCAACTATAAAGCAATACACAAAAGAATACACTACAAGGAGAAGGGAGTATTCACCTCGGCGAAGTGGTGATGGTGAGTGGTGAAGCTGGTGGTGGAGGGAGGTCCTTGCCATAGATGTGATCACGGAAGGGTCCGTTTACCATGTACTCGTAGACCAAGATCATCTCCGAGTTCTCGTCGCTGTATCCGATGAGCGAGACCAAATGGCGGTGCCTTAGTTTCAACAGTATCTGGATCTTGGTCTGGAACTCGGTGATCCCCTGTTCCGACAGCTGCATTCTGATCAAAGTTCTTGGTCGCCTTCTGGAGCTCGGCCAGGGAGAAGTATCGGCCAAGGCCGAGAGTGGAAGTGAAGGTGAAGCCGTTCCGCGAGTCACCCTGCTTGCTTGCCAGGAACATAGAGTCGGAGTGGTGAGGATGCTTCCAAATTTGAATGGGTAGTGGAGATTACATATGAAGAAATTAATTCTTCATTCAATTGAAAGGGAGAGGGAGGCTTGACTTGGTCAAAGGAGAGGGCTTCTCCATTTGGCCTAGACCAATGAGGTTTGACACGTGTTACAACATTTGCAAATGAGTCCCTTAAGTTTGGGTATTTGCACAAACACATGAAATGATGGGAAAATTGTGGGGGAATTTGTGTTTGGTGTTTTGTAGGGTGAGGGGATGTTGTGTGTTTGGCATGGGCTTAATTAAAAGGGCATTGGAATTAAATGGGGATTAAAATGGTATTAGTCAAAGTTGGTATCCCCGATTTAATTAGAATAAATATGCCCTGAGCTTTTAAATTAAATGGGGGCACTTGGGGTCTAAATTTGGAAGTGACACAAAGGTCAAAAATGATGTAGGCTTGGTGTCAGTCTTGGATCCTTTAGTTGGTCCGGCTCAACGGGTTAAGTTGGTGTCTCAGAATTGAAGGTAACGACACAGGTATCCGACACGGAATTTAATTATGGGATTTAGAATACGAAAAATTGTGCAATTAATTTAAGGCACAACGGATTTGATTTTTGTATGACGGAAAAGTCCAGTGCCTAAATTGGCGAGACAAGTCAGAAGTACAACAGTCTGATGGAATTTATGGGCTGATATTGGACTCCGAATAAATCAACAATGGTAGGGCACGCCAAGGGTTAATTAAAATAGAGACATCTGAATTCTTACTCTAAACCTCAAACATTTGCTGCTAAACCAATATTTTTCCATCCAATGCCTGACTTTCTATAGAATTAATTGAGGGGGTTTACAGTTTAGACGGCACACCATAGCCGGTAACAATGCCAATCGATGCTTGAAGCCAGACACACTACGACGAATAAAATATTCATGTGGAGATGGTCCACTGAGCCTGAACTTTCAAGGACTACCCATCTTCGGAGCCACAAAGAGAAATACCCGACTAATAAAGCTTCAGACAAAATATCTGTACGAGTAAGTCTGAGATAGCTCATAGACTGTGTGCCTGCTGTGAAGTCTACTACAATCCTCAAAGGATTTATCCTTAGTATTATGACTTGCCATTAGTTCTTCAACTCCGGTAGAACTCAAAGACTGAAGCGGTCGAATCTTCGTCAGTTTATTCTCATTCCTATCATTAAAGAGGTATTGTAACCACTTCCTGATGAAGACATTGCCAGAATAACTATTGTAATAATGATTACTAGCCAAGTAGTGATACATCAGCTCCTGATATACCTCAACCAGATGCGGCTATGTCTATGCTATATCCGCCAATTCCTCGTTGGTAGGTATGTACTCCTCAAAAGGAACCTCTCCTAGTGGCAAAGAATATATGTGTCTTATCTCATGTAAAGCGAATCCCAACTCGCCACGAGGAGTAAAAAAAGTTCCAGTACTAGAGTTACATCGCTCTAGCAAAGCCAAGAATATATTGTCGTTGGGCGCAACGCCATAGCAACTCGCTAACAAGGCATTGTATAAACCCGAGGATACGAGATTCTCAACATATTCCTCCATTATCCATGTCGTTACCCGACGCCAATATATATTTTCATTTGTCAACCATTCTGGCAGTCGAACATTCTTCTGAGGATAAACCCCTTCAACATCAGTGTAAATATTGAAAAAAGGAGTCTAGATAGGTCGAATCAACGAGGAGTCTTCACTTGGTACGTTCCTAGGATGAAGTCCTCGTATTTGGACTAAATATCCATCACCAGAGCTGAAGAAACGACCATGTTTGTAACTGATCTTCCCGGGTTTAGATCCATTAGTGATGGGAGTCAAATCCTACTCCATCTTACGTGGTTAGGTAGCATGGAAGAAGGCAGACAGCGGATGACCTCTTGTCATCTTGGGGAGATACATGGCCTTACCATAAACATTGAACAACTACTTCTCCTTCTTATTCTTAGGCTGAGAAGATTGATGAATGGTATCGCCAAACATGAAAGCTGGCTTGGAATATCTCTCATTCCCATAACAAGTGATAGGTTCGCCGCTTATCAAAGATGTCAACATTTGTTCCCCTTGTCCACTTATCAACAATTGACGTGTGTTGGGCATCTTCTTGTTAGATTAGAAAAACTCAGTATGTGATAAGTCTTCTAAATAGTTGGTATGTAAAAGTCCAGCAGTGGATCTCAGTAGTTCAGCCAAAGGATCCATATCCAAGTCAACTGCAAAAACCACAAACAAAGAGTCAACAAATCTCATGAAGAGGAGTACGTGAAAATAACTCTATTATAAATCTCCAAAGATTCTAAAGAGAGGCGCATTTTCTCTAAAACTTTTCGGAATTATGCGTATTTTATGAATATTTTAGGAGATAAACATATTTTATGCGCCAATCTGCCCAAATAGACAGAAAATGTGCCAACCTGTCCAAATAAACAGAAAGTGTGCCAATTCGCCAATAATTGGTAAGGTGCGTAGATTCGCCAATAATTGGTAAAGTGCGCCAAAATGGTTGTTTCCACTCTGAATAAGAGAAAATGTGCCAAGATGACGTTTTCCGCTCTGAATGAGGGAAAATGTGCCAAATTGACTATTTCTTCTCTGAACGAGAGAAACGTGCGCGTGTACACGTGCCTCTATGTTTTAGGTTTTCGTTTCTTTCATATTTCTGCCATTTTTAGAAAGTTTACATTGTACATGTAAAAAGAAAAAAATAGGAAAGAAGAAAATAGATGCCATGCCTATCAGGGGAGAATGGGCTACGTCTCCGGATGTGATTATCGACGATGGCATATTGACCCGTTATCTAGTGGGCTGAGTCGCCGTCGACCTTGTCGTTGTTGCCCGAGAAAAGAAGGATAATTCCTTTCCCTTGCTACTTTTCTTGGTCGCCTGAGTTTGTTTGAGAGCCATTGCTAAAAGCTTCGAAGGAAGAAGAAAGCTAGGATTTTCTTGAGGAAGAAGGAGATGAAGTGATTTGAGAGTAGTGGAAAAGTTCTCTCTCTCCTCGACTTGTTTGTAACCATCACTTTCAATATAGGGAAATTTTATTCATTTTGTATTATTTAGTATTGATATATTTTATTTCATAATAATTTGAGTGTGGTTGTATATATATATTTTTTATGTAGAGGATGGTGCTTAATTGACCCCTTAGCTAATCTATTTGCTAATGAAGCCAACTAGACTTGAACCTAACTAGACTTGTTATGATCATTAGTGCACCAATTAGTTTAGTCATGGTGGACTAATTTAATAAGAGAGAATGATCAATAACACATTATAATTAAATTAGAAACCATCTTAGTTAAACCCCCATTTATTAAATAATTCTTCATGACAACATGGAGGGACATTTTGGACATTGTGCCTTAGCCAACCCTAACCCTAGTGGTTGGCCCTATAAGGAGGGGGAGCCGCCATCTTCTTCATTATTGTTCATGAAAAAATCCTAAGTTTAGTTCTTTCCTCCAAGCATTCATTTCTCCACCAAATTTATCAAAATTAACCCCAATCCTTCTCATTTTTATTTTCATAGAGAGCTAGAAGCTTGAGGATTGCAAGAGGCTAGAGGAAGAAGAGTATTACAAGGAGATGGTGTCCATTTCTCATCCTTGTGCTCATTAGAAGGAACCACATTGGGAATCCATCTCACAATAGGTAAAATCTTATTTCCCTTATTATTTTTATACTAGAATGGTGTAATAGACCCATAGGAACCATTTCTTGGCTTAGGGCTATGCATAGGAAGAAGAACTAGGTCCATAGGAGGCCATTGGTGGAAGTTACATAGAGTTTTGTGGCCATTTGGAGAAAACTGCGAGGTGAAAAACCAAGTGTTTGATAGAATGCCTAATGGGTCATTCATCACTATTTTATATTGCTTATTGTTATTCTAGATGTATCATAATGATTTGGTTGTGTTTGGGAGTGATTTGGGTGTGTATCATGGTGTATAACAAGAGTATCATAGAGTAGTGTGATAATTGGGTGGTACACTACTTGTGTTTGATGAATTGCCATGGTGTTTGAGTGTATTCAAAATATACTCTTAGATATTAATTTAATATATTAGTTTTGTTCTATATATATGTATAACTAGGTATATGCCTTATGAATAATATTTGACTAATATATCATTAGTATATATATATATAGTTATAATTTGGGTATCTTAGTGTATGATGTGTTTGAGTTGAGAAAAAAATAAGGGGAATCTACTGTCTGCAATAGACAACAGCAGCAACTACTTGACTGCACTGGACAGCTCAAGCAAAGGGACTTCAACTAGAGCATTTTGTGGGGTTTGACAGTACATTAATGCACTGATGTGAGTGTATGGATGGCTCAGAGGTTAGAGTAAGTTGGCTAGGATCGGGCATCTGATGCATGAGTGTCTGCATATGTGTATTGACAGTGTGTTGACTTGGTGTATGTCTGGTATTGATAGATGGAGGGTTGATCTCAAATTTTGGTTAAGGTAAGGAAGCATAGCAACAGTTTGGGAGCTTTAGTTATGGGGCATTTTGACCAGTGCAGTGCTCAATTGAGCACTGCATATTGGTAGACTTCAGATCTCAGTTGGGAGGGGGGACTAGAGGCTTGTAATAGTGGATACTTTGTGTCAGTTTTGCACTATAAGGAGCTCAAGTATCAGTAGGTTATGGTGCACAGTTGTGCAAGAGAAGTATGGTGGGTATTAGAGTCAGTCAAGTGAATGAGGGTGTTATAATGTCAAGTGCAGTGCGTGTTGTGAGGTTTGTGAGCTCTTGGGTCTGTGAGGGTTTACACCTTTATGACAGTGTGAGGTATGGGGGTGACTGATACTTAGGTGTATTAGGAACTTAGATATGTGAGGTATTGGGTTGAATGTTATGCAGGTCCAGGGATTGGTTAGGATATTGAGCGTTGCTATAATTATGAATTAGATGTCCTAATGTGTATCAAGATACTAGACTAAGGTATTGAACTCTAGGTAACAAGTTATTAGTTAGGTAATTAGTATTGGTGTAGTTAATAGGTTGGTGTTATTAGATATTGAGTAGAGAATATATATCAAGATATATTTTGATACTAAGGTATATTGTATATAATATTATATAACTTATGTTGATACTATATTAACCAGTACATGTATATAGGCTATATATTGATATTGGTATATATGGTATCATAATACCTAGTATTAGCTAATATCCTTAAGATACCAACCTAGAAACCTATATATAGGCTAATATAATCTAGAAATGGTTAGTTTGATTAGTTTGACCTAGAGTTGGCCTAGTTTGACTAATTTGACTTAGAGATGGCCTAAAGACTTAGAAATTAACTAGTTTAACTTCTTTATCATTGCAAAATATTGTATTGATATAATATTCCATATTTAGATATTTGAGGCACTGATACTGATATGATTTGATACTTCACCCCGAATTTTAGGCGAGTACATTCTCTGTTAATTTTTAGTACTTGATAGTGTATATATCGTATATTCTAGATCTGTTTACTTGATTCTGACACCATGTTACATGGGCTGGTATTATATGGATCGAGTTAAAAGATATTATTTATTTGATGAGTGCATTGGATACTTCTTACACATGTACTTTATCGTGTGCTTCGGATATTCCTTGTGCTCGTACATATCGTGTGCTATGTGTTCTCATATTATATTCGTATGCATAACGTGTCGTGATTTGATCCATGAATATTAATCGGGGCGAGGGAGTAGGAGTTGATTATGCGATCAAACCCTTAGTGAATTCGTTTTTATGTCAATTACACCCTACACGTGTAATTGAGTTACCGTAGAATATTTGTGTACAACCTAAACCGATCACATAATGAACTTGTACTCTAAGGCACTAGTTAGTATAATCAATTCTCTTATTGCAAGTTCACACCATGTTGCTTGTATTTATTTTTCCAGTTATATTTCCACTTCCTAGTTACCTGTGCACCTTGTATTCATTTCTATTGTTGTTATATATTCTCTACCATGTATATGAAACTGCTTTCAGAGTTTAAATTTTGCTCATTTCCTGATTGGATATTTTTTTCAGACGACTGTTTAGAGGACTGGTTTCCTACCTACTATGGCCTACAGGATAGAGAGCCAGCTGAGGTAGATTATTTAGTATAGGATGATCTGATTCCAGCTATCGAGGAGACACACCTAGCTATAACAGACCAGTATCTAGTACCTTTTATTTGTACTAGATATGTTTTCAGCTTAGACCTTGGCATATTATTTTTATTGAGACCCTTTGTGTTATTTGCTAAACTCTAGACTTGGATATTGTGATGACTTATTATTTCCTTTCTTTTATGACATCGTGTCATTATCTATCTCTAGTTTGTTTGATTGAGTATTAATGTTATATATATTCATCTTATCCTCCTTTTGGAGTGAGTTACCATTGACAGGTTATACATATATCATTGCGTGAGTTGTTAGATGGTATTGTGGACCTTTACAGCGTTCTACCACCGATGTTGTGGCGTAGGCTGGACGTACCCACGACTCATGCCCAATTTCGAGTACGGGTCGTGACACTGTCTATTTATAGATTTGGGGAGAAACTCTTTGCCTACTAAGATTCTTCGGGATCCGTGCAGCAAATCATGACAATAACCACGTCTGTAAATCCATTAGGATTATGCCCAGAATGTGCGCACAAACTTCTCAACAACTGTTATGCTTCTAATTCAAAGTAATTTAAAATTCAACTGAACGAATTCAAAAACTTTAAAGGAGACCTTGTAGAAGCATAAAAAGTGTGCCTCAGACATATGGTATAGTTTCTTACAAGACGATCCAACAAGCATAAGAACGACGCACTTTCTACTTGTCTCAGAAGAAAGACGCACATTTTTCTTACTTTGGCGCACTTTCCATTATTTTCAGAGGATGGCGTATTATTCAGAGAACAGAAAAGTAGCACACTTTCTTACAAAAGTTGGCGCACAAACGATCGTTTCTCTCTCAAGAATTTAATACAACAGATTGACAGCTGACATATGGAGAAACCTAAGAGTCAAAAGTCATTATTACAGCAGAGCGGCAGCACAAAGACCCAGGTTGTCGTTTAGCGACCATTCACAGTGCCATCCCTTCAAAAGTGCTCCATTGTGTCATTTCCTTCAAAAGTGCACCACTGTGCCATTTCCTTCAAAAGTGCGCCGCAGTGCCATCTCTTCCAAAATGTGCCACAGTGCCACCCCTTCAAAAGTGCGCCGCAGTGCCACCCCCTTCAAAAATGTGCCACAGTGCCACTTCTTTCAAAAGTTTATTGCAGTGTCACTCATTTCAAAAGTGCGCACAGTTCCACCCTTTCAAAAGTGTGTCGTAGTGCCACTCCTTCAAAAGTGCGCCACTGTGCCATTTCTTTCAAAAGTGTGCCACTGTGTCATTTCCTTCAAAAGTGCGTCGCAGTGTCATCTCTTCGAAAATGTCACAGTGACACCCCTTCAAAAGAGCGCCGCAGTGCCACCCTCTTCAAAAATGCACCACAGTTCCACCACTTTAAAAGTGTGCCGCAGTGCCATCTCCTTCAAAAGTGTGCCACAGTGCCACTCCTTTCAAAAGTGCGTCGTAGTGCCACTCCTTTCAAACTTGTGCCACAGTGCCACACTTTCAAAAGTGCTCTGTAGTGCCACTCCTTCAGAAGTGCACTATAGTGCCACTCCTTTTAAAAGTGTGCCGCAGTGCCACTGCTTCAAAAATGAACCAGTCTCCTGACGACTTCTAAAGTGCGCATACAATCCACCAACAGTGAGCAGTTATAAGTGTGTGTTATACATGTCGTACTTCTCGTGAAAGGTGTACAAATAACTGTCACCCACGACCTACGCTTTTCTCGCATAGGAATCTACATGTCAAGAAGTTAGCAAGTAGTGCACCCACTCATGCAGAACGTGGGATATTAATCCACCAAAAGTGCACGCACAATGGTAAAACAGTATTGACTGTGCAAAGTGCACGTATATTCTCATAACCGCTCTTAAGCTCTAAAAATACAGGTTCTTTGCAACCTACAAAAGGACACATATAGAGAGACATATCCACACACACCTACATATAGAGGGAGCTACCTACACTTACACAAAGAGGAGAACACACAGAGATTGAGAGAAATGAGCTAGAATTCTTAAGTTCTTGAAATTCAAGAGCAGAGCGAGAGAAATAGAAGATTTTACGTGCCTTTGTGCCAAAGTTTTCCTATTATTCACCTCTCCAAGTTGTTCACAGCAATCTTCAAGACTTTAAAATTCAAGAGCAGAGCGAGAGAAATAGAAGCTTACGTGCCTCTGTGCCAAAGCTTTCCTATTGTTCACCTCTCCAAGTTGTTCACAGCATTCCTTTCAGTTCTTCGTTATCGTGTTCAGTTCTTTGTCAACGTGTGCATTTCTTCATCGTCGAGTGGTCCAAGGAGTAAAGTGATCATCAGCAGATTAAATCTCTATAGCTATACTTTCCCAGAATTAAATAATCAATTTTACTTAGATCCATGTTTGGGATCTTCATTTGTACTTTTCTTTTTTTAATTTTTAAAAACATTTGCAAATACGAAAGTTTTCTCGTTTAAACTTTTTGTCACCAAACAACGTCATCGAAGTGGAGTTTGATCGTCGCTAGCTTTTGACTAGTATCTCTCGATTCGGGGGAGACATGCTTGTTCACTGATCTGGTTGAACGTTTGGTAGATCTTCCTCTATTGCCTTGAGTTATAGCCAGGGATTCTATTTCGATCGAGAGGTCCTCCAGGGTGGACTAGATGTTAGCAGAGATAAAATTTGGATCATCTTATGATTTTGATTCTTCATTGATGACTCATATCGGAAGAATAATGGACAGGCTTTTTTCTACTATATCATGATCCATAGTTGCATTAACGACAGAAAAATTAATCATTCTCCTGTCGAGGACCACAACAAAAAGGTCTTGAGCTAGATTGGGATGGTATAATGCTATTGATTGCAGAGGAAGGGACCAGTTAATGGCTGTTGGTTCCCCTCCCTTGGAGATCTGGCTAGTCGGGTCCGAAGCGACATGAAGTTGGTCTGCTTATGAAGAGGGTGATAGGTTGTCTTTGGAGGGCTCTGATGCCTCAGAAGTATCTGATATAACTTTCTTACCTTTCCAAGTGGGAGAGAGATGAGCTGCCTTTGAAGGGGCAAAGATATCTTATTTTCCTTTGCGAGAGGAAGAGGGGCAGACTTTGTTTTTGGAGCTCCTACAGGAAGCTATGGAGTGACCTTGAAAAAAACATAATGAGCATTAGTCTGCTATGTTCTCGTATTTGATAGGCTGCAAGAAAACACAATCCTCTTCAGGGGAAATCTGAAGATGATCGGTAGGTTGCTTACTAATGTCGATTTCTATAAGGACGCGAGCTCGACTAGGGCAAGGGTAGGATATGCTAGCTAAATTGAGCTTGAGCGGGGAGCCGAGGCTTTGAGCTATAGTGAAGACTGTAACTTGGTTGAAAAGATGCTGGGGAAGACCTGGGAGAGTGACCCCATACCAGAGTGCTAGAAGATTCACGGGACGGGCAAAATTGGGAGCCCAGCGAAAAACCCTCATCGGAGCGTTAGTAATGAACCAGAGATCTTTGGAGCGCAGAAGAAGAAAGTCTTCTTCCTTGATAGGGTGGATGAGTAAGTGTTTAGCATCGATCACACCAATAAAAATCGGACCGGCGAAGCCCGAGATTAAAGCACGACGAATGGTGTCAACAGGGGGGCGGGCATGGGAAAATTTGCCAAAAAGGGAAGCAAATATCCCTGATTTTATAGCTATTTGCACTGTAATAGCTATGCGCACTTAGAACCTAAAAATTCATTATTTTCTGCTCTACGCGCTTAAGAACTTGCCAGCGAATAAGCTTCTATAATAACTACAATACATAAAATAAATCTGAACGTATATGCGCATCACGGTCTACCCGACACGTGACATAAGTTAAAACAGTTCAAAAGTCCACATTAATAAGGTTGTTATCATTTAAGACGTATGCACGTTAATGTGCACATCTGAACATATATCCATTAAATTGAACATTAAATGTGCATAATCATTTCGTATTCATAATTGTCACTACTAGATGTGCATGATGAAGAGAGAGAACTTCAAGGATTTTCATATGCATGTATACTTATGTGCATGGTTCGACCGAACGACCACGCATAGTAGATCATGCATAGTGCCATGTGGTGTTGTTTTGCATTATACAGATAAAACATAATAATCACGCTGACATAAGCGATAATGTTTTATCCATATCCGTCATCTGCACGCATGATGAAGTAGAACGAATTTTAAGGCTCTGTCAGACCGAGTTATCCGACCGAGTTGTATGCGCCTAAGCTTTTGCCGCATAAAGTTCCTTCTTAATCACTATCTTTGGCTCATAGCTTCTAGTGCATAGTGCATGCGCTTCTTCATAAAATACCAAAGTTCATTGTCTTTGGCCTTCAATACGCATAGGGTTGGACACATAGTACTGACTTTACTGATCCAGACTATTGAATGAGTATCTTCGTGCATAACTCCCATGCACATGGACCTAGAATTTTACACGCTTCTACAAGATCCTCTTAAAAGTTTTTGAAACTTAAACAAGTTCAAAATACTTTGAAAGAAGCATGGAAGAAGAAATCAACTATGCTCATGATACTTTGGCACATACTGTAATTGGCTGGACCACTGACGCATAGGACGCAGGCGTATAATGTCTTTATTGCAAGGCTATCAAATACTCCTTGATCTCCAAGCACACAGAGATCTTTTAAAATCCTAAAGTGACATCAATGAATGAGCATGACAATTGAGGTGTCTATTGTCATGACCCGCACTCGGATGATCAAGGCATGAGTACGTGGTACGTCTAGCCTACTCCACAAAATCGGCGGTAGAACGATGTCTAGGTCAATACTAACTAACTAACAATCTCACACAATAATATAAACTCAACCAGTCAACTCCATAAGGAGGAAGAGATGACAATATAATATAATGACAATACTCAATCTCAAGAATCTATAAGAAAATTAAATGGCATGATACGATAATAAGAAAAGAGATCCAATAACAAGTCTAGATAAGTCTAATCAACACAACAAGTCTAGTACCAAATGTGAGCGCCTTTTCAAGTATTTATTAATTTTTGGATAAAATTTTTATTTAAATAATATTTTTAAAAGTATGAATGTTAAGTTAGTTTAATTTCAAATTACTAATTGACAAAATATTTTAAAAATAAAATTTATAAGTATATTGACTATTATTTTAAATTGGTATTATTTTTAAAATCACTTAAATGAACTTATTCAAATTGATAATATATATATATATATATATATATATATAAATATAATATGGATAAAATATATAATAAATAAAAGTTAACAAATTAAATAGAAAGAGTTATATCAACAATAATTAATTATTAATAAGAAATATGAATTAAATACGGTAGAAAATAAATGAGATAAGATATGATTTTATGTAAATATGCTCAATTATTTAAAGTTAACATATCCCTCTAAGCAACTTAATTAATAATTTAAACAATTAAACATATTTCAATCTAAAATTAAATTTTTATATCCTTAAGTAACTGGGACACTTTCATGAGCTCTAACGAAATCTTAAACCAAATCAAATAATTATTCTTAATCCTATCCCTAATCCGTGTGCAACCCTCACCCATCCGTACTACATATGTTATAAATATACGACTCCCCTTCTATGTTATCATCTCATTTCCATCATCCCATAGTCAACCTGAGACTCTCCCAGCCACCGTTTCTTCCGCCATTACTCCACCTCCACCGATGATCAACAAAACCATCGTCTCAACTCGTCACCAAACCTCGCTGCACTGATATTTTTGGCCGACTGTGCATCCATTCGAGCTTCCATGTCGCCACCAGTCAGCGTTGACCAACCCAGTCACGCCAACCCCGACGCAGGCCTGTTTTTGTGCCAACCGCACACACTCACACCGACTTTGCCTGTGCGCCAGGTACCGTCTCCCAGCAGGTCGTACCCTCGTACACTACTCAAACTCCATCTCCTTCATCCCAATCTCTACTTTGACTCCTCCGGTCTATAGAGCGTCGCATGCTCCTACACTAAGTCCAATCCCCATTGAAATTTTTCCCAATGTGAGCCATCGTCTCCTCTCTCACTTCTTTTATTCATAAATGTATAAGCATTAAATTGGATCCATAAGGATTTTATTTTAAAATAACAAAGGCTTTTTGTCAATACTGTATTTCAGAATACCTCATGTTAGTAAATACGTGTATATATATATATATATATATATGCAAATTTTGTTTGCAAATTAGGTTTTATTGCAATTCCTAATTGTGAAGGAGGTTTAAAAAAAAGAATGAAGGGGCGACCTCCACCGAACTCAACATTGGCCCCAACACCCCTTCCTCTTGACTCATCAGAACAACAACATAGCTGTCTTCTCCCCCTTCTATTTTAATTTTCCACACACCCACTTTTCCTTATCTCACCTCCTTACCATTTCCAAAACAACCAAACTTTCCACATATATCAACAGCACCTCCACTTCTCTTCATCTCATCTTCTTCTTCCTTTACTTCTCATCTCCATTCACCACTACCATCACCACCACCAAAATTATATATATCACCAACTCTATCTCTCCCTCCTCTTGTATAGTGTTGTTGTTGCCTCTATTGCTGTTGTTGCCATCGGCTGCTACCTCCGATGCTACCATCCCCACGGTCGCGTCTGCCACCCACCGCGAGCCTTGCCACGACCCGCACCCGATATAGGGGTACGAGTACGAGGGTACGTCCAGCCTACGCAGCAACATCGGTGGTAGAAAGTTGTCTAGGTCACAATACTATCTAATCAATCTCACATGAATATCTAACTCCATAAGGAGACACAAATATAACAATATAATAGGAAATACTCAACCACAGAACTAAAGCACGATAAGATATCAAAAAAATAATCAAAACACAACCACAAGTCTAAACAATAATATGAATCTAAACTTCAAACAATAACATCCCAAGTCTCAATATATGCCGAAAATAAATCTGGTACCAAAATCTGCTAAAAGAAACTAACTAAAATAACTAGTGATTCCGGCTAGACCTTCCGGCAATCACACCTGAGCTATAAGGTCCAAGGCTGCAGCTACTCTCCCTGTGGTCCATAATATGTCGGACACCTATCCTCTAAGTCGTAGTATGAAAAATATATCCAATCAGGATTGGAGCAAAGTACAACCCGATAATAGTTCCAATTAATTGAAAAGGACTATAAAATAATAAAATCGATGATGCTATATTGAGAGAAAACAATAAACTGATACAATAACAAATAGTAAAGAGAACAGGCAATGTTAGCAATGTGGTATAGTCATGCATATATGAAATAAAAGAGGAAGGAACTACCATGTCATATACAGGGGGATGTAGTATATGAAACTGAGATGAAGAACTGTAACTATTCTAAGTGTTTGAAATACTAGTTTCGATATATGATCGGCTTGGGAACTTGTACGATAGCTATATGGCCTGGCTAATCATATGTGAGCTGTATGATAAACAATAACAATATTTTATAATTTATAATTGGAATATGATCACATCTCTTACTAGCAATTTCTCCCGCCCCAACTAGTATAGTGGATCCCACTATGACACGTTATGATACACGACCAATGTCCAATAATACTACCATGTACAATGTCTAATATCAATATCGTGTATGATGTCAATACGATAACCACTGTAACATCTCATGACTAAAGATCCACGCTATATACTAGTATGTGTACCACAGTGTCAAGAATCAGATGTAACATTTCTAAATACTTGAATTATAGAAATTATAAAATAATGGAAACTATTAGAGAATGTACTCGCCTGAAGTCCTGGTAAGGTGTGTCTCTCGATGCCCAAGCTGGTGTCACACAGACCTATATATGGAATATTACATTAATACAAGATGTTGGAATGAAATTAAGTTAAACTGACGCAATTCTAAGTTATAAAGTTATTTCTAAGTCAAACCGACTAATGCTAGGTTGCAAGAGTCTAACACTAGGACACTATGTCAATACCTTTCTACTCTAGGTTTGCTAGGTCATACTAGGTCAAGATAGTCAAACTAGGTCAACTCAAAGTCAAACTTGTCAAACTTGGTCAATTTTAGGTATTCTAGGTCAGTACCTTGCTAATAGTAGACTATACTAACTAATACCAGACTATATTAACTAATACACTAGCTAATATTTATTATACTAGATACTATTAATATAACTCCTATTTATTATTACCAAGTTGAAACCTTAACTTAATTCTAAGCTAATACTAGCATCAGTTCTTCCATTATACTCATATTACCTACCCATCCCCAATATCTTGATACCCCAAAATTTTATCATTATCGCAACACCTTACTAATACCTTACCCAAAATCAATACTTTGTCCTATATCTCGATATGTTTACATGACTTGGTATTTACCTAGACACTTGTTACCAAATACCCCAACCTTAACATTTGTCTTGAATTTACCTTGGGTATCTTGACACAATTACTTAATACTTAGTCTTTCCCCTTGATACTAACTAGGATACTTGACACTAGATATTTTGTCTAAGATACATACTAACCCTCATTAATCACTACCTCACAATTATGTATCCATTTAATACCTATACTCACAGGAGGTTGTTCCTAAATAACTTGTACCTAATTACTAACTATACTAACTCCTACCAACTGATACCCCTAACTTGACTTACCCCAACACCACTCATCTTAATATACTCCTATTACCTCATTCACACTACTCAATACCTTGGCTCACACTTTAGGCATTACATAATCCAATTCCACTCTAGTATCACACCTAACTATAATATATATTAGATACTACTTGATCTCCCAATATGCCCTTACTGTTGCTCGATCAAACCTTCTTCACATTGCCTGTAATCTTAGCATTGCACCAATATCTGCTACCAGTGCTCTTCCTAAATTCAATTCATCTGGAAGTGAAGGCCTAGAGCAACTGTGCTCAGGTTTCCATCCTAACCTGCAACATACTGTTGATCTCCAATACCAAATTGCCATCTCAGTGTAGTTCGATTCATGCACACTCGTGCACAACAACACACACATCCTTCATTTTTCCCTTGAGCAAAATATTCACCATCCTCTCTAATACCTTAATTTCCTTATAGGTCTTACTGGTACCTACTTAGAGAAGTAGTGCACATATGTGCGTGCTGCCCATATGCTCAAGCCCAATTTACTCCCAACTGCAAAATACTGCCCCAACCCTCGTCCACAGCAGCAGTTGCTACATACCAAGCCAACACCATACACACATGAACCCACACCTCAATCTACTGTCAATACCTCAGTACCCACTCCCCTCAAATCTGAACCAGTTACATACCAATCAAACCCGAACGCCTAACCCCCCTTACTGCCAGGCAGTGACACTGCTGCTTCAACTCTTTTACTGAACTCCACTGATTTATCATCACTGAGCTCCCAAACCTCAGCTCACACAAATATTCAATAGGATTTAGTAAACTCCACTGATACACTAATCCAATAATACCAACATGTGTCCTCTACAACCAAAACTGGTTGCTACTGCAACCTCAATACCCTACACCCGAGCCTCCTTCCTGAACATATGTATAACAACAACTTCACACCTACACACAGAGATTACTCCCAATGCTTGCTATCTGGACACAATTTCCCTACTTATTTACTGTCCAGACTTCCTATAGCCTCTGAATTATGGACTGCAACCAGAGCAGTCCACCCTCTTTGCAACTGAACACACAAAACTCCCAGTCCTTTTGATACTTACATGTAGTTCCAACACTAATACCAATCCTCAAGATACTCTGGTATCATAACAACCCAATGGCACATCTCATCAAACACCTTCTCACAACACATTAACACATTCATGGCACAATGCGCACACTAACACACTTTCTAACAACAATAATAAATCCTTATAAGCAATGACGCAAACACCTATGATGCACCACATGAGTATCACACCACCTATGATACACTTGTGATACGCACTCCAAACACCTATATACTCTCCCCAAGCTTAAGCAACACAACCAAAATACTAAATATAATATATATAACATATATTAAAACTATTATAATGTAATATGAAGAATTTGGCATGCTAGAGCCTACAAGACATGCAAATACCCTTCCTACGATTTCGTATCATAGCATAACATGATACGGACTCTCCGTGTCCATTTGTGGACATATATACCCTCTCAAATCATGTATCACACTCAACAAACTTCTATGAAACATTTCTACAAAAATCTAGTGGTCTAAATTCGGAGTTTTCCTCAAATTAGCACAAAACTCAATATAACTTTCACAATAGGTCTCCAAAGAACCTAGTTCTTCTTCTTATGGGTAGTCCTTAGCTATGGGTAGATTTCTAGGAGTTTATTTCACCATTAAAAACTAAAATAATAAAGGAAAATGGGGTTCTTACCTATTAGGAGATGGATTTCCAATGTCTTCCACTAAGGACACAATCCTCAAGCCAATGCTTCCCTCTTTGAGTGCTCCTCTAGCAATGCCAAGCTCCTTAGCCTCCTTAGAATAATAATGAGAGACATAAAATTTGGGAATAGAAAAATTAGGGCTTGCTCTCAAATTTTGGAAATGAAATAATGAGAAGAGAAAATAAGGGTTATTCATGAACAAGAGGCTTATATAGACTTCCTCTTAAGGTTAGGGTTAGGTTGAGTAATATTCAAATTGACACAAGTGTCCCTCTCATTCCTTCATCAATAGGATCTAACTAAACCCTAGTGGAATATTCTATTCATGGGTCTAAATAGGTTTAATAGAATTTATCTAGTCATGACTAACTATTTAATTGAGTCAATGGTTCAAGTCAATCTAGTGGTCCACTAATGTCAAGTCTAATTATAATAGACTAGTCAACTAACAAATAATAATAATAGTAACAATATATATATAACATGCACATAATAAATAGAATAAAATATACACAATATTTATAATAAAAATAACAAAAATACCCATATTTTGAAAATATGGTAGTGACAAGTCTACCCTCCTTAGAAAAATTTTGTCCTCAAAATTTAAGATACCTCGTCTCTCTCTAGCCAGTCATAACCTATTCATTAATCCTCACTAAAGTTAAACCCCCAACAATCAAGTTCTAAGAAAGTCCTACCTATAATTATACAACATGCAATCTAGAGAAAGAAAATAAACATCCATGGTTATGGTCTCTTTTGTCATATTATTGCAGTTTCTCTCAGGGTGTACTACTAATTACATTCTAGCAAGAAAACTACTGATGCAAGCTAAGGCAGTAAGGAATCAATCAATCATTCAAATAGATGGAAATGAACAGGAGGAAAGAACATAACCTTCTAACCCATCACCTGCAGTATAGGTCTCCTTGACCATCATCGTAAATGTCCCGCCCTGCTGGGGTGGCTCCCTCCGCTGGTACTAAGCAATATGTGGTTCCATAGGTGTCACGACCTGCACCAGGTATTGGGGCACGAGTACGCGGGTACGTTCAGCCTATGCCGCAGCATCGGCGGTAGAACGCTGTCAAGGTCATGATACTATCTAGCCAATCTCACACGAGCATCCAATCTCCATAAGGAGGCACGGATGACACAAAAATAATTCGAACACATACTCAATCACATGACTACAGCACGATAAGATATCGAACAAAAAAAATTTAATACAACACAAGTCTAAATGTAATATTCTAACTCAACAATTATCCATGTCTCAACAAGTATGCCGGAGACAAATCCGGTACCAAATATTCTACTAAAAGAACTAACTAGAAAAACTAGTGATTCCGGCTAGACCTCCCGGAATCATAACTAAACTACCAAGCCCAAGTTGCAGCTACTCGCCATATGGTCCATAAAGTGTCAGACACCGGTTCTCTAAGACATAGTCTGGAAAAATATTTCCAGTCAGGAAGGAGCAAAGTACAATCTCAAATAATAGTTCCATTTAATTGATAAGGACTATAAAGCAATAAACAGATGATGCTAGATACTAAAAAGACAGTAAAATAATGTAATGGCAAAATAGAGAGACAAGCAATGTAAAAAGACATGCAAAATAGGCAATGTGATACAGTCAGTGCATATATGAAATAGAGAGAAACAAGGTACAGTATTATATACGGGTGATGTAGTATATGATCTAACTAGAGAACTATAATCTATTCTAAGTGTTTGAAATAGTAGCTTTGAAATGTGATCGGCTTGGGAACATGTACGAGAGCTATAGGGCCTAGCTAATCATATGTGAAGAGCATGATTAACACTTACATTATTCTATACTGTATAAAGGGTATGATCATATTTCTTACTAACTACTTCCCCGCCCCCAACTAGTACTGTAGATCCAATCATGACACATCACGATACACGAGCAAGTCCAATCTATCATGTACGATGTCTAATATATATGTCGTGTACAATGTCAATACGATAATCAATGTAACATCTCATGACTGCAGATCCAAGCTATATACTAGTCCATGTAGCACAGTGTCAAGGATTCAGATATAACATTTCTAGATTATTGAACTTATAGAAATTATCAACAATTGGAAATTATCAGAGAAATGTACTTGCCTTTGGGTCCTTAGCTGGTGAATACTGAGGTCCTGTTCCAGAGTATCGTCTGGATAAACCAACAGTCCTATAGACATATCATAATTATAACACTTGTATCAGATGCTATACTAACACACAATCAAAATACACTGGCCTCAGGGCTATGCCAGGTATGGTACTCAGTCAACTAGGGTCATCTAGTAGGGATACGTATATAAATACACATGTATACTCAGAGTATATACCAATAAATACGTATATAATATATATATATAAGTGCCTATCAGTAATTTGTACAAAATACGTATATGTGTATATACACTAAATAGATGTATATAAATATATATTTATATATTATAAATATACATAACACATTTATTCATAACAACTATATTTAAGAATATACATATACTGAATATATATATGTATACATATGTATGTACTAGTGAAAATTTACATTGGTTATATTTATACATATATATATACGTTTATACATATACCAAAAATACATATTTGTATCTAAACCATTACATACATTAACACATATATATATTTTATATATACAGATAATTTAATATGTATACATTTAATACGTATATAGAAAAATAGAGAAATACGCAATATATATATATATATATATATATATATATATATATATATATATATACATATATATATACATATACGTGTATATATATATACATAAAACATATATACACAAATAAAAATATGCTAGAGACATACATTAACATATATATATATATCTATTGGGAGAAATATACGAACATACATACATACATACACGTATACACACGTATGCACCTACACACACATATACGTATATACGTATATGCAAAAATATATATATAATAAGAAGGAGGGAGAGGAAGAGGAGGAAACTCACAGTGGTTGGGGTCGGCTGACCGGAAAGATGGCCGGACTGGTGGTGGTGATAGATGGTGATGGAGGTGGTGATAGATGGTGATGAAGGTGGTGATAGATGGTAATGGAGGTAGTTGTAGATGGTGATGGAGATGGTGGTGGTAGATGGTGATGGTGGTGTTAGTAGGCCGGAGGAGATGGAGGGAGCCGGGGAGAAGAGATGGGGGTGTCAGAGCTGTGAGGTTGCTCGGTTCGCTGGAAGTAGCAGGGAAGAAGGAGTGCAGCGGGAAGTTGGCTGGAGTTCGACGCCGGTCAGAGATGAGCAGCGGGGATGGGGGATGAAGGGTGGTGGAGACTCGCCTGAGCCGTGCGGGTGGGGGTGCACCGTCGGAGCGGGGAGCTGCTGCAGACCGGAGCCGCCGGGTTATGCAGTCGGGGTCGGGGAGAATGGAGGGGGAGTGGCCGAGCAGCAGCAGGCCGGAGTCGCAGTGTCGGTGCTCGGGGACAGTGGGTGCGAGGGGAGTTGCACAGGTCGCACTGGTCGGGGGCTCGGTCGCCGGGGTGAGGAGTCGGCGAGGCTGACCGCCGGAGAAGGCACAGTAGCTCGTCGGAGCTAGGCCGGAGATGGGGGCCGGGCTCGGTGAACAGTGTGGGAGTGGTGGTTTTCCCTCTCTCTTTAAATTCAAAAGAAGGAAAAAAACAAAGAAGAAGAAGAAAGGAAAAAGAAGAAGAAAATAGAAGAAGAAAGGAAAGGAGCTTGGTTTCCTACGTTGGAGAGAGGGAGGAGTGAGGTGAGAGAAAAATGGGGGCTTGGCTTGGGGATTAGGGCTTTCCTAGGGAAGAGTGTGGGTGAGGTGACTTTAAATAGGGAGAGAGGGTGTGAATGAAGGGTGAGGATTGACCCATTTAATGAATGGCCAAGATTAAACATGAATGAATTTTTTATGTGGAAATGAGGGTGTTGACTAGTCAATGTTGGGCTTCTCCATTAAGTTGAACCAATGGGGTGTTGACACCAAATGCAAATTTGCAAATTAGCCCCCTTAAATTTGGGTATTTGCACAGATGCATAAAATAATGAAAATTTGCCTGGCGATTCGGTGTTCGACGTTTTGTAGGGTGAGGGGGCGCCGTGTGTTTGGTATGGGCTCAATAGCAGGGCACTGGAATTAAATTAGGATTTTCGGAATCGGTTAAAATGGTATCCTCAAATTAATTAGAAATAAATGCAAGTTGTGTTCTAAAATTAATTAGGAGTACATGGGACCAAAATTAGGTCGGGTCATCAATATCATTAATAAAGAATACTCAGAACAGAATATTACCCTAATTTGGGTCGTACGAAAAATAGGTCAAGATTGCCTCCAATTTCGATTGGAACGTACAACGATACAAAGTTAGAATTTATTTTAGAAATTAAATAAACATCTGCGACGATTTTTGTGCGGCTAAAAATAAGGTATAGAGAGCTATATTATGAGTTATAAAAATAGCAGAATGGAAGGCGGGCAGGTCTAGGGCAAGATTGTGAAATTTGTTGGAAGACAAAAGCTGGGGTAGCGCTCCAATTTCGAAGCAAGGGCAGAGCGCAATAATTAAATAAATTATGGTAGTTAATTACAACCTCCAATAATTAAATTCAAAAACAATTTAAATACAAAATCCCATAATTCGGACAGGTGTTCATCTACTGGACTTCTAGGTCAAGTCTACCAGCTCAAACATAAATGAACATTGTATATAATATATTTAATTATACATCTCACATAATTATTTAAATTGAATATACTTATCATGCAATTACTTAATTGTAACTACCATAATATTAAATATTATAAAAAGTCAAAAATACCGCTATTTTCGGAACGTGGTAGTGACAAGTCTACCCTCCTTAAAAGAATGTCGTCCTCGAAATTTAAAATCCTCATAGTAGCGTTTATTCATACACATTATTATTTTCCCTCAAAGTTTAAATTCATCAACCACGAAATCAGGTAATAATCCACAATGTCTTTTCACAATTTTTCAAAAATTCTGAAATTATTGTATTCCTGAAAAATCCTCGAAATAAAATCAAAGTCCATTTTTTTATCAAAAAAATTTCCCCGAAATTTTTAGTTAATAATTCAATACTCGGAATTTAATATCCACTCCTCTAATTTGATTTTAATCAATGCACATATAGAAAATATAAATCTCGTCCCAAAAAATTTGAATTCAAACATTAATCCATCAATGATTTTATTCCTCGATTTCCTCTTTCCTCAAAATGCTCAACAATGCGATACTTATGGATTCTCCAAATGAAACATCCAAATATAAAATTTTAAAAAATTTCATAACTTACAATCAAATAATTATAATGATAATCTCCTAAATTTTCCTCAAATTCTAATGATAACCTCAATCATATCATATCCTTCCTAAAATTAATAAATCATCAATTCTGCCATGTTAAATTCTTGACCCTTTATTTAAATCGATGTTTATCCTCGAATTTTAATCATCTTGTCTCTCTCTTGTCAAGTCATAACCCCTTCAGGAATCTTCGTCATGGTCAAACCCCGATAATCATGGTCTGAGAAAATTCTACCTACAGTCATTCACTATGCAATCTAAGGAAAATATGTACGGTCATGGTGTCCTTTGTCATGGTATTTCAATCTCTGTATCAGGGTGTACTACTAACTACATTATAACAAGAAAATCATGCATACCAACTAAGGTACTAGGGAATCAGTCAATCAATCAAATAGGAAGGAACAGAAGGAAAGAAAGAATTGAACCTGCTAACACATTACCTGCAGTATCGGTCTCCTCGACCGTCATCGCAAATGCCCCGCCCTGCTGGGATGGTTCCCTTTGCGGGTGCTGAGCAATATACGGTTCCACGGGTAGCCTAACTGGATCTCTATAATCTGAAGCTGCGCGCTGGCCGGGAAGATAAGGGGCTAGAAGACAATCCCTTACTCGATGTCCCGCAGCGCCGCAGTGCAAACCAAGTCCTAGCCTCGTTCTACAGCTCTCCCAAAGGTGGCCTGGCTTCTTACAGAAATAACAAGTCTGCTGTGTCTCTCTCGGAGGCTGTTGCTGATCCTGCTGAACACGGACTGGTGCCTGGTACTGTTGTTGACACTGATACGCCCATGGATGTTGCTGGATATGAACTGGTGCCAGGTACTGCGGTGGATGCTGAAATGCCCATGGCTGAATATGAACTGGTACTTGGTACTGCTGTTGGTGCTGAATACGGGGATGCTTGGCCGGTCCTGCGCTACCATTCGTATCTCCAAACATATTATGACTCCTCTTAGGCCTGAGATCCAGATCCTCTTTTGCAATCTGGGCATCCATCAAGATACCCTCAAAGGTAGCGGTACGACGACCAGAAGTGCGTGACCTAATCTCTCTCGTCAGTCCCTTCCTAAACTTCCGGGCTCGATCTCCTGGGTCCCGAATTATAGATGATGCAAAATGGCTCAATCTACAGAATTCTGCAGCATACTCGTCGACCGACATGTTTCCTTGAACCAAGTCATGAAACTGACTTTCCAAGGTTCCCAATGCCACGTCGGGAAAGAACTTCTCCTTGAAGAGCTCCTTGAAGAGCTCCTTGAAGGTCTCCTAAGTAAGTCCTTGTGTAGTAATTCTCGGCTCCGTGCGATACCACGTGAGTGCGATATCGAACATCTGACTGCCAGCGGCTTCTATCTACAAGTTCTCCGAAATCTGGGTCAATCGCAGGCTCCTCTCTATATCTTCTAGCCAGTCGTCAGCGTAGAGTATTCCTTCGGTGCCTTTGAACTCTCGAGGCATCATCCTCTTGAAGTCCACTATAGTGCCTGATCTCTGCTGCTACTAGCCAGGAAACTGCTGGTACTGTGCTACTCTCTCCAAAGCTTGGAGAGTCACTTGATGAGCATTCTCCATGCTTTCTCTCATCAGCTCGATTTGTGCCTGGTGCGCTTCTGCTTGCACCCTCTGAGCCTCAGCTTGAACTCGCTGAGCATCTGCTGTCACTCTCTGGGCATCTACCATGCCCTGGATCAAGGTAATCATCTGTGCCCCGTCAATGGGCAAACCTCCGGGAATCGGAGTCGGTAGAGGAGGAAGGTTGTCCGTCACAGCTGCGGCAATCCTCTGAACAGGTGGGGGAGGAGGATCCCCGAAAAGTGCAGAAACTCCTACATGTATCGGAGATGTAGGAGGAACTACGGCTGTCTGTCCCTCGGGTGGAGAGGTGGCATGCCCCTCTAAGGCTGATGCTCCCACTCTCATAGATAGTGTCTTCGGCGACATCCTGAAGACAGATCCAAGAATCAATTAAGGCAAAATGCGATATCATCAAGGAAGGACAGTAAAGTTCTAAAGAAGCAACATTCAAGATAAATAGATTGGAATAACTTTCCTAGTTGTGATTGCATAGGTCAATGATGCATCCAAGGTTTGATACCTCTATCCCTCTAGGTACCACAGTTCTACTAGAAGCACACTCACTGCTAGCTTTCTTACCTACTGTAATCGCTGATACTAGTTATTCTTATCACTCAAGTGCATATCAATTGCAACACACTATACTAAGTACTGCTCTCTCTAATACAACCCTAGATGGACACCCAAGTCAGTTGGCAGTGAGATCTCAATCATGCTCAAGCCAACAGATCCTTACACATGCACCTCATCTACTTATATAGTAATATATCTCTCTCACTATAAGATTTTTTTAAATAAATTCCTCAAAATAACTCCTCGAATAATGCATATACTTTCCTCAAGGTCAATTATTCAATACAAAAATGAAAATTTAATCACTTAAAATCCTTACAGCTTTGTCTAGGTTTATTGAATCGAATCTGAATCCTCAAAAAGTTTTAATAACAATATCTCAACTCCTCAAAATTCAAAAAATTTGCAATTCATTTTCAATCTTCAAATTATAATTTAAATTCATATCTTGTAGTCCAATAGCCCTAGTGTTATCTTTCTCACTGTCCTCATCGACGTGTGTCATCATAAATTAGTTTGTAAATTCATCTTGATATGAAATCAAACCCTATAATGAACCCAAGATCTTAATTAACTAATCAACAAGAATCAAATTCAATTTCAGCAAGTGAGAATGGACGGAACAAGGAAAAATGTTTTAAATTAGAAATTATAATAAGATTCTTAGGAGTCATTCTAGGAATCTCTCAAGGAATTGTGATTGAGTATTCGCTCTCATCCTAGTATCCTATGTCCTAGATTCTATCGCAGGTACGCAGCAGTCTAACAAAGATGCCATACTACTACGACATCGCACAACTCGCGAAGTCTGACCTGCATGGGCCACCACTAAAAATATGTCATGATCCGCACCCGGTATTGGGGCACGAGTACGCGGGTACGTCCAGCCTACGCCGCAGCATCGGCGGTAGAACGTTGTCAAGGTCATGATACTATCTAGCCAATCTCACACGAGCATCCAATCTCCATAAGGAGGCACGGATGACACAAAAATAATTCGAACACATACTCAATCACATGACTACAGCACGATAAGATATCGAACAAAAAAAATTTAATACAACACAAGTCTAAATGTAATATTCTAACTCAACAATTATCCATGTCTCAACAAGTATGCCGGAGACAAATTCGGTACCAAATAGTCTACTAAAAGAACTAACTAGAAAAACTAGTAATTCCGGCTAGACCTCCCGGAATCACAACTAAACTACCAAGCCCAAGTTGCAGCTAATCACTATATGGTCCATAAAGTGTCGGACACTGGTTCTCTAAGGCATAGTCTGGAAAAATATTTCCAGTCAGGAAGGAGCAAAGTACAATCTCAAATAATAGTTCCATTTAATTGATAAGGACTATAAAGCAATAAACAGATGATGCTAGATACTGAGAAGACAGTGAAATAATGTAATGGCAAAATAGAGAGATAGGCAATGTAAAGAGACATGCAAAATAGGCAATATGATACAGTCAGTGCATATATGAAATGGAGAGAAACAAGGTACAGTATCATATACGGGTGATGTAATATATGATCTAACTAGAGAACTGTAATCTATTCTAAGTGTTTGAAATAGTAGCTTTGAAATATGATCGGCTTGGGAACATGTACGAGAGCTATAGGGCCTGGCTAATCATATGTGAAGAGCATGATTAACACTTATATTGTTCTATACTGTATAAAGGGTATGATCACATTTCTTACTAACTACTTCCCCTCCCCCAACTAGTACTGTGGATCCAACCATGACACGTCACGATACACGAGCAAGTCCAATCTATCATGTACGATGTCTAATATACATGTCGTGTACAATGTCAATACGATAATCAATGTAACATCTCATGACTGCAGATCCAAGCTATATACTAGTCCGTGTAGCACAGTGTCAAGGATTCAGATATAATATTTCTAGATTATTGAACTTATAGAAATTATCAACAATTGGAAATTATCAGAGAAATATACTTGCCTTTGGGTCCTTAGCTGGTGAATACCGAGGTCCTGTTCCAGAGTATCGTCTGGATAAACCAACAGTCCTATAGACATATCACAATTATAACACTTGTATAGGATGCTATACTAACACACAATCAAAATACACTAGCCTCAGGGCTATGCCAGGTATGGTACTCAGTCAACTAGGGTCATCTAGTAGGGATACGTATATAAATACACATTTATACTCAGAGTATATACCAATAAATACGTATATAATATATATATAAGTGCCTATCAGTAATTTGTACAAAATACGTATATGTGTATATACACTAAATAGATGTATATAAATATATATTTATATATTATAAATATACATAACACATTTATTCATAACAACTATATTTAAGAATATATATATACTGAATATATATGTATACATATGTATGTACTAGTGAAAATTTACATTGGTTATATTTATACATATATATATATATATATGTTTATACATATACCAAAAATATATATTTGTATCTATAACATTACATACATTAACACATATATATATTTTATATATACAGATAATTTAATATATATACATTTAATACGTATATATAAAAATAGAGAAATATGCAAGATATATATATATATATATATATATATATATATATATACATATATATATACATATATATATACATATACGCGTGTATATATATATACATAAAACATATATACACAAATAAAAATATGCTAGAGACATACATTAACATATATATATATATATCTATAAGGAGAAATATACGAACATACATACATACATACATACATACACATATACATACGTATGCACCTACACACACATATACGTATATACGTATATGCAAAAATATATATACAATAAGAAGGAGGGAGAGAAAGAGGAGGAAACTCACAGTGGTTGGGGTCGGCTGGCCGGAAAGATGGCCGAACTGATGGTGGTGATAGATGGTGATGGAGGTGGTGATAGATGGTGATGGAGGTGGTTGTAGATGGTGATGGAGATGGTGGTGATAGATGGTGATGGTGGTGTTAGTAGGCCGGAGGAAATGGAGGGAGCCGGGGAGAAGAGATGGGGGTGCCGGAGCCATGAGGTTGCTCGGCTCGCCGAATGTAGCAGGAAAGAGGGAGTGCAGCGGGAAGTCGGCTGGAGTTCGACGCCGGTCGTAGATGAGCAGCGGGGATTGGGGATGCAGGGTGGTGGAGACTCGCCTGAGCCGTGCGGGTGCGGGGTGCACCGCCGGAGCGGGGAGGTGCTGCAGACCGGAGCCGTCGGGTTATGCAGTCGGGGTCGGGGAGAATGGAGGGGGAGTGGCCGAGCAGCAGCAGGCCGGAGTCGCAGTGTCGGTGCTCGGGGACAGTGGGTGCGAGGGGAGTTGCACAGGCCGCACTGGTCGGGGGCTCGGTCGCCGGGGTGAGGAGTCGGCGAGGCTGACCGCCGGAGAAGGCACAGTAGCTCCCCGGAGCTAGGCCGGAGATGGGGGCCGGGCTCGGTGAACAGTGTGGGATTGGTGGTTTTCCCTCTCTCTTTAAATTCAAAAGAAGGAAAAAACAAAGAAGAAGAAGAAAGGAAAAAGAAGAAGAAGAAAATAGGAGAAGAAAGGAAAGGAGCTTGGTTTCCTACGTTGGAGAGAGGGAGGAGTGAGGTGAGAGAAAAATGGGGGCTTGGCTTGGGGATTAGGGCTTTCCTAGGGAAGAGTGTGGGTGAGGTGACTTTAAATAGGGAGAGAGGGTGTGAATGAAGGGTGAGGATTGACCCATTTAATGAATGGCCAAGATTAAACATGAATGAATTTTTCATGTGGGAATGAGGGTGTTGACTAGTCAATGTTGGGCTTCTCCATTAAGTTGAACCAATGGGGTGTTGACACCAAATGTAAATTTGCAAATTAGCCCCCTTAAATTTGGATATTTGTACAGATGCATAAAATGATGAAAATTTGGCGGGCGATTCGGTGTTCGACGTTTTGTAGGGTGAGGGGGCGCCGTGTGTTTGGTATGGGCTCAATAGCAGGGCACTGGAATTAAATTAGGATTTTCGGAATCGGTTAAAATGGTATCCTCAAATTAATTAGAAATAAATGCAAGTTGTGTTCTAAAATTAATTAGGAGTACATGGGACCAAAGTTAGGTCAGGTCATCAATATCATTAATGAAGAAGACTCAGAACAGAATATTACCCTAATTTGGGTCGCACGAAAAATAGGTCAAGATTGCCTCCAATTTTGATTGGAACGCACAACGATACAAAGTTGGAATTTATTTTAGAAATTAAATAAACGTCCGCGACGATTTTTGTGCGGCTAAAAATAAGGTAAAGAGAGCTATATTATGAGTTGCAAAAATAGCAGAATGGAAGGCGGGCAGGTCTAGGGCAAGATTGTGAAATTTGTTGGAAGACAAAAGCTAGGGTAACGCTCTAATTTCGAAGCAAGGGCAGGGCGCAATAATTAAATAAATTACTGTAGTTAATTACAACCTCCAATAATTAAATTCAAAAACAATTTAAATACAAAATCCCATAATTCGGACAGGTGTTCATCTACTGGGCTTCTAGGTCAAGTCTACCAGCTCAAACATAAATGAACATTGTATATAATATATTTAATTACACATCTCACATAATTATTTAAATTAAATATACTTATCATGCAATTAATTAATTGTAACTACCATAATATTAAATATTATAAAAAGTCAAAAATACCCCTATTTTCGGAACGTGATAATGACAATAGGTGGCCTAATTGGACTTCTTTGATCTGGAGCTGTGTACTGGTCGGGAAGATAAGAAGCTAGAAGATAATCTCTCACTCGATGTCCCGTAGCACCACAGTGCAAACAAAGTCCTAGCCTCACTCTACAGCTCTCCCAAAGGTGACCTAGCTTCTTACAGAAATGACAAGCCCACTGGGTCTGCCTCGGAGGCTGTTGTTGATCCTGCTGAACACGAACCGGTGCCTGGTACTGGTGGAGGTGATGCTAAAACATCCTCGGCTGTTGCTGAATATGGGGACGCTTGGCCGGTCCCGCAGTGCCACTCGCATCTCGAAAAACATCACGACTCCTCTTGGGCCTAAGATCCAGATCCTCCTCTACAATCTGGGCATCTATCAAGATATCCACAAAGGTAGCGGTGCAACGACCAGAAGTGGCTAATCTCCCTAGTCAGCCCCTTTCTAAACTTTTGGGCTCGATCTCCTGGGTCCCGAATCATAAATGATGCAAAATGGCTCAATAGACAGAATTCTGCGGCATACTCGTCGATCGACATATTCGCTTGGACCAAGTCATGAAATTGACTCTCCAAAGCTCCTAGGGCCACATCGGAAAAGAACTTCTTCTTGAAAGTCTCCCAAGTAAGTCCTTGAGCAGTAAGTCTCAGCTCCGTGCGATACCACGTGAGTGCAATATCGAACATCTGACTGCCGGCTGCCTCGATCTGCAAGCTTTTTAGAATCTGGGCCAATTACAGATTTTTCTCCATAGCCTCTAACCAGTCATCAGCGTAGAGTATCCCCTCGATACCCTTGAACTCACGAGGTGCCATCCTCTTAAAGTCAAATATAGTGTCTGGCCTCTGTTGTTGTTGCTGGCCAGGATGCTGCTGGGCAACTCTCTAAACTGCCTGTAGTGCCATTTGGTGAGCATTCTCTATGCTTTCTCTCATCAGCTCAGTCTGCGCTTGGTGTGCCTCTGCCTGCATCCTCTGAGCTTCAGCTTGAACACGCTGGGCCTCCGCCGTCACCCTCTGGGCATCTACTGTACCCTGGATCAAAGTAAAAATATGTGCCCCATCAGCAGGCATACCTCCAGGAAAAGGAATTTACGGCGGGAGAGGAAGGTCCTCCGCAAAAGCTGGGACAGCCCTCTGGAAGGGTGGGGGAGGAGGACCCCCGAAAGTTGCTAAAACTTCTATGCGGACAGAAGATGAAGGAAAAGTCCCTGCCACTCCTTGTGTAGGAGGTAGAGAAGTCGCTGACCTCTTTGAATTGGCAGCTTCTCCTGATTGCTGCGATCTGGTCTTCGACGGCATCCTGAAGACGGATTGAAATAAGAAGAAGTTAATAAGGCACAAGAATACGATATCATCAAGGAAGGACAAAATATTCAAAGAAAGCAATATTCAGAAAGAATAAGAATAACAAAATCAATAGATTGGAAATATTTCTAGTTGTGATTGAGTATTCACTCTCATCCTAGTATACTATATCCTAGATCCTACCATGGGCTCATAGTAGTAAAACCAAGACGTTGCACTACCACAACATCGTACTACTTGCGAAGCCTGACCTGCATGGGCCACCACTAAAATGTGTCACGACCCGCACCCAATATAGGGGCACGAGTACGCGGGTACGTCCAGCCTAAGCCGCAGCATCGGCGGTAGAACGTTGTCTATGGTACAATACTATCCAATCAATATCACACGAATATCTAACTCCATAAGGAGACACAAATATAACAATATAATAGAAAATACTCAACTACAGAACTAAAGCATAATAAGATATCAAAAGAATAATCTAAACACAACCGCAAGTCTAAACAAGAATATGAATCTAAACTTCACACAATAACATCCCAAGTCTCAATATATGCCAGAAACAAATCCGGTACCAAAATCTGCCAAAAGAAACTAACTAAAATAACTAGTGATTTCGGCTAGACCTTCCGGCAATCATACCTGAGCTACAAGATCCAAGGCTGCAACTACTCTCCCTGTGGTTCGTAATACATCGGACACTAGTCCTCTAAGTTGCAGTCTGAAAAATATATCCAGTCAGGATTGGAGCGAAGTACAACCCGATAATAGTTCCAATTAATTGACAAGGACTATAAAACAATAAAATAGATGATGTTATATACTAAGAGAAAATAATAACCTGATGCAATGGCAAATAGTAAAGAGAACAGGCAATGTAGGCAATATGGTATAGTCAGTACATATATGAAATAAAAGAGGAAGGAACTACCATGTCATATATAGGGTGAAGAACTGTAACTATTTTAAATGTTTGAAATACTAGTTTCGATATGTGATCAGCTTGGGAACGTGTACGATAGCTATATGGCCTGGTTAATCATACGTGAGGTGTACGATTAACACTAACAATGTTTTACAATTTATAATAGGAATATGATCACATATCTTACTAGCAATTTCCCCTGCCCCAATTAGTACAGTGGATCCAACCATGACACGTTACGATATACGACCAATGTCCAATAATACTACCATGTATAATGTCTAATATCAATGTCATGTACGATGTCAATATGATAACCACTGTAATTACTCATGACTGAAGATCCTAGCTATATACTAGTCTGTGTACCATAGTGTCAAGAATCAGATGTAACATTTCTATGTACTTGAATTCTAAAAAATATCAAATAATGGAAACTATTAGAGAATGTACTCACCTGAAGTCCTATACAAGGTGTGTCTCTCAATGCCCAAGCTGGTGTCACGCAGAACTATATATGAAATATTATATTAATACAAGGTGTTAGAATGAAATTAAGTTAAACTGACGCAATTCTAAGTCTTAAAGCCATTTCTAAGTCAAACCGACTAATTCTAGGATGCAAGAGTCTAACACTTGGACACAATTACTTAATACTTAGTCTTTTCCCTTGATACTAACTAGGATACTTGACACTAGATATTCTGTCTAAGATACATACTAACCCTCATTAATCACTACCTCATAATTATGTATCCATTTAATACCTATACTCACAAGAGGGTGTTCCTAAATAACTTGTACCTAATTACTAACTATACAAACTCCTACCAACTGATACCCCTAACTTGACTTACCCCAACACCACTCATCTTAATATACTCATATTACCTCATTCACACTACTCAATACCTTGGCTCACAGTTTAGGCATTACATAATCCACTTCCATTCTATTATCACACCTAACTACACTATATATTAGATACAACTTTATCTCCCAACATGTCCTTACTGTTGCTCGATCAAACTTCTTCACATTGCTTATAATCTTAGCACTGCACCAATATTTGCTACCAGTGCTCTTCCTAAATTCACTTCACCTGGAAGTGAAGGCCTGGAGCAAGTGTGCTCAGGTTTCCATCCTAACCTGCAGCATACTGTTGCTCTCCCATACCAAATTGCCATCTCAGTGCAGTTCGATTCATGCACACTCGTGCATAACAACACGCACATCCTTTATTTCCCCCTCGAGCAAAACAGTCCCCATCCTCTCTAATACCTCTTCCTTACAGGTCTTACTGGTACCTACTCAGAGAAGTAGTACACACATGTGTGTGCTGCCCCATATGCTCAAGCCCGATTTGCTACCCACTGCAAAACACTGCCCTGACCCTCATCCACAGCAGCAGTTGCTACATACCAAGCCAACACCATAAACACATGAACCCACACCTTAATCTACTGTCAGTACCTCAGTCCTTACTCCCCATAAATCTGAACCAGTTATATACCAATCAAACCCGAGCGCCTAATCCCCCCTCACTGCCAGGTAGTGATACTGCTGCTTCAACTCTCTTACTGAACTCCACTGATTTATCATCACTGAGCTCCCAAACCTCATCTCACACAGACATTCAATAGGATTTAGTGAACTTCACTGATACACTAATCCAATAATACCAACCTGTATCCTCCACAACCAAAACTGGTTGCTACTGCAACCTCAACACCCTACACCCGAACCTCCTTGTTGAACATATGTATAACAACAACTTCACACCTGCACACAGAGATTACTCATATTGCTTGCTGTCTGGACACAATTTCTCTACTTATTCACTGTCTATAGCCTCTGAATTATGGACTGCAACCAGAGCAGTCCACCCTCTTTGCAACTGAACACACAAAACTCCTAGACCTTTTGATACTTACATGTAGTTCCAACACTAATACCAATCCTCAAGATACTCTAGTATCACAACAACCCAATGGCACATCTCATCAAACACCTTCTCACAACAAATCAACACATTCATGGCACAATGCACACACTAACACACTTTCTAACAACAATACTAAATCCTCACAAGCAATAACGCAAACACCTATGATGCACCACATGAGTATCACACCAATACCTATGATACACTTGTGATACACACTCCAAACACCTACATACTTTCCCCAAGCTCAAGCAATACAACCAAAATACTAAATATAATATATATAACATATATTATAACTATTATAATACAATATGAAGAATTTGGCATGCTAGAGCCCACTATACATGCAAATACCCTTCCTACAACTCCGTATCATGGCGTAACATGATACAGACTCTTGGTGTATATTTATGGACACGCATACCCTCTCAAATCATGCATTACACTCAACAATCTCCTATGAAACATTTCTACAAACACCTAGTGGTCTAAATTCAGAGTTTTCTCTAAATTAGCACAAAACTCAATGTAACTTTCACAATATGTCTCCAAAGAACCTATTTCTTCTTCTTATGGGTAGTCCTTAGCCATAGGTATGTTTCTAGGGGTTTATTTCATCATTAAAAACTGAAATGATAAAGGGAAATGGGGTTCTTACCTATTGGAAGATGAATTCTCAATGTCTTCCACCAAGGACACAATCCTCAAGCCAATGCTTCCCTCTTTGAGTGCTCCTCTAGCAATGCCAAGCTCCTTAGCTTACTTGGAATGAGAATGAGAGAGATAAAATTTGGGAATAGAGAAATTAGGACTTGCTCTCAATTTTGGGAATAAAATAATGAGAAGAGAAAATGAGGGTTATTTATGAACTAGAGGCTTATATAGACTTCCTCTTAGGGTTAGGGTTAGGGTTAGGTTGAGGAATGTTCAAATTGACACAAGTGCCCCTCTCATTCCTTCATGAATAGGATCTAACTAAACCATAAGGGAATATTCTATTCATGGGACTAAATAGGTTTAATAGAATTTATCTAGTCATGACTAACTTTTTAATTGAGTCAATGGTTCAAGTCAAGTCTAGTGGTCCACTAATGTCAAGTCTAATTACAATAGACTAGTCAACTAACAAATAATAATAATAGTAACAATATATATATATATATATATATATATATATATATATATATATATATATATAACATGCACATAATAAATAGAATAAAATATACACAATATTTATAATAAAAAAAAACAAAAATACCCCTATTTTGAAAATGTGGTAGTGACAAGCCTTCCCATAGTTCTCCTTTCCCCACTCCTTCAATCTTGGTATAAATTTCTTCCCCAATCTCTTTAATTTCCAAACCTAGGTTAGAGTTTTGAAAGTCTACATTTCTGATATAGGAATACAGAAGAATAATTGGAAGATTTGGAGAAAGAGAATTTTAGGTCTCCCTCAAAATAAGGCAAGTACTCACCCTAACTATTTCACTTTAAGTTTTCGAATATTGGTTCCTTATTGTTGGAGGAAATAAATTATAGAAATTTTTATACATGTTTAGGAATATTAGTAGTTTAATGTCTCATAATACATATGTATGGAAGTATGATTTAGTCTCTAGACTTAAATATAGTATTATGTATGATTGATGATATATATGTGTGTATACATGTATTAAGATACAAGTTATGGACACAACTTGAAAAAAAAAGACACAAGAAATAGATTTGGAAGTTTTATTTAAACTAGGCCAACTAGGTGAATTGGTTCCTAATGATGTTATAGTCATATAAATAAGTATGTGTGTGTGTCTGTATGATAAACAAAATGAATGGTTGTTATGTTTATTGCCAATAACATATACAGGAATATATGTATATATGTATATTAAATCATGGATATGTACGGGTCATTCTAGCCTAGACATAGTATGATATTAATAGCATTTAGCAATATTTCTGTGATTTGTTAAATCTGTCAAGAAATTTGTTATAGGATAAACAAGTTCAGAACAAAAAAATTATGAGGATACACATGTACTTAGTTCATGATTTTCTTAGAAATTAGTGACAAAAATGTGTTTACATTCTAGGATTTGGATCAACAAATTTTAAAGTATAAGAGTGTAAGATCCAATCTAGAATTTGCAACTTTAAACCAGCTAGTAGTATTTCATAATCAAAATTAGAGGTAATTATAGACTACCGACACACAAAGTAAGGTACAATCGTTAAATTTTTTTTATATACAATAGTAATGATATCTAGAAAGCCTTAAGAGATAAAATAAGGAATTTTTGGGTTAGGTTTGCTTTGGAAGACTTGGATGATTTTTTTAAGTATGATACAGGACCGTGTCAGCCAAATTAAGTCAAATTATATAATTGTATATGTTAAATTCAGAATGTGGACAAATTTATATTATTGATATAATAGTTGGTACGAACAAATAAGCTATGGATCGATTTAGGAGTATGTATTAAAGAGAAAGGGTTTTATTGATTGGACTCGGGACTAAGTATGTAGACTCAGGACTAAGTATGTATACCGACTTTCGAAATATTAATTCCTAAAGGATAAGACATATACATATGTATTGCGAATACTTTCTAGTTGGTAATTCTTTCTACATGTGTAGATTTTAAGATTTGACTTATTACTTCTAACAATTTGTGATTCTTTAACTTGAATAGCATGAAAAAGGGCAATTGGAAAAGTAACTAAGGTAAATAGCTTGATTGCTAAGGTAAGAAAAGTTTTTACTTGATTATCAACTATATATTTTACCTGCATGTGATCCAGTGTTGAGTTTTCCACGGAAGGGGTTGGCGTACCTAAGGAAATGTTACGGAGGGTTGCTCCGGGTCTCGTATATAAACTGTTAAAAATTTTGGAGCTCAAATACAAATGAGACTCTGCCAAAATTTTAAAGAATTTTGGGAGCTAACTAAATTTTCGATATCCAGAAGTTAACGCTTATATTAAATCCCTAACTTATAGGCTACTATATCTTAAGTAGCGACGGGCTCTCGACAAACTTAACACTTATATTAAATCCATAACTTATAGGCTACTATATCTTAAGTAGCGACGAGCTCTCGACAAACCTTAAATAAATCATGCTTAAGGGACGATTAGTTGGAGTCTAGGATGCGTAAGGCACTGACACTAGTCACGCAAGCGAAACTCAATTTTGTATTATTCTGTGTTTCTGCTGGAGGAAAATTCAAGTATTCAATTCGATAATATCCTGTGTTCTGTCATGTTCTCATTTTAAAATGAGAACGAAATATTGAGATTATGATATTATGTGTTTCAATTGGAAAGAGAATACAATTTGAATCCATTATTTTATTTTGATTCATTCAAAGAAAGGACAAGTATTAAAATTCTGATTCCATTATGATAATTTGATCCTTGTGGAGAGTGGCAAAATATTAAATTATACTCTCGTTGTTCGTGGTATTTAAATACACGAATCGAGATCCGGATTCATACTTGTAACCAGCAGAAACATAATGCAAGATAATATAATATGATTGTTTATAGCTTTAGGTTAGTGCATTGGGTGGGAGAGAACAACTGGATCACACCCAAAATATCTGTAATATAATAAACAAACAAAAACTGATCAGTAGAGTTTTCTGCATCGTAAGGCCATACGATATTGGGGGTGAGGCTTAGCTCACCAAGAGAGATTTCGAATTCCAAAAATTTATGTAATAAAATAAGGATTTAAGAGTTTAAAAGTTACAAGTTTTACTCCTTGCGCAGAAGCGGCCGGATTCTAAGCACCGCGCTACCGAGACACAACCTGATCCTTGGTCATGAGATTATTGCTGAAAAAATATGATGCATGTGATCCAGATGTGTTTTCTAAATTGTATCATCATATAGGAAACTTGTTTATGATTGTGGTAGTGAATTAAGGTTGTATTGATTATTTTGATTAGACACTCAAATATCATTAGAATAGGTCTTAGATAGAGTTATATTTCAAGTTTAAATTATAATACTTTTAACTATATCAAACTCGTATCCAAATATACGGAAATGTCTTTCAATTATTCTATTCTTTTATCATATCATATATTCAGTTCTTTTATCGTTCTTGACTGAGGACTTCATGTCGTTCTGACGACCTAGTATTGTTCAATAGGGGAAGATGAAGTTTCAGGCGAGATTCTACCTCTATATTATGTGGACGAGGTTGATGAATGACCTTTGAGTGGCTTTCACGGATACATCAAATAGCATTTTGTAGTTGGAGGTTACGTAAATTAATGGTTTTGATCTAAAGACTTGTATAGTTGTACCTATCACTATTGTATAATAGTATAGTTTGAAGTAAGGAAAGTGCATTTAGTATGACTTGCATTCCATCCTAGAATGTTATAAGCGACAATCGTTGATACGGGTACAAGTATATTCGTATGGTGCGTAACCTGGAGATGTAGTTACGTATCCGACTTACCGTATTATGGGAAGCGAACGTGACACTTTTATTTTAAAATAACAAAGGAATAATAGAAGAAAGAATGACGAATGGAATGAAGATGAAGGTGCTGCTTCTTTGATAAAAAAAAAAATTTTGAAAGAGAACAAAAGAAAAGAAATAATTCAATACTAAGATGTGGGTTCCATGAACAAAGATGGAAGAAATTGATTAACGTTAAGTAAGTGCAAACTTCAGCATGGACCCTTCTGTAAATAGCTAACTACAAAATATTTCTTAATTTATAAGTTGGTAAGTTATTTTTTAGGCCCCTCCACTAATTCATCATGACAACTCAACCTTCCAATCTTAAATAAATTACAATCACCTTATGTTACTAAATTATTATATTATATTTATATGTCTATATCTTCCATCCATAATATAATGAAATTTTAAAATGGCTCAAAAATGACTCATAAACCATATGTATATCATCAATTAATTATTTTTAAAAATTAAAATTACGTAAAATAATTATTGAAGAAATTTAAATTTGAAAAATTGAAATTAAAATATAAAAATATATATAATAAATTTAATTTAAATATTTAAGTAATTTTATTTTAATATTAGAAAAAAATTATTTTACGTGCAATGTATGTTAATTTACCAGTTAATATAATAAAATTATTTTTATCTATAATACTATTTTGGTAGAAGAAGAAAGCTACAGTCGTTGTTGTAGTAATATACTTTCTAAAGCCCCGTTAATTCAACAATTATAATTTAAGTCTAAAAACCTATTTTATAATGACCAGATTATAAGTAAGAATTAAAATATTCTAGAACACAACTTAAAACATATATAACATATTTTCATAGTTTAATTTATATTAATATATCTAGGAAAACTTAATCATTGATCATTTTATAATTTTAAACATAAAGTTATATCAACTATATGCTACTTAAGCGTATTTTAAACTTATATACCACCTATTTTTTATATATAGATATAGAACCCTAACAGCTTCATAAATAAAATTAAAGGAGTTAAAGAAGTAATAAATAAACTTTGAAGCTAGTTTGTCTTAAATTCTATATTAATATTTATTAGGCCTTGGCTTATCTAGGACTTGGGAAAACAGAGATTGTGCATGGTTTTGCTTTGAGGTTTAAATTTTTATGTAGTTTGATGATTATCATTTTCTTGCTAAAATAAGGTTAAATGGTTTTCAACCTAAATGGTGATAAAGATAATAAGTTGGAGATTCATTAATTTTAGGTTTTACAGATTATTATAGTGGATTTAAGTTTAAGTTTGAAGAATTTAAATTTTGAGGAATTGATTTAAAATTTTGCGTATTGGTTTAATAATTTATGATTTTGAGGAATTTAAAATGATTAACATTAGAGATATTGAACTACAAAGATGTGGATTTAAAATTTATATTTTAAAGATTGAAACTAAATTTCAAGTTTTGAGAATTTTGAGGAGTTGAGATTTTATGGATTTAAAAATTTTTAGGGATAAAATCCAATTCAATAAAAATATTCAAAGCTATAAATATTTTTGAAAATGATTAAAATTTTATTTGAATATTTGAATATTTGATTTTTGAAGAAAGTATGATACATTTTATATAAATTTTTCGAGGAGTTAAAATTTGAGGATTTTAGTTTAAGGATAAAATTATAAGGTGGGTAGAAGTTGTCATATTTGATTACTGAAAAAAATGAGGATACTTTTGAAAGTTTTTGAAATTGAGAATTGGATTTAACTTTTAAATATTTAGGATTGAATCATTAATTAATGTTTTGAAGATGACCATTAATTTAAATACCAAGAATTTGTATACGTAATGACAGTGAGGATAAGACAAATTATGGCTATGAAGACAAATCAAATTATTAGGCGATTGTGAGAAATGACTACAATATGAGACTCCAATTTTTAAGGATGAAATTTAAAAAAAATATAACTTCAAGATTGGATTAATTTTTAAGTTTGGATATGGGATTAAATTTGAAGGATTAAATTATTAAATTTTTGAAGACCGTTATAAAAGGAGATTTAAATTTTGAGGATATTATGATATAATAAATTTAAATTTAAATTTGAAAATTTTGAAAATTTTAAATTTTGTCAAGTTTTAAATTTTGAGGATAAAAATTAATTTAGATGAATAATTGAGAATTTGATAAGGCAGTATTGTCGATTTTATTTTTGAAGATTATGATATGATTGAACTTGCTTGTAAATTTTGAAAAATTTAAAGGGATTATCATTATACCTATATGATTACTAGATATGGGTTTGACATTTAGTTATTTGAAGATTTGGATTTTTTTTTTTTGAGAAGGATTTAAATTTAAAATTTAAAGATTGAATTTAAGTTTAAATTTTGAAGTCTTGTGAAAATTAAATTTTGAAGGGATTGGATTGTTGGAGTAAAAAAATGTTTCAAGGAATGCATATCATGTTGATTAATTATTGAATTTAAATTTTGAGGATTTTAAATTTGAAATTAAAATTTGAAGGTACTTAAAAATTGAGAAAATTAAAATTTCGAATACGAAATTTTGTAAGGTGGGTAGGTAGTAAGCTCTATTTCCCGTATTTTTTTAATTTTGGAATAATTTTTTTATTTAAAATAGATTTGTAGAAGTATGAAGGTTTAGTTTAATTTCAAATTACTAGTTGATAAAATATTCTTGAAACAAAATTTTAGAAATATATTGGCTATTGTTTTAAGTGCACCTGCTCCTGGATAATATGCATCGGTCTTAACCATTAGGCTAGACGTCATTTGCAATATATATATATATATATATATATATATATATATATATATATATATATATATATATATAATATTTAACAAATTAAATAGAAAGAGTTATATCAACAATAATGAATTATTAATAAGAAATAGGAATTAAATATAGTAAAAAATAAATGAGATATGATATGATTTTAAGTAAATATGCTTAATTATTTGAAGTTAACATAAGCAACTTAATCAATATTTTAAACAATTAAACCCATTTCAATCTTAAACTAAATTTTCTTATCCTTAAGTAACTGGGATACTTACATGAGCTCGAGCAAAATCTTAAACCAAATCAAATAATTATTCTCAATCCTATCCCTAATCCAGGTGCAACCCCCACCCATCCGTACTACATATGTTATAAATAGACAGACTCCTCTCCTTTGTTATCATCTCCTTTCCATCATCCCATAGTCAACCCGAGACTCTCCCGGCCCGAGAGTCTCCCGGCCACTGTTTCTTCCGCCATCACTCCACCTCCGCTGATGATCAACACAACCACCGTCTCAACTCATCACCAACTCTCGCAATGCACGACCAAACCCTGCTGCACTGATATTTTCGGCCGACTGTGCATCCATCCGAGCTTCCATGTCGCCACCCGTCAGCGTTGACCGACCGACCGCAGCCACGCCAACCCCAACGCAGGCCAGTTTATGTTCCGACCGCGCACACTCGCACCGGCTCCGCCTGTGCGCCAGGGACCGTCTCCCAGCAGGCCGCGCCGTCGGGCACCACTCCAACTCCATATGCTACATCTCTATCTCTGCTTGGACTCCTCCGGCCGGTCTATAGAGTGCCGCATGCTCCTGCGCCAAGTCCAATCCCCATCGGGTTTCTTCCCAATGTGAGCCATCGTCTCTTCTATCACTACTTCTATTAATTTAAAATAACAAAGGAATAATAGAAGAAAGAAGACGAATGGAATGAAGATGAAGGTGCTGCTTCTTTGATAAAAAAATTTGAAAGAGAACAAAAGAAAAAAAAAAAAATAATAACAATACTAAGATGGTGGGTCCTATGAACAAAGATGGAAGAAATTGATTCACATGAAGTAAGATACAAACTTCAGCATGGACCTTTAGTAAATGAGCTATGCTACGACTACAACCAAATGCCTACAACTCTCTTACAACCGTCACGTGAGGTTTACATGGTGGCCCTTCATTAAAGGAGGAAAAAGAGATGGAACCCGATGGCTGTCCTGATGGTCACCACGTGGCCGGAATACCATGTGACAGTTGTTCAGTGGGAAAGAGGTGGGACCGTGGGTGGTCCACATAGCAGGAGGGTGAGAGAGTTGTAAGAATGTTGTAAGCATTTGGTAATAAACTTAGTAAATGGGTACCTACAAAATCTTTATTTATTTATAAGTTGGTAAGTTATTTTCTTAGACCCGTCCACTAATTCACCATAACAACTCAATCTTCCAACCTTCAATAAATTGCAATCACATCATGTTAATAATTTTTTATATTATTTTTATATGTCTATATTAATAATATTAATATAATGAAGTTATTTTTATCTATAATATTATTTTGGTAGAAAAACAAAGCTACAGTCAATGTTGTAGTAATATACTTTCTAAAGTCCCATTAATTCAACAATTATAATTTAAGTCCAAAACCTATATTTAATACTGACCAGATTATTAGTAAGAATTAAATTATTCTAGAACACATGTTAAACATATATAACATATTTTAATAGTTTAATCTATATTAATATATCTAGAAAAACTTAATCATTGATCTTTTTGTAATTTTAAACATAAAGTTATATCAACTATATGCTAGTTCGTCTTAAATTCTATATTAATATTTGTTACGCCTTGGCTTATCTAGGACTTGGGATAACAGAGAGAGTGCATGGTTTTGCTTGTCAACTGTTCTACCCTAATCTACCGAAGTTTGATGTGAGTATATTTCTTGTTTGTTTCCAGTATTGTTAGTAACTATTTTTGTACGATTAGTAATGTGATACCTGATTCTTGACACGTTCGTTACACGGTAACATTATGTGGATCTCTTTCATGACATATACTATTTTTTGTGCTGCTATATAGTCGTGATTCACTATGTTCATATTCTCTTGTGCTTATGACCCTTGTGTCATGAGTTGGATCCGTGTATGTTATTCGGGCGAGGAAGTACTAGTTAGATATGTGATCAATGTCGTAGTTTAGCTCGTGCTAATGCGCAATCATGAACCTCACGTATGGTTGAGCATTACTTTAGTATAGCCCGTGCTCCGTCCCAAGCCAATCATATATCTAAGGAGTATTTCTAAACACGTAGTTAGTAGTTTTCTCATGTTTTATTTTATTCATGTTGCCATTTACCCTGTTTACTCATGATTACATTTTTACCATTACCTGCTCTGTCTTGACATTAGTTGCTTGCTTATCCTGTATTCCACCTGTATTCTATGATTTATTTACTGCTTTTATAGTTGCTACCATATATTTGGAACTGCATGCAATAAATTATACTCATTCCATCTTGACTAGGTAAACATTTTTAGGTGACTAGCTATTACTACATGGTGGACCTTGTTGGGGATCGAGATGCTTTTGGAGACCAATATTAGAAGTTAGATAGTAAAGTAGCCCCTTTAGATTTGTTGTTTAGCGGGTTTGTTCCCGAATTATGATTTCAATATATTTATTTGATTTATAAACTATGTAAATGTTGTAAATGAGCAATAGATGGAAATTATGATTAAATATTGTATTTGGACTTATGATGATTTCTATTGAGGTCTAGACAGCGTTCTACCGCTGATACTGCGGTATAGGCTGGACTTGGCCAGATACTCGTATCTCAAAAAGTGGGTGCGGATCGTGCCACCAAATAATAACATCCCAATGTCTGAGTAAATGTTAGAGAGAGATCTGGTACCAAAAATCTAAATAGAGATAGTTAAGATAACTAGTGACACCGGCTAGACCTTTCGGCAATAACTCCTGAACTATTGGGTCTAAGGTTGCTGCTACTCCCTCATGTGGTCCGTAATAAGTCGTACACCAATTCTCCAAATCCACATAAAAATGCTATCTAGTCAGGATGGAACGAGTACAACTCCAACATCAGTTCCAATTAAATGACAAATACTATAAAACAGTAATAGTGAGTGTAGTACATGATGAGAATGAAGAACTAAATCATAACTGTTAGTAGCAATATAGGAAATAGATAAACATAACTATATGGCCTAGCAGGTAAGAGCAGTAAATAGATGGAGCAATAGATATACATTAGGAATATAAATGTTGACAGGAAAGAATTGTAACAACTATATGTTTTGAAGTATTAGTGTTGATATATGATCGGTTTGGGAACTTGCATAATATGATAGGGCCTAGCTAATCATACATGGGGTGTATGATTAACACTCACAATACTTGCACAATAAAGGAGGTATGATCACATTTATATCTAACACTTCCCTACCCTGATTAGTACAATGATCCAATCAGGACATGTCACATGCAAAAATTATAATATAATATCTGATCATAATACGATAACAATGCATAATATGAAGGTAACATCTTATGACTGAGGATCCAAACTATACCAATCTGCATACCATCGTGTCAGGAATCAAGTAGAACATCATTAAGTACATGGATCATAGTAAATATCAAATAATAAAAACTATCAAAGAATGTACTCGCTTGTCATCCGGTGTTGGTGAAACAAGTCGGTGTCTAAAATCACGTCCAAGTGACCTATATATAAATTATCATGTCAATTGGTGTTATTGAAATCATATACATGCTTAACTATGTTGAACTGGGATTTCTAGGTTAATTTGGGATAAACTAGGTCAATCTCTATCTTTGGGTTTCAATTTGGTTACTAGTTGGATCACTAAGTACATGGATCATATTTAGTATATATCTAGTATTGATATTATAGCTAATACTAGGTCCATACTAGGTTTCTAGGCCATATCCTATAGCTATAATATCAATACTAGGTATATACTAAATATCCAACTTATATTATACTAATATCATAGCTATATACTAGTATCATATATAGTATATAGACTTTACCCTTACCTTAACATATTACCCATTGGTATATAATACCTACAACACATCTTCAGTCCATACCTACATTTACCTATAACTAAACTCTAATACCTCACTGGTATTCCACAAAACTAACCTTACTAATACTTTATTGCTAACTAACACACTTACTAACCTATACAAACATTCCACCACATGATCAGGTGTATACCCTCAAATAGTCACCCATACACATTACTACCCACTGCCAGCACTTGGTATTTCGCTCAGTCAGGCAACTGAACTACCCTAATGTGTGTACACTAACATCACACACTGGTACACAAATTACCCTATACTTAACCCATACCCTCGTGTACTTCACTATGATTTTATTGGCACTTACCTGCAGAACTTTCTTACAGAACTCCAACACACTCACTATTTATGACTGAATACATGTATATTTCCCCCTTCTTCGAGTCGGTTATAGGCAAACCTTCCTTCCTGACTCCAGGTCTGCACAGGCCTACTAGAGCATCTCTTGCTGAACCCCCAACACTTCTACCTGCAGACCGACATCCTCCAAAAAATCTACTACTTGAACCACATTGCTGCATACCTACTCGAGCACATACACTGCTATCACTCACTGATCACTGAACATACTTCCCCCACCCTCTCTTAATTGTAATACTAGTACAACACACCTGATACTAAGTCCCAAAACCTTGCGGTCTACACTAACCCCTAAGACCCGAGCTCCTTACCTGCAAGACTGCAGAACACACTATCATAGTTCATACTTATATTTTGTGGATTGGTCTCCACTAGACTTTATTTTGTAGTAGATTCTGAGACTTTATCTATTCATTCAATTACCAATTCAGTGATATTTATGGATGAGACTAGATTATTACCTGCCTGAGATATTGTGTCTTAGCTATATTCTATAGCGTACTACGACTGGTTAAGTCTATTAAATTAGGTTCCTATACTTGTCTGTACAGCTGGCATGAGTACGTATATCTAGTCCTAGGTATTTTGGGACTGGGGCTTGACATATTTTTTGTAGTGGCCCATGCAGGTTGAGAGCATATTGTTCCGGTTAAGTCATTGTACCGAGCAAGCCTGCAACTAGGATTAGAATATAGGATCTCATCTACTTATTTGACTAACTTTCTTGATTTTGTTCCAAATTCTTTGAACTCGACTACCTTCCTTGGCCTTCGAAATTGTATTCTCTTAATTTTCTTGACATCACTATAACCATTTCCTCACCTCTCCCTATTTTAGAGGGATAAATGTACTCCTCTAATAGTTTCTTGAGGATAGGCTTCTGCCAGAATATGGAAATATTTGTTGTTAGGTTTAGAAGATAATTATTATAGCATACCTACTAAGAAAACGAACTAGAATATTGACAGCTCCCAAAATTTTAGTATACCTAAATAATTCCTAATATTCAACACCTGTAAGTTGATTGACCATTATCCCTAATTATATTTAGGTATGACTTGAGCGTAGTATAAACTACTAAAGTTAGTTAGAAATTTGACTATATTGTTTGACCCTAGTATTAAGGAACCAATAGAAATTTATTGTTGGATATTAGGACTAAAACTAACTTCCATAGTGAGATAATATATGGGAATTATAAATTTAGATTCATATCTTGGTATTAGCAGAGCAGTATATTAGGAAACCAAGAGGAATGAACCAAAACCTTAGTAGGAGCAAGGGTACCCTATCTTCAGCCTAGCAGATCCTCTAGAATTTATGATCATCACTGATTCATATTTGAGTATTCCTAAGTCACCGATAGTGCTATATTATCCAACCTTGGGTAACTATATTTCCTCTATTATAACTTCTTTGCCGTTACTTTAAATATCTAACCATTGTAAGGATTTGACTATATTCTCAAATAGTGCCAACCTAGGAGACTATCATATCCTCGCGAATATCATCTCCTCTTAGGAAATATGTTATCATCCAACTATTTATATGATTTCCTATCTTGAGTTAACCATCCACCAATTATAGATCAATTATCATAGATCTTTAAATAATTGAACATAGTAAATGATTAGAACCTTTTTTTTCCTTGACCATACCCTGAATACGGAGACTAGGATATCACCTTCTCTTAGGACACCATAATATCCACTTACGTTACTTATCCCTTCTATCAATTATAGATCCCTTGTCATGCTCTCTAATCGTTTGCGCCTAGAAAATAATTGATATCCTTCCTTGATCATACCCCGACCTAGATAACTTGCATACCATCTCCTCTTAACAAACCACGTTATCATCAAGAGCCTTATTTACTTTTATATCTTGTTTTCTCATAACCTTAACTTTGATGTTCGTTATTTTTTGCGATGACTAAAATTTTTCTTCATCTTTCAAATCGTGCCACCTTACTACTCTAATTTCAGGCCAAGTAATTTCTTTTATGATAGAATTATACTTTGATAGGATTATGGTTTGATTAATCTTAAATTCTGATTTTGTTGATAATTATTAGAACTTGATAGGTTGAGTTGTTTATTTAGGTTAGAATATAATTTTGTAATTATCCTTTAGTTCCAAATCATATAACCTTCATCAATATATCTCAATACAGATTATATTCTCCCTCACATTGTGAGCCAACAACTTCTCCATTCTCAATATTAACACCTTTTGTTCTATAAGCACTGATTATAAGTAAGAGTTAAGGACGACCATCACCTTAAATTTTTTTATAATGTACTAGGATACCGTAATAGTACCAAGATCTTTTTCTTATATACTTAATAAGAGTTTCTACTCTATTTATAAGAACAAAGCTATTTTATAGAATCTCTATAAAGCAATTACAATACTAGTTGAATCTTTGTAAGTTGGGTAGTTGTCCTAGAATTCTCTAGTTATTAAGCTACACTAATAAGGTATAATTGAACGACACCAAAATTTATGCTAGCATAAGGAGATGGTATTTGCAAAGACAGCAAAATCCTAGCAGTCTGAACCCTAATTAGTCAACCATAGACTTAGATAAAAAGTTAGTATAACAACTGTGGAGACACAAACACTGGACGAGTCTTAGATTCTTGATGAATTTGAACTATTTGTACTTTCATTCATCATAATCTCACGTACTTATATTTTGGACTATCTTGACTTATGCCGCTAATATAGCGTAGTTTTGCAAGCTTATTCTTTTATTGAGTTTGTTCATGATATATGTGTTATTGGGGACGCCTACTAATATAATGTCTAATTAGAATAGATGTATTATGGTCTGATCAACCTTAGTGCACTTGGTTCGTTCTTCGTATGACTATTTTGCATTAATTGAGATATAGTTGACTTAGATTATTAGACAAATATACTTTTCTTCTAGACAGGTCAGAGCATATCGTATTTGTTACATAACTATACTGATACGAGCCTGCGAATAGGAATATACCAAGATAGGAACTTAATCCATAATTGATTTAACAATTTTTTCATTAAATTTGATTATCTCCCTTGGCCTTCGCAATTATAATCATTTATTTCCTTTGACATCACTATCATTGTTTCTCGTCTCCCCTTATTTCGGAGAGATGAACACCCGTGCTTGGTATAAGTTAGAAATGGTTAGAAATAAATAATCCTTGGATATATTGCAATATTAGTTGCTTGTTATATTTTTAATATACTTTTGAAGATAGGGAGAAGTATATGGATATGCTAAAAGAAAACTATAGGTACATAGTTGGATTGAAAGTTTTCAAGAATAACTGATATTAGAGGAACTTATGAAAGTTCTTTTGGAAGATAAAAAAAATCTTGTGGAAACTTGAAGTTTTGATATAGTATTTTGTTCTAAGGTGGGTAGAAGTTGTAGAAATAATAAATGTCAAATTCAAATTATAGTAAATAAAATTTATATTGCAGCTGAAACTCTTAGATGGTGATTAAGAATGCAATTAAGAATTATATGATAGAGAGATATTAGTGCTTTTGTCTTAAGTTTTTTTTTGAAGAAAATTTAGAATTTCTTTAAGATTATGTGAAGAAAAAAATTAAGATATAGATTTGACTGTGAGGATAAGCGTATGGGGATTGAATTTAAATTTTATAGGATCGATTTAGAAGAAAAAAATTAATTAATTTGAGAATTCGAGTTAAAGTTTGAATTTTAAGAAATAAATTATTAATTTAGATTTTGAGAATGAAAATTTAGTTTAAAATTTGAAGACTACGAAGTTCAAAAAAAATGTAAATTTCGGAATAAGATTAGATTGAATGAGCTTTTGGTTATTTAAATTTTTGAGGAGATAATGATAGGTCAAAATTAGATTTAAATTTAGTTATTTGAATTTTAAGGCGATTATGATGTATTGAATTTAAATTTAAATTTGAAATATTAGATGAATTAAAAAAAATGAGTTTAGATTTCTAGGATAAACATGAATTTAAATAAAGAGTTAAGAATTTAAGATTATGATATGCTTGGAATTAGGTTTGAATTTTAAGGAGATTCTGATGAGTGATTTAAATTTTTATTTGAAGTAGCTTAAAATATTTAAATTTTGTGAGATTTAAAATTTGCAGCTTTTGATAAGATTTGACTTGAAATTTAAATTTAAAGATTTGAATAAAATTTGAAAGAGTAGAACAATAATAATTTTAAAAGTGAGAATTGATTCTAAGTTAAATTTGAGGAGTTTAAATCTTGAAGTGGGCAAATTTTGAAGATTTAATTTTAAATTTTTAAGTTTTGAGAATAAACAGTTGATTTTGAGGATCTTGTGAAGTCATAACCAATGATTTGACCCTATGATTATATTATATTTTTGAGTTCAAAGTTGATAAAAAATTTGTTATTGAAGATATTAAATTTCGAGGATGAAATTCTTTTAAGGTAGGTAGATTTTGAGCACCCTGAATTTTATATAGGATTATTTTGATAATTAATAATTAATTTTTTTATTTAATTTAAATATTTATTTGATAATTTATTGAACTATAGACACTTTTTGCCATGGTCTTGAGATTTTAGAACAACACTAGCCCTTACCTTCTGACCAAATTTGTATGCTAGACTTAGACAAGCCAAAATAGGTTCATGGATTGAATGTCACTCATAAATTCGCTTCGCTATGCTTTATTTTTGTCGTACAACTTTCGCGACATAAATTCTAGATATTGACAATTTGGCACTTTGTCGTTGCATAAGATTTTAATGTACAACATCAACCCTTTTTATCTAACCAACTTTACATCCATGAGACTAATTCGACCTAACATGTTCATATGAAGGGTTTTCCATTCATTTCAATCCCTACATGCTTCATAAATATCACCCGGTTCAAATCTTAGTTTAAATATCCAGTTTTTTATTTTAGAAAACCGCATCTTGCATATATTTTGTGCACTTTATTTAAATTAAAATAATTAATTATATAATAGGCCAAGGATCATTAGGTCGACCCAAGGCCGACCCCAAGGCCAATCCTTCATCCGAACACCCCCATATTAGGTCGTCTTCTACTGCTGCTTATTGCTGTTGTAAACAGAGACCAAAACCCTATTTTTCATCTATTTGAAGTCCTCTAGAACCCCATTAATTGGCGTGAAGTTTGGAGTCCGTTTGGTACTCCTTTTGGCCGTAGTGGAGAAGAAGGTCCCCACCGTAATCACGTACGCGTAAGTTTTCCAACTTCAAATCTCTTTCCTATTTTTTATGAAATAAAACTCATGTAGAACCATGTTAATATTATGTAATGATTATAAATATTTTAATGCATGCAAAACATATTTTTATGTACAAAACTACCCCTAGTTGTTGAATAATCTAAACACGGACATAGTGCATCAATAGTAGTTGTAGTTCTTTGAAAGTTGTCATATTTTTACTATGTAAAAAATTCTAAAATTTAATATATTATAATTACAGAATATTTAATGTATTATTTTATTATTTATTAATCTTTTTGATGCAAATAGGGTAGTTGCATGCATAAACTACGTAGCGTAGTTGCTAGGAATCACTAGTTGTCGTCCGTAGAGAATTTTTGCATGCAGTCGTCCGAAGAGACTTTTTGCATGCAATGATGTTGGGTTGGTTATTTTCATATATTTATAAATAATTCTAGAATTAATATTTTTTAATAATTAATAATTTAAAAATGGTTTTAAAAATGTTTAATAACTAGTAATATTCTGGTGTGTAGCTATTTGCATGTGCAACCAATGTAGAATTAATAACTAGATAATAACCTAATTTAACTAAAAAATTAGAGTCTAATTAGTGTAATAATTAATTGTTAGGTGTTCGAGATATTTCTGTGGAGAGCTCCGGACCAGACTTGTTGTGCTCGCAGTTTGGCTCGGAAGGCAAGTACACATTACTTAATTTTATTGTTCAGTTACATTATGCCTAGTTGTTATTTGTTATTTTTTTGCATGCATCTTAGAGTCGTAGACTTACCTGGTATATTGTGAAGGTACGTGGTATCTTCTGACGTGACACTTGTTCAACATGTTCACTAAGTGAGAGAGAGTGCATGGACAAGCATGTTGACTGGTCATTGATACGTGAGTTCGCATCTTGTGTTAGTAGTTGATGTTAGTTTAGTTTTTAAATTTTTATTGACGTTGTTGCATTATGCCTGTACCGCGTATACGGTTCGGATAGTACATTGGAAGAAGAGAATCTACTAGTGAGCGTATGAGATTTTTGTTTCTTACTGTGTAAATAGTGTGCCCACTAGAGATGTCTCGAGTGCATATCACATAGATGGTTTAGTTACCCTATTTATTGTTTATTGATTTACTTTTATGCATGTCGATTTCTTGTTTACTTGTTATTTTCCTCTGAGGACCTGGCACATTTTCCAGATCCAGACGAGCACTTGTACCCTATGGACTACGGAGTTGGAGATTTTACTGACGAGGAACTTAAGGGTGGAGCCACAGGAGTTTCCCTAAGCATTATGGATGATAGATTCTTAGTATCTTGGGTGTCCTTATCTAGTTAGATGGCACTTGGACTATTTTATTATTGTCTAGATGTATTTTCTTTTAGTATTCTTTTATACTTATATTTTGTGGATTGTTCTCCACTAGACTTTATTTTGTAGTGGATTTTAAGACTTTATCTATTCATTCAATTTCCTATTCGGTGATAATTGTGGATGAGACTAGATTATTACATGCCTGAGATGTTGTGTCTTAGTTATATTCTACAGCGTACTACAACTGGTTAGGTCGATTAAAATGGGTTCCTATACTTGTTTGTACAACTAGTATGAGTACATATACCTGGTCCTACATATTTTGGGACTGGGGCGTGACAAGAGATACCTTATTTTATAAAAAAGGGCTATGTTTGAACTACTCTGAAGCTGCACACATAAATACACTGTATTCCATGGAGCATGGTCTAGGATTGCACTTGCAGACACAAGTAACTACTAACTATAAAGTAAACCAGAACCTACCTAGCCAAGGTTCCTACTCCACGGTTCCAGCAAGGAGGAGGAAAAATAAACCTATCATCTTCGGCAGTATTGAATGCCCCCGATCCTTCATCCCGGAGGAGCATATGCCAGAATCCGATACCGGCAAAATATAACTTTACCGGTTCAGTGGTCAAGCCAAACACCTTATCCAAAAGATGAGGTATGATCTTAAAAGCAACCGAGGTCTGAATTTCGGCAAAGGTCGACGACTGCCCGTACGCCATAAGTCCAAGCATGTCTTAGGGTATGTTACGCTCCCACAACCCCTGAAGGTTCGGATGAAGAAGATGAGTTACACTCTCACTCTTCATAGCCTTTCTTTTGGGACTCCAACATCAGTATCGGGGATATGCTCAAGCAAATATTATCTGCCAATATGGTGTCAGTTGACCCTGAGAAAGACGACAAGGATCCACCGAAACTCTCTGAAGTAGAACTGTGGGCCCAACGCCTAGATGCATAATGGGATATACAGGTCGAACAATATTGTACTTCCCTTATCCCCAGCCAGACAATCAGGATGTACACTCTTTACGCTCTTGGTTCTTTATCCCCAACAAGGGCCTATGTACAACATATCCCCTTCTTTACAGTTTTTTGTAAAATCTATTATCTGTATCCAGGAATCCTGGATACGCAATCGATAATAGATCCTCAAAGTCTCTCCAGTGGAGAAGTCCTCAGGTCCACTTGCACACTCCCGCAGTGACCACTCAAGCCTATCTCGTTAGATGCTAGCCATGTTCACATTACCTCTGAGCTATTACCCTGACGATCTCCCCAGTGGAGCAATCCTCAGGTCTATCTTCATTCTCGGATAGACCATACCCCCCAAATCACTCCTCAGTAAGTTTCTTGGACATTGGTTCATGTCCATATTACTTCTGAACTACTATCCTAACATTCCTCCCTGGCGGAGTTTATCATGTTCATATTACCTCTGAGCAAACCTCTCGGGTCTTGGCTATCGATCATTACATCCATATTACCTCTGATATCGGTTGTCATCTTCACTTATCACCCGTACTTACCAAGGTACACCAGCGGTGTTAAGTCAATAAAATCTGCCACGTCCATATCACCTCTGACAGGGCTTGTTCCAAATATATTACTTACACTCAGATGCGCAAAAAATAATGGGTCCACAAAACCTATCACATCTGTATTACCTCTGATAGAGATTATTTTGGAACTTATTATTTGCACTCAATATTTGCAACAAATAATAGGTCCACCTAAATCCCCAGTGGGACAGTATAGACGACGACAATATTATACTACGTCTATATTACCTCTAATGCAATACCCAAAGTTTATACGGATAATTCCAGCAAAAGGGAAAAAAGTTTCTTTTTATTATTCTCCCATAAACGGGGAACACGAAAAATGGAGGGGGCAAATGGCATTTGAGGACTTACCAACGCCTCTATCAAAATAAAAAGAGAAAGAAACGACCACTGATACTACTGATCGGTGCACAACTCATTTAACGTTCTCGAAGATGAGCCACTCTGGCATCAATCTGATTTCTGACTCGGTGCTCGGCTTCTTGAGATACAGCAGCGGGACTATCAAGGTGAGCGTAAGACTGGTGCTTCTCCTCTAGCCACTTCAGAGTCTCCTCAAGGGCGGTAGAAGACTGGGCTATAGTGAGAGATTGTGCACGGATAACCTCCTGCTCTTGACGGGCCTCACGAACGTCACCCTCCAGGATCTTGAGGTTGGCCCAGAGTTGTGCAATCTTCACATGGATCTCAGCAATAGTGTGAAATAACCCATCTTCTCGAGCAAAACTAGCCGCCTCATCCGCGTCCAATGCAATACGTTGGAGTTTTAGTTTTCGGAGTTCTTGCTAAGGACCTGCCTTGGTTTGCCAATAGGAAGCCTCCACTTGTTTTATAGAGTCCAAAAGGCATTCATACTCCAGGCTACGGTCGCAGTGACGTCATCCTGTCGTACTTGTTGCATTTAGTCCAAGCGTTGCTCCTCTTCAATTAATTTCTGAAACAGCAGGTCAACCATTTACTCAGAGCCAAGGAGGGTCCTCAAAATCTATATCTGCCCTAGGGAACCATGCTTAGACCAAACAAAGGGCATCCCTCGAACCAATACATTTTGGATCCTTTGCTTCATCAATATATAGAAGCCCTGAAGGATAACTTTTAAAGTAGCCATCGTCGCATCTTCCATAGAGGGCGTCAAGGAAGCCAAAGCCGAAGGAACTACAGGCAATTTGACAACTGAATTAGCTTATGAAACAGAGGGGACAACACTCAACAAGTCAGATGGTAGAACCATATGTGTCGGACGACAGACTGCTTTCGCAGCAGCTAAACTCGGTCCTGTCAAAATTAGTGTCTGGACACCAGGCAAATTGACAAGCTTGGCCTTCACACTGGCAAGACTAAGAACGGATCCCTCTGGAGGACCGCTACCCCTAGCAACTGAGGGAGCCGCAACTTTATGTCGTCCAACTTTATCCCGCGAAAGTGACAAAGCGGTCGTCGTACCAGGCAGACTCGCAGAGGTAGAGGCTTCCCCTATACTGACTGAAACAGAAGGTTCTATCGAATGTTTTCTGCCCCTAGTAGGGGTGAGAATGGATTTCCTTTGAACTAGCCCCTCACCTCTTTATTCTTTCGTATCTTTCGTATCTTCCTCAGAGGCCATATTTACCACCCTTAGAGGAAAAGTTGAGTCTGCAGGGCCAAAACCACCTGTGACCCACCGCAACAACAAAATAGAAAACTGAAGACGAAAGATCTCATCCTGCAAGAAAAGGCGGAACAACATAGCCGAAAAACATGACGTAATTTGTGGAGCAACCTTGACAACATCCGGGTCATCTATTGAGATGTGGGGAGTAGCCGGTTCTACCAGCTCTCCCTCGAGGATATGCCCGCCTAAATTCTCAGGGACATGCTCCCCAGTCGCAACCTCAGAATCAGGAGACATCTACTCTTCTCATCGCTCTGCATAAGAGACCCTAGGAGTCTCAGACCGCCGAGGGTGGCCCTTCTCCCCTATGGCTGCAAGGTTCCAAACATACTAGAAGAAATATGTTCATATAGAGGAGTCATAAGAATTACATTAAGAGGTCTTACAGGCACCGCTATCGCATCTAAGACGGGACCGGTCCAAAAACTACCAACGCACTAGGTCCTACCTCATCTCTTACATCCTCTGCATGAGGACGGCACTCTTCTATAAGCCCCGCCTCCGGAACCTCCTCAACTCGCGCTCGCTTGGCATGACTCGGGTGGTGGGCCACAATCGTCTTGTGCTTAGGGGCAGGAGGCCCATCAGAAAGAGTCTCCTCATCAGTCGACGGGTCTGAGTCAACAAGCAAAGGTCGGGCCATGCCCTTACCCTTCTTGGGCGTTCGTCGACCTTTCAAAGACGAATGCATGAAAATAGTGCCCGTCAGGTAGCTTGTCCCTGGATCACAGTCAGCGGTGGAGCATTGACCTTGCAGTAGAAACTCCCCACAGCAAACAGCATGTTCGGCACGACACCAGCCACCGCCAACCAAAACTCTGCTTGTGTTCCGACGATGACGTAGTAGCTCCACGCACAATTACCATCAAGAAGATTACCGCAATACCCAAAGAAAGCACTAGGATTACCCAACAGAAGTTGGCAGTACCCGAATTGACGAGCAAACTGACTGGGGAGATAGGGCTCTAGATAGACGTCAGCTCGATATTGATACACCAATTGGGAAGGACGGATAGCAAGGAGCCAGTGGTAAAGTTTTGCCGACAGCGGGTGATCAGCAGCCCTACTGTCTCGATGAGTAACACTCCATTCTCCTACAATAAATTCAAGGAGAGTGCTAAAGAACGTCCAACCATTCAGATAAGTAAGTTCCTTCCTATAAGAGGGAACATCCTCGCACTTTCACTTCTTCCCCTGGTAACGGCGGATAACAACATCCCCCTCCAACATTCCTCCTTGGGTGCTTGGGCGCATTAAGAACTGATGGTGTAGTAAAAGCCAACCCATCAAGTAGTGATAGGGTAACTCCATTTTATTGAACTCTCCAACCCCTTTGTGGTGCTTTACCTTGGAGGCAAAATATCGGAGGTCGCGATGGATGCAACATACCATCGCAGGTAGTAACGCAAGAGGGTAGCCAAAATCTAGACGCACGGCCGGGAGAATAAGATTATGACTGATTCTCTCAATCGAGCCTGAACTCCCTGCGAACATGCAGCTGCATAGCCAGATCATCAAGTATTCTGCTAGCAGCGCCTTCTTAAATAGCTCGTAGGTGTCCATGAAGAAGTAACTCAACTCCACACTCTCGGCAGACGGGTCACGAACGATAGACGCTTCTCGATATTGTTGGATCAAATCCACGATAGCCTCATAGGATTGCGGCCCACGAACATAAACTTCGTCCGACTCGGGCTCCTACATGAAAAGATAGTGCATCCAGATAGTAATATGATGGATGTCCCCTTCGGACGGCTACTCCCTTTTATATATTCTCTGGTAGATACAATAATGGCAAAATAGCTCTGCATATACTTCCATGAGCTCTGGATCCTCCTTTTCGAGGTCCCCCAATTTGTCGTTACTCGGAGCATATTCCTCGTAAGGCACTTTGCCCCAGGGAAGCTTCGACACCGAATGCATCACATGTAAAGCATGCCCCATCTCACTACCGGGCGTAAAGAAAGTTCCCGTGGCAGTTGTACATCTCCATCAAAGTGATAAAGAGATAATGTCATGCCCCAGTCCCAAAATACGTAGGACTAGGAATACGTAAGCATGCCAGCCGTATGTATATGGAGACTCCAATATATGGAAACCATAACACATACGTACACTGTATTGTGAATAATAATTCACAAGTGGTATATAATTTTCATAAGTCACAGGGCATAACTAAATCTCATCCACAAAAATCATAAAGAAATAAATAATCAAATATGTCAATGAACCAAATATGAACTAGTTGAGAAGAACTAATAGTTGGATGGAGACAAATCCACTACCAAACTAGAACATAAAGGTAAATATAATAAGTACATCATCTAATGATTAGAGAGGCTCGAAGGGAAGACCTCCTCGAAAGATAACGAAGTAGCAAGTCTGGATCCGTGCTCCTGCGAATAGTCATGATCGTCTACACCTGGAAAGGGACCAGGTACTCAGAGCGACGTAACAAGATACATAGAAGCATGCCAATTGAATACAGTAAAACGTGCATAATAGAAAAAAATACAAGTACGCTGTTCTAGAGATCTATATAAAAATGCATAATGAGGACAACTTTTCAACGTATGGACATGTGTAGGCTACTCTAATACACACGCTATCTCATAACTCATGAATACTCAAACGTACATGTACTATTATTTGACATACCTCGAGGGTAGCCACCATCATAACACCAAATCGACATATCTCGAGGGTAGCAACCATCGCGACACAAATACCGTAGTGCGTCTAGTTACTACGGTTTACCAAAGTGGGTAGCCCATACACCTACTAACTGTCCTCCCCTTCCATAATACTATGTGTCAAGTGTGTGTCAACAAATATAATATATAATTTAGACTGAAAAGAAAATATATATAAAACACATATAATGAATATATAAAAATATGACAAGCATGCAAAGTACTGTAAGCAATTTGGCAAGGTATACTTGCCTGGTGTCTGATCAAAGTTTAGAAAATATTCTGGCTGCAAACACGTTAAGTCATAAGGGATCAAAAACTATGGCCTCCGAAAGAACGTCTCCGGATGCTGAAATAAACATCACCAACGTTCCCGAACTAAGCAAGATAGTCAGAAAAGTCTACTCTTTCGTCCAATTTGGACACAGGGGCAAAACGGTAATTTTGGGTTAAAGCGGGGTCCATGTGTGGCCCTCTTTGCACCGAAATGCATGTCATGGGTAAAGGTCTCTAAATAGGATAAATTATAGGTCAAACAAATCCTAAATGACGATGCGAACTCAACGGTATGTCCAATTTTGGATTCCGATGAGCCGATCACAAATTCGCCCTTCAAGTCAAACCGTACGACCTGCGAATAGGCGGCTCAGTCAACGCTAAAAGCTCAGTTTTTTAAGCTGATATAACAAAGTACATAAACTAGGATATAAATCGATCAGAGATGTGTCTCGAAATCGCATGAAACTTGGGTCACAGGACCATCGTGATACCATGAATCCAATGGCATAAGTTTTGTCACATTCTGACGAGCGTACACAAAGTAGGATGGTTGTTTGCAAAAGTCATTATACGAGAACTTTTTACGAATACGGGTTGATTCTGACACGCACACACGTCTGAATCAACTTCCGTAAAATTCTACACATCAGGATATACCATACGCGTCTTTTTGTGCAATTGGTACGTGACGAGGCGGTCCCGTTTGGTGGGGCGCACTCCGTATCATAATTTTTTTTTTTTGAAATGCCAAGTTTTTGGTCATTTTAGAGGTCGAATAATTTAACAAATAAAATAAACTAATTAAAACTAAAAGAACAGTAAAATTCTTGGTTATATTGAGAAAAAAAATCTTTCAATTAGATTTTGAAAATATTAAACGGGTTGGTGGCAAATTGGGCATGAACATGGGGGTTTGGGTCAAATTTCTGGACTGTTCTTGGACAGTTTTTCGCCCGACTTCTGATTGATTTTTTGACCAATCCGGGATACGAAAACTTGTCCCGCTTGGAGGGAATCCTAGAGGGTTAGGTTGTGAATGTATACGGACAAACCTCTCGAAAAAGGAATGAGAGATGGGGAAGATACACCACCTTGAAGTAAGGGTCATTGTTGCCTGTGTTACCATGGCTGTGCACACGTGTGCGATGTCTGTCCGCGCGCAGGTGGCCCGCAGCTGCTGCGGCGGTGGTCGCCAGCCAGTGTATGGCGGTCAGGGGGTGTTGACGACGCCTAGGGGAGGAGGAGAGGAGAGATTAGGGTTAGGGTTTGAGTTTAGGTTTTGTATATATATATATATATATATATATATATATATATATATATATATATATATATATATATATATATATAGAGAGAGAGAGAGAGAGAGAGAGATAGGGGAGAGGTCTGTGGGTTCAGGTGTTGGGTTGGCTTGGGTTAGGAAATAGGTTTTATATTTTTCTTTCTTTTCTTTTTCATTTCTTTTGTTTTTCTTTTCCTTTTTATTCTATTTTCATCATCATCATCATCATCATCATCATCATCATCATCATTATTATTAATATTATTAATATTATTTTCTTTTCTTATTAATAACTATATATTTATTTACATATATAGATGAGATTATAAAAAAAATCCAAAAAGAATATTTGCACACAAAATAAATTCTAAAATTTTTTACTTTGTGAAGCTTTAATAAAATACTACAACCAAAATATTTTATAAAATATTTTGTAATTAATAATTAGATATTTATCTAGTTATAATAAATCAAATAACTGTATTATTTTATTAATTAAGTAAATAACTAAATGGATATCCAACAAAATAGGATAATAGTAAAAATATGAAAATCTTACAAAAAAGGAAATTGCATAATTTGGTATGAAGAATTATGGGATGCTAATTGTAGAAAGTTGGGATTGAAAAATAACCACAAATAAATTATATATATATAAAATATATAATTATTTAACATAAGAATCTATGGTTGTTATACTAAGGTCATACTAATGCTAATGGATCGAATTTTGTGCCACGAAAGGATCCCACAGGTAGTGTCTCTTGTGTAGGCTACTTCCTATGAAGGATGATATAGATTTTGGGAATATCCTATATCATTAATGTACAAACTATGGTGAAGTATCCTAATGAAATCATTAGAATTTAATTTATTTGAAAAATAATCTAAAACAAATACAAGAAATATAAAATACACACAAAATACCTATTTTGGGGGAGGGGGTTTACAATCTATCGAACTTACAAGAATTTTGTCCTCGAAATTAAAAATAAGGCATGATTGGCTAAATCCTTCATAATCGTATATAAGGCAAGTCAATCACAATCTCTTCCAAAAATTTAGATAACAAAATCTATTCAAATCTATCGCAATCACTTCAAAATTAAAATAACCACTGTTTAAATCAAAATTTAACCTATCGTAATCTCTTCTCGATTTTCAAATCATCAACATCCAAATTTAAGTCAAATCTATGTGATATCTTCAAGATTTAAATAACCCACATCAAATTTTACATCACGATTTTCAACTATCATAATCTCCTCTAGATTTTAAATAATAAACAACTCTAATCAAATCTTATTCCTATTTTCAACTTAAGAATTTCGTACTCTTCAAATTTTAAATTCAATTTCTATCCTCAATATTTCAAATATGTGATCCAACAATCAAAATTTAACTTTTAATTTAAATCATCAAAATATAAAATTTTGAATTCAATCCATCAATGTTCATGTTTAGAGTTCTATTTTTTTTACCCTCAAAATTTAAACCATTGATTCAATCTCCAATATTCAAAATTTAAATCATGTGCTCAAATTATAAATATTTGGTCCACAATATCAAAATTTTAGAATTTATTCTATAAGACATTCTTATCTTTAAAGTTAAATCCTCATCATCTAAATCATTCTTCTAAAAATTCTCAAAATTAAAATGACTTAAATCTCTCAATCTAATCTTACTTGATCACAATCTAAAAAAAAATTATCTCAAGTTGATAATGCAACTCCTACCCAACTTAGAATTTACCGATCTATCACATAAGACTATACCTTTAATAAAGACTTCAACAATTTATTTAATCATGTTATTCAATATATCCTCAAAAATTTTAACACCAAATATATCACATGTGATATGCCCTTAATTACAAAAGATAGTCACAAAGTATGTGATTGGCCTATAGGGTATATCTAGTACTCTCTGTGTATCAAACTTATACCAAGCACGAGCGTTCGCCTTTCTGAAATAGGAGAAGACGAAAAATAATAATAAAAAATTTAAGGAGGAGGTGATAGAACACAAGTACGGGGTTCAAAGCGATTAAAGAATTCAAAAGAGAGTTGTCAAGGCAGTTATGGATTAAAATCTTATTTTGATATAATATGCTCGGAACTATCTAGAGGGCAAGTATATTCGTCTAATTGGCTAAGTCAACTATATCTCGATCCAAAAAAAACTAGTCGTATGAAGAGCGAACCAAAAAGTTGATCAGAGTGTAATACACTGATTCTAATTGGACAATGTATTAGTATGGTTGATCAGACCCCAATAACATATATGTCATGAACAAGCTCGATAAATGATAAGCTTGCAAAACTAGGTTATAATAGCAGCATAAGTCAAGGTAGTCCAAGAATAAAAGTACGTGAGATTATGATGAATAAAGGTACGAATAGTTTTCTGCGCATGAAACACTTGCACCTAGAATCACGCTTGAGAAGGAATACAGTAGTGGAGACAATTAAATCAAGGATAAGGTGTTAATGAGGTGAAGGGTAACCACTACTACTTGTGAAACCCATAAGGTTCATGGGCAGGGTATCTATCTAAAAGACCAATCCATAGTTGCTAGCCATCATATTATATAAGCTTCTATATCTAGCCATACTTCTAAAATCCTATGCCATAAAGGAGAATCATGCTCATGTTATGGTAGTGTTAACAGTAAGGTCATACCTGTATCTATGGCTTCTGTGTTTGTACCCCTACCATTCCTATACTAATACATGCTTAAGTATCTGGTTGGCCAATTAGGGTATGGGCCTCTAAAACTCTACGATCTAGGTAATCCTATCCTCTTACACTAGCTTATATTCAGTGTCATTAAATTATACTTCATTAATGGATCATAAGGACTATGGGATGCTGGGTTGTGAGACATGTTAACCAACTTACAAGAACTCAACTAATAGTGTATTAAACAATAGAGTGTATATACCTAGTACAAGTCACATTCCTAACCCCTATCAAGCACGAAAGAAAAGATAAGATTGACGTTAGGAAATGATCAAGCAAGATGCAATGCACGTTAAGAATGCGAAACAAAATCAAGGGAGATGATTAAATAAGTGGATGAGATCCTATACTCTAATCTTATGCGCAGGGTTGCTCGGTACAGTAATGTAATCGAGATAATATGCTCTCGACCTGCATGGGCCACCAAAAAAATATGTCACACCCCAGTCCCAAAATACGTAAGACTAGGAATATGTACGCATGTCAGCCGTATGTATATGGAGACTCCAATATATAAAACTATAACACATACGTACGATGTATTATGAAAAATAATTCATAAGTGGTATATAATTTTCACAAGTTGCATGGCATAACTAAATCTCATCCACAAAAATTATAAAGAAATAAATGATCAAATATGTCAATGAACCAAATATGAACTAGTCGAGAAGAACTAATAGTTGGATGGAGACAAATCTACTACCAAACTAGAATATAAAGGTAAATATAATAAGTACATCATCTAATGATCAGAGAGGCTCGAAGGGAAGACCTCCTCGAAAGATAACGAAGTAGCAAGTCCAGATCCGTGCTCCTGCGAATAGTCATGATCGTCTACACCTGGAAAGGGAGCAGGTCCTCAGAGGGACGTAATAAGATACATAGAAGCATACCAATTAAATACAGTAAAACATGCATAATAGACAAAAAATATACAAGTACGCTGTACTAGACAATCTATATAAAAATACATAATGAGGACAACTTTTCAACATATGGGCATGTGTAGGCTACTCTAATACACACGCTATCTCATAACTCATGAATACTCAAACGTACATGTACTATTAATCAACATACCTCGAGAGTAGCGACCATCGTAACACCAAATTGACATACCTCGAAGGTAGCGACCACCGCGATACAAATACCGTAGTACGTCTAGTTACTAAGGTTTACCAAAGCGGGTAGCCCATACGCCTACTGACTGTCCTCCCCTCCCATGATACTATGTGTCAAGTGTGTGTCAACAAATATAATATATAATTTAGACTGAAAAGAAAATATATAAAAACACATATAATGAATATATAAAAATATGATAAGCATGCAAAGTACTGTAAGCAATTTGGCAAGGTATACTTGCCTAGTGTCCGATCAAAGTTTAGAAAATATTCTGGCTGCAAAAACGTCAAGTCACAAGGGATCAGAAACTATGGCCTCCGTATGAATATCTCCAGATAGTGAAATAAATATTACCAACGTTCCCGGAATAAGCGAGATAGTCAAAAAGTCGACCCTTTCATCCAATTTGGACACAGGGGCAAAACAGTAATTTCGAATCAAACCGGGGTTCATGTGTGGCCCACTTTATACCAAAATACGTGTCATAGGTAAAGGTCTCCAAATGAGACAAATTATAGGTCAGATAAATCCTAAACGATGATACAAACTTAACGGTATGTCCAATTTTGGATCCCGATGAGCCGATAACAAATTTGCCCTTCAAGTCAAACTGTGGGACCCGCGAATAGACGGCTCAGTCAATTGTCTCAGAATTGCGTGAAACTTGGGTCACAAGACCAGCGTGATACTATGAATCCAATGGCGTAAGTTTTATCGCATTCCGACGAGCATAAACAAAGTAGGATGGTTATTTGTAAAAGTCGTGATACAGGAACTTTTTATGGATACGGGTTGATTTCGATGGGCACACACGTCTGAATCAACTTTCGAGAAAGCCCACACATCAGGCTATACCATACGCGTCTTTCGGTATAATTGGTATGCGATGAGGTAGTCTCGTTTGGCGGGGTGCACTCCGTATCACAAAATTTTATTTTAAAATGCCGAATAATTTATCAAATAAAACAAACTAATAAAAACTAAAAGAACAGTAAAATTCTTGGTTATATTGAGAAGAAAACCTTTCAATTAGATTTTGAAAATATTAAACGGGTTGGTGGCAAATTGGACATGAACATGGGGGTTTGGGTCAAATTTTTGGACTGTTCTTGGACAGTTTTTCGCCCAACTTTCGGTCATTTTTTGACCAATCCGGGACACAAAAACTCGTCCCGTTTGGAGGGAATCCTAGAGGGTTAGGTTGTGAACGTATACTGACAAACCTCTCGCAAAAAGAATAAGAGATGGGGAAGATACATCACCTTGAAGTAGGTGTCGTTGTTACCTCTGTTACCGCAGCTGTGCACACGCATGCGCTGTCTGTCCGTGTGCGGGCGGCCCGCGGCTCCTGAGACGGCGGTCGCCGACCGGTGTGCGACGGTTAGGGGGTGTCGACGGCGGCCGGGGGAGGAGGAGAGGAGAGATTAGGGTTAGGGTTTGAGTTTGAGTTTTGGTTATATATATATATATATATATATATATATATATATATATATATATATAGACAAGGAGTGGGGAGAGGTCTGCGGGTTCAGGTGTTGGGTTGGGTTAGGAAATAGGTTTTATATTTTTCTTTCTTTTCTTTTCTTTTCTTTTCTTTTTCTTTTCCTTTTCCTTTTCCTTTTATTTTTATTATTATTATTATGATTATTATTATTATTATTTTCTTTTCTTATTAATAACTATATATTTATTTATATATATATATTTACATATATATATGAGGTTATAAAAAATCCAAATAGAATATTTGCACACAAAATAAATCCTAAAAAATTTTACTTTATAAAGCTTTAATAAAATACTACACCCAAAATATTTTATAAAATATTTTTTAATTAATAATTAGATATTTATCTAGTTATAATAAATCAAATAAATTTATTAGCCAATTAATTAAGTAAATAACTAAATGAATATCCAATAAACTAGGATAATAGTAAATAATATGCAAATCTTACAAAAAGGAAAATTGCCTAATTTGGCTTGAAAAATTATGGGATGCTAATTGTAGAAAGTTGGGATTGAAAAATAACCATAAATAAATTATATATATAAAAAATATCTAATTATTTAACACAAGAATCTATGGTTGTGACACTAAGGTCATACTAATGCTAATGGATCAAATTTTGTGCCACGAAAGGGTCCCACATGTAGTGTCTCCGGTGTAGGCTACTTCCTATGAAGGACGATACAGATTTTGGGGCTATCCAATATCATTAATGTCCAAACCACGGTGAAGTGTCCTAATAAAATCATTGGGTTTTAATTGATTTAAAAAATAATCTAAAACAAATACAAGAAATACAAAATACACATAAAATATCTATTTTGGGGGGAGGGGGTTTACAGACAATGATTCGTCTGCAGGCCATAACAGGTAGCCCTCATATCATAAAAGAGGTTGTCATCATGTAATTCCCGCTTATAGCGCTTCATCACCCATCGGGTCAGCCAACACCACGAGGGGCTGTAATGGGCCCAGCCAAGAGTCCTTAATTGAGTATAAGGATAATTCTATTTCTTGGCCACTTGGTGGAGGAACGTATCTCCAGCTTAAGCGTCAAGGTTTGGCCCCAAGTCGCTCCTGACAACCCCTGATGCCAACCCGAGAGAAGAGTAGGAAGGCGACTCCTTATGACAAGAGAAAGTCTCCTTGCACAAATTTGGTCAGTGCCAGATGTTACCAATAAGGCCCCCCCCCAGTGGTTCAAGCGTCAAGTTCCAGCCCATCACCCTCCGGCTCATTACTACGTGGAAGTCCGACAGAGGCATATGACACTTGAAAGAGGGCAACAACATCTTTGCCCCGCAATGAGTGAAAGTCCAGTTCTCCTTGGACTTCCCCAGGACTGAAGCAGAGGTGGTTATCGCATCCCCAAAAAGAAAGAAGGATTTCTTGAAAAAGAGATCATGCCCGGCAATACTTTTTCCTACGTTCATCTAGCTTTGAAGGTAAAACTCACTTTGGACGACAATCATCTTTTGCCTCTCGGACAAGAAACCCCAATCTAGTTGGATTTGCACGAAGGCGGTCAAATATGTAAAGTTTATACTCAATGGGACCTGCTCAGGGTTGAGAATCAACTCACCATAAAGAGTTGCGGGCAAGCTCACTACAAAGAACATAAAAGAAAGCACAAATTAGCATATATGCCGAAACAAAAAGCTATACGTGTCATCAACACAAGGAGCAGACTAGATCTGCACAAGGCAGGGTTATCACTCATGCGACAGACCCACGGACTACGCATCACATAATTACACATCCATGTGATAGGTCATGTCAAAAGTCTGCGCACTCAAGCGACAAGACTCGGGAAAAGGCCCCGCATGTCTCTTTATCTATGCGATGGACCATATAAGCAATGTCTCAAGGTTTTCATTTGTCATCTTCTCTAAAGGGAACCCTACCTTTGACATGATTTTGCACATCAGAAGGAATCTTCAGGGAGCCGCCCTCGGAGGCAGGAGCCTTCCCCCTTCCTATGCCCCTCTTCTTGGGGACCGAAGCCTCGGTAGCTAGGCCCTTGCCCTTAGCAGTCATGGAAGAAGAAGCAGCTCGAGAAGCCATGGCAGTCATTGACAAAGAATACAAGAAAAATCATAACAATGAAAGAAGAAATTAGTAAAGAGTCTCTCTCTTTTTTGACTTCTCCTCTTTTATAGCTCGAGCCACCTTGATCCACGTGGAAACCTAGGATGAGAATGGCGCTCAAATTCTCGATCTGCTGTAACCCAGGAGTAAACTGTCGCCTCGGGCTTCACGTTATGAGATGGCTTAGGATCCCAAGAAATCTCCCAAAGGATCGAATCGAATCCTGCAATTGATGCTGAAGTAACAGCCTGGAAGCACTCATCCATGCGGCCCATGACCAAGCGGTCCCAGTGTCCATGCGACACAATATCCATGCGACCAAAAGTGCTTTTTCTACCATGCTTCTTATTCAAAGACCAAGCGGTCCCAGTGTCCTATAAAAGCATAAAAAATATGCATCCATACGTCTAATAGCTATGTACCCCAAAGTAAAAACTAGGCCACAAAGTCACCCTGTGGCCTAAAAAGGCAACATTCATGCGTCCCAATCAGCCAAAGCAGTTTTGGCCGCAGATGGACCTGACATGTCATCATAGCAACAAGAACATCTCTGACACAAAATCCTGACAAAGGATTTTCTAGATGCTTCAAAAGACGTGAATACACTAAACGACAGAAGTCTTACGTCAGCATAGAACTTCACTCTCGACGGATGTACAGTGCCACGTATACACCACAACTAGCCCCATGCGTTCCAGACTTCATACGGTCTAATGCTTCTCTGGTCCCATGCGTCCCAGACTCCATACGACCCCATGCGTCTCTGGCTCCATTCATCCTAGACTTCATGCGATCCCATACATCTCTGGCCCCATGCGTCCCAGACTCTATGCGGCCCCATACGTATCTGGCCCCGTGCGTCCCAAACTCTATGCGTCCTATGCGTCTTGACCCCATGCATCCCAGAATCTATGCATTCTATGTGTCTCTGTCCCCAAGCATCCTAGACTCCATGCGTTCCATGCGTCTCTGGCCGTATGTGTTTCAGACTCTATGAAGACCAAATCTTGCTCTTACGATAAGAGTAATTCTCTCCAACCAATTGCGGACTATGTGTCAAGATGACCAAGTCATGCCCACAAAGGACGAGAACCGTCTAGGTCTTTAGTAAGGGAAAATCTTAACAAGTGCCCACATGGCAACTTAGCCTGCTTACGGTTACAGTTGCACCCTATTCAGGAGGCACACGTGGCATCCTCTAGCATCCGTGCGGTCCAACATATGCGCATCCAAAGATGACTATATATACTAGAGTGGAATACCCAAAAGGAGGAAAGACAAAGAGGGGTCGCCCAACACAGAGAGAGAGAGCATACCGAGACGAAAAAAAATTGAACATAAGCTTCCTCACCCTGCGTCGGATCGTCAACGGAGTAAAGGAGCTACCATAGCGCTCCTTGTCTATCGTCATACCCCAAAATCAAAAATTTGTACTTAGATTATCTGTCTAGGACCTCTTTGTACTTTCTTCAGTTTGTTATTAAAGCAATCAATTTTAATGGCGAACACTGACCATTCGCTGCCAATGATCAGACATCCGGACATTCAAGCGGTGATCGAGAGTAGGGTTTCACCCTAACATTTTACTCTGTAAAGAAGATGACTTCCACATGCATATGCGCCTTGAACATAGAGACACAAGTACACAGTCTCGCACATGGATGAGAAATCATCGTGAATATACGCGGATGAAACACATTGCTAATGCGCATGGTCATTGCTGCAAAGCTTTATCATGAATATGCGCTGATCGCAAAAATTTCTATTATGCTCATGGATGCATCTATCTTCGAATGTTCATCATGAACATACACAAGAAATATATGCCCGACTGCTTCCCGCATGGATGTGGGTTATCTCTCAGAGGAACTGTATCGTGACCATGCACAACAGTCGCTGTGCGCATAAGTCCAGAATACTTGTCTGTGCGTATGAGATGATCTGCACATAGACAAGTCATTTTTGACTTAGAAAATTCTAGAATAACTGAAAGTTGTGCGCATGACTTCGTCTGCACATGAACGACTATGCGCTTGGCTCCTTATGCGCATTGGGCTTTCTTCTTTGTAATTTTCCTTAGGGTATTTTTAAATAACATAGATATAAAATGATATGTTCTAATAACTCGTTCTTCTTCAATAATGCAGTATCACTGTCCGTGGCTCCACTGGGCGAGACTCTGTTTGGCTCAGTTAAAGGGATGATAGACACTAATTTTATAGATGACGTGGTCGATACTGTCACCATCCAGATAAACAAGGACCAGTGACAGGGTAGGCAAAAAATGACAGCCGAGCAGGACAAAATCTTTCTTATGCTGTGATGAACAATAAGAAAATCCTCGGTGAAGGCAGCCAGACCTACAAGAAGCCTGCATTCTTGTTTGGTGATGATTTGACCATAATAACATCTGAAATCATGAAGTTGAAGCAGAAGTGGTTCTTCAAGTTCAATGACAAAATGATGCACGTGTGTAGAAGAATAAAAAGTGTTCCTTAGATAGATGGTGCAGTTTTCTACAAATAAATCCAACAAGTAGAAGAATGGTGCACTTTCTACTTGTTCCAGAAGAAAGATGCATATTTTCTTACTTTGGCACACTTTTCATTAATTTCAGAGGATGGTGCACTATTTAGATAGTAGAAAAGTGGCGCACTTTTTTAATGTTATAAAAGACGGTGCATAAACGATCTTCTCTCTCTCAATATTTAATGCATCAGACTTACAACTGACAGATGCAAAAACTGAAGCGTTAGAGGTCATCATTACAGCGGAGCTACTGTACGCAGACCCAGGTTTTTGTTTAGTGACCCAACCGCAATACAATTCTCTTCAAAAGTGCGTCGTAGTGCCATTCTCTTTATAAGTGTGCCGCAATGCCAATCTCTTCAAAAGTGCATTGCAATACCATTCTCTTCAAAAGTGCACAGCAGTGCCATTCCTTCAAAAGTTCTCTGCAGTGCCAACTCCTTCAAAAATGTACCACAGTGCTAACTCCCTCAAAAATACGTCATAGTGCCAATCTTATTAAAAATGCGTCATTCTCCAGACGACTTCAAAGTGCGCATACTATCATAACCGATAGTGAGAAATTATGAATGCATATCTTATATGTCATACTTCTCATGAAAAGTGTACAAATAACTATCCCCCACGACCCGTGCTTTCTGTCACGACCCACACCCGATGAAGGGGCACGAGTACTTGGGTACGTCCAGCTTATGCTGGAGCATCGGTGGTAGAATATTGTCTAGGTCAACTATACTAACTAATAATCTCATAAATAATGTATAATCCTCCAATAATATCTCAACTCCAAGAAGAGAGTAATAAACTTAATTCAACATAATACTCAATCACAATTCTATAGCACGATAAGATATCAAAGAAGTCTAACATAACTATATAGTCAAAAAAATATATAACAACAACAATAGCAACAATATCCAAATCTCAAACTATATGCCGAAAATAAATCCGGTACTAAAATGCTAAAGAGAACTAACTATGCTAACTAATGAATTCGGCTAAATCTTCCGACAGTCAATCCAGAACTAGTGGGTCCATGTCTGCACCATCTATAGGTCGAGGTCCGTAGTATGTCGGACACCAATCTCCTGGATCCTCTGAAAAATATTTTCTAGTCAGGAATAGAGCGAAGTACATCTCTAACGGCACTTCTAATCAATAATATAAACTATGTAACAGTAAATATATGTGAATATATAAGATGCATCATATAGATACAAGAGATATACTATAAAGAAAATACTAAAATAAATACAAGAATGAACAATATGGCAATGAACAAGAATACTAATGGCTAAGTGAGTGAGTACCAGCTTTAACATATGATCGACTTGGAAACTTGCTACAAGATTAATGGCATAGCTAATCATACGTGCAGTATATGATTAACACTATTTAATGAACAAGACTTGATACAAGGAGGGTATGATCTTATATCTATACTACATACTCCCCACCCCCGACTGGTATAGTGGATCCAACCATGGTACGTCATGGCAAGGGATTCTAGGAAGGTAGCAAGTCTCCCCGAGAATCAGTATCTGTACATGTACAAGAAGAACAAGGAAATAAGGCTTGCCCAAGATACACCATATATACCAAGGAATAATATCTCATGACGAGATCCGGATATACTAATTCGTATAACCATCGTGTCAAAAAATCAAGGATATCTATACTTGATACAAGAGACATAGAGGATATCATAAATGAGAAACTATTAGAGAATATACTCGCATGTGGTCCAGAGCAATGAATGTCAAACTGTGTCTGAACTAGTATCACATAGACCTATATATGGAATATTGCATTAATACAAGATTTTGGAATAAAATAAGTTAAACTAGTCAACTTCTAGGTCATAAAGTTATTTCTAAGTCAAAACAGTTAAACTAGGTCAACTCTTTGTCAAACTAGTCAAACTTGGTCAAACTAGCTATTTATAGGTTGTATGAGTCTAACTCTAGGATACTAGGTCCACACATTATGAAACTAGGCCACATTAGCTATTCTAAGATACTAAGAAAACCAACAAGATACCATATCCTAAGATACGCAAGTTATTAGATATAAAAATACTAATATATATATATATATATATATATATATATATATATATATATATATATATATATATATATATATATATACAAGATAATACATATATTATCTAAGCTAATTAATGCAAATCGGATACCTTGGCTTTGAACTAATGCGGTATCGCACCACCTATACGAGCATCTTGATACTCGAAACCAATACCTCGAATATCGATCAATACCTTGGCATTACGTTGGTGTCCCAAGGTAATTCAAATCTTAATATATAGCTCACTACCCAATACTAAACTATAACTAACATACTAAACTATTACATACTACTAATTACCTAATACTAATAATATATAATACAATATTACATACTAACTTACCAACAATACTTATATACAATACCTACATATTAATCTACTTAATCTAACAAGTATGTATATAACTAACTATTAGCTAATAATGCAATATTACTATGATACTACTAATCTACTTAACATACTACACTTATATACAATACTTATATATAACATACAACACTTATATACAATACTACATATAGCTACTAATCTATTACAATACTACTACCTACCTAACATTAACAATACATATATATACTACCTACTAATCTTATCATCAATACTCAAATACATATATACATTGTCACAATCTGCACCCAGAATTTGGGCATGAGTCATGGGTACGTCCAGCCTATGCCGCTGTATCGGCGGTAGAACGCTGTCTAGGCCTCAAATATACTAAACATAACTCACAACCTGTCAATGATATCAACTCCATAAGGAGGACAATGAAATAAACATCTCTCAATAGCTCATAATGTATACTCAATCACAATAACTATAAGAATATAAATGGCACGATGAAAGATAAGAAGTAATGACATAAGTCAAACACAAAGTCTCAATAGAGATAAACTATAGTCTAGCTGTCCAACATAAATAGTCTCCACAAGTCTCAAATTAAACTCAACATAAGTCTCGACATAAACTCAAAATAAACCTCAAATGCATAAAATAAATATTGTCTAATTAGCTGCAGGTAGTATCTCCTCTAAAGGAAGGGACTCCTCTAAGATCTCTGGTATGTAGTCTCCATCTATACCTGGTCCATAGTGTGTAGGACAGAAGTTCTCAAGATCCTCTGAAAAAATATATCCAGTCAGGATTGGAGCAAAGTACAAGTACTAACAGCAGTTCCATGTATATTGACAAAAACTATAATACAGTGTAAAGAAATACAAGATTGATATAGATATTGGAAATAAGAAATACTGGAGATAATAAAATACTAGAAATAGAAGTACTGGAGCATATATCATCATTAATAGTACAACTAGCAATGAACAGAAATACAAGTGCATGCTAGAAAAATGAACTAGAATATAAGTGGATACTAGAACTATAAACTGGAAATACATGTCTAGAATATCTAGCTAAGTGTGTGAAACATCAGCATATCATGTGATCAGCTTGGGACTGATCAGGCTTGTTACATATGATTAGCTATGATTCATGTAAGGTCGGGCTAACCTTCCAGTTAGCTATGATACAAGCAATAGTCAGTCTAATCATACATGACAGGCTATGAGGCATGTAATGGTCAGGCTGTACCGACGTGAGGTATAGCTGAGCTATGATTCATGTAGAGTTGGGTATGATCACATAATCTACTAATATCTTCCCGTCCCCAGCTAGCACGATGGATCCCAATCACAACTCCTCATGACCAGTCTCGATAATGACAACTCTTGTATACATAGTATCAGAATCATGTACGCTATACAACTATAATCATAGAGATAATCAACATAATAAAAACTGTCAGAGAATGTACTCACCTGTGGTCCTTTGCTGGCAATACCAATGTCATATTTTTAAGGTCTTGTCTGAATAATCCAACGGTCCTGTAGACATCATTTAATAATAATATTGCATCAGTCGATACACTAACACACAATCATAAATATACCGAACTCAGAGACTACGCTAGGGGTGACACTGGTCATCTAGTAGGGTCAAGCGTACGTCTAATTACATGGGTGTCATGTCTCAATTGATGTGCAAAAATTAGACAGTCAATCACTAACACATGTCTAGCCAGTACGTCATTATACATAAGGCAGTCAACTCACTAATATTCAGGGTCACATGGTCAATGTAAGTATGGGATATCCATAATTAACACTTATGGTCTCATGCAATTATACGGGAAAATCCACAGTTAACCTAGGGTCATACAGTATAAATATATATATAGTCATAACTAGTATTAGCATTTGGTTACTTATATATATACATCTATATATTTATATATATATATATATCAACTAATATTATATGCATACACACACATGTACAAGTTACTAGGTTTATTTGTATGTGGTCTCTTGTAATAAATATCTAATAAACTTGTCATGAAGCAACACGCTAAAATCCTAACATCATTCACACGTGCATATACACAAACATGAAAAGAAACAATCCGAACCTGTACGTACGTGAACGAGGGGGTGTTCGACGTCGAGGTGGTGCTCGATTGTGTCACGCAGAGGGCTCGGCTGCTCCTGCTGCTGCTCAGTCGAGGCTCGGCCGTTGCTCAGGCGAGGTCGTCGCTGCTCAGGCGTCCTGTCGAAGGGAGTCGTCGGTTCACCGTCGAGGGAAGTCTCAAGCGAGTTGGGAGTTCAGGTTCAGGCGGCTGCTGTCATCGAGGTGGGGTCGTAAAGTTGGTGTACAATCGGGTTCAGGCGGGGGGAGAGACTGCTCGGTAGAGGGAAGTCGACGAGGGTGGCATCGTGTGCTGATGGTGATGACGATGGGAGGCGGTGGTGCTGGTGGTGAGCAGGCGGCATTAGCGGTGATGCACAGTCATGGTGGAGGTGATGTAGATAATGATGATCGGAGAGGCATCGGTGGTGGTCGGGAACGGTTAAGATCCGGCGGAGGTCGAGGGAATGATGGCGGTAAAGATGGTTCAGCGGGTTGCTATAGAGTAAAGGGGTTTAGGCGAGGTCGAGGGACTGGATCCGGTAGTTCAGCGAGGTTGAGTGGTGGCCGGATACGGGACTGCTCCAGTCGGCAGTGAACAGGGAAGAAGATGAACATTATAGGGGGATGAGGGGTTCGGCTAGGTTAAGTTTGGGGTGAATGAAAAATAAGGAAAAAGATATAAATATGTGTAGAGAAGTAGGGTTGGATGTTGACCTAGGGAGTTGGGTCGATCAACCACTCCTTGGAATAGGCTTTAGCTTTTTCATGTAGAAATTTTAAGGGCTAGGATGGTTTGTTTCAAAAAAATGGATGGCTAAGGTTTGATGAGGGGTTGATGTTGAGTGTTACACACTCCAAAATTATGGAAAAAATTACATGACCGATCAATGAAGGAAAATATGGGGTTTCTTCATGTATTTGGTCCAATGGGGTGTGATACCTCAATGCACTTTGCATATAAGTCCCCAATAAATAGAAAATTTGCATAATTGGGGTTTTTGGATTAAATTGGGTCCTTACATTAATTTAATTAAAATTGATGTAAATGGTGTTCTAAATTTAATTAGAAATACATAGGACAAGAATTAGGTAGGACACAAGTGTCATGGACGTATAAGACTCATAATATAATGTTATCATAATTTGGCTTACACAAAATGGTCGAGATTGTGTCTCCAATTTTTATAGGAACGCACAAAGATGTAAAGATGGATTTATTTAGAATTAGATATAATTGTCTGCAATGAATATTGTGCGACTAAAATAAAGCACAAAAGGGCATAGTTATGGGTTACACATGGATCAAAATAAAAGACTGGCACGTCTAGGACAAGGGTATAAAATTTGTTGGAAGACAAAAGCTAGTGTAGCACTCCAAGTATCGAAGCAACGGTAATGTACAACAATCAAATAAAATCTCAATAATTAAATATAATCCCTAATATTAAAATCCTAAAAATGCTAATAAATGTCCATAGCCCTATAATTTGGTCAACGGCTCATCTAGTGGGTTTCTAGGTCCAGTCCACTAACTCATGAAATTAAGGAATACTATAAATGATACATAAATATCATGCAATATATTAACACATCAAATTAAATAAATTAAAAGACAAAAGTACCCCTATTCTGGAATGTGGTAGTGACAAGTCTACCCTCCTTAAAAAAATTTCGTCCTCGAAATCAAAATAAACTAGCATAAGAACAAATAATCAAACAAGGAATTATACCTCAAGTCTCGAAGAGATACGGATATTGCTCGCGCATTTCGTCCTCTCTTTCCCAGGTTGACTCGCCTGAAGAGTGATGTCTCCATGCAACACGAACCAAAGGAATGGTCTGGTTCCGCAATACCTTCTCTCTACGATCCAACATCTCTACGGGTTGTTCAAGATAGTTGAGAGTCGGTCCAACCTTAATTTTCGAGTGATCTAGTACGTGACTAGGATCTGCTATGTACCTTCTCAGCTGCAACACGTGGAACACGTCATGCACTCCATCTATAGCAGGCAGCAAGTCTAGTCTATAGGCCACTGCACCGACCCTTGCAAGAATACCGAAAGGTCCGATGTATCATGGACTAAGCTTTTCATCTCTACCAAAATAAATCGTGCCCCGTGTCGAAGAAATTCGCAGGAGCACCAAATCGCCAACCTAGAACAAACAATCTTAACACACAATCTAAAACAAAACAATCACAAACCAAAATAACAAAATCTATACCTGAAACTTTAGGGGTCTACGGTAGCTATCGGCCCAATGTCGTTGTCTATCCTGCGCCACTCGCAGTCTGTCTCTGATGAGTTTCCCCTTTCTGCTGCATCCACGACCATTTCTGGTCCTAACAAAGCTCTCTCTCCGACATCATCCCAAGATAACGGTATACGATACCTTCGTCCATATAAAGCCTCGAATGGTGACATCTCAATGCTGGCCTGATAGCTGTTGTTGTAAGCAAACTCTACTAGGTATAGATGATCCTCCCAAGAACCTCCGAGATCCAAAACGCAAGTACATAACATATCTTCGAGATTCTAAATAGTCCTTTCAGACTTTCCGTCTGTCTGGGGGTGATATGCGGTACTGAACTTGAGCTGAGTGCCCAAGCTAGCCTGCAGACTCCTCCAGAAGTGGGAAGTGAAACGACTATCCCGATCTAAGACGATACTCACAGGAACCCCATATAATCTGACAATCTGCCGCACGTACATCTCTGCTATCCTCTCTGTCGATGTACCCACTTTGAATGGTAAGAAGTGGGATGATTTGGTTAACCTATCCATGATGACCCAAATCGTATCCTTTCCTCCTGGAGAACGTGGAAGCCCTGAAACGAAGTCCATGGTTACGTGCTCCCACTTCCATTCTGGAATGGGTAAAGGTTGAAGCAATCCTCCTGGCCTCTGTCGATCTGCCTTTACCTGTTGGCACACTAAACACCGGGATACAAAGTGTGCTACCTCACGCTTTATACTATACTACCATACGTGCTCCGTCAAATCTCGATACATCTTGTTGGCACCGGGATGTATCGAGTACTTAGAGCGATGTGCCTCCTGTAAAATCTTTTCAAGCAGATCTCCACTCGGCACATACATCCTCGTGCCATGCCTTAAAGATCAATCATCCGCAATAGTGAAGTCATCTGTCAATCATGTCCGAACTTGTGCCCTGATACTCCTCAGAGTCTCATCATCATATTGTATAGCTCTAATTATGTCCATCAGCTATGATTGTATCTGCAATCCCCACATCTGATTCTCAACACCTGGAACTAGCACTTTAATTCCTAATCTCTCAAGATCGGCCAATAAATGTCTATCTGTCGTCAAGTACATAGCCATCGGATACCTGCTCAAGGCATCGACGACTACATTGGCCTTTCTTGGGTGGTACTGTAATGAGATATCAAAGTCCTTCATCAACTCTAACCACCTTCTCTGCCTCATGTTCAGCTCCTTCTGTGTAAACACGTACTTCAAGCTCTTATGGTCCGTGAAGATCTCCATACGCTCTCCGTACAGATAGTGTTTCTACAGCTTTAAAGCGAAGATAAATGCTACTAACTCCAGATCGTAAGTGGGGTAGTTCTTTTCACGAGGGCATAATTATCTTGAAGCATAGGCAATTACTTTCCCGTGCTGCTGAAGAACGCAACCCAAACCCTTTCCTGAAGCATCACTGTAGATAGTGAAACCTCCTGTCCCTGATGGCAACGTCAAAATAGGAGTTGTCGTCAATCTCTTCTTCATCTCATCAAATGCTGCATGATATTCCTCTGTCCAGACAAAATTCACATCTTACTTGGTCAGCCTAGTCATTGGTTATGCAATCTTGGAGAAGTCTTGTACAAATCTCTTATAGTATCCTGCTAGTCCGAAAAAACTTCTGATCTCAGCTACCGAACTGGGGGTAGCCTATGACTCTACTGCCTCTATCTTCTTTGCGTTAATTGAAATTCTGTCACCCGTTATCATATGTCCAAGAAATTCAACCTTGTCAAGGAAGAACTCACACTTTGAAAGCTTCCCATACAGCTCCTCTTTTTTGAGAGTCTTCAAGACCATCCTCAGGTGCTCTTCTTGCTCTTCTGGGGTCTTCAAAAACACAAGAATGTCGTCGATGAACACCACTACGAACTTGTCAAGGTAATGGTGGAATACTTTGTTCATCAAGTTCATAAATACTGCTGATGCATTGGTTAAACCAAACGGAATTACCATTGTAGAAGCATAAAAAATACGCTGGGGAATCATACGCGTAAAACCCTCAACATGCAGGAAGCCCGCGTAAAACAGAGCTCCAGCACTGGGTGGCATGAAACATAAAGAGACATTGGCGTACAGCAGAGCTTCAACGCTAGTTCGACGTAAAATATAGCTCCGGAACAACCCGCGTAATGCAGTATTTCCAGACTACTTTAGCATAAAAAGGTTGCTACATCGCTATTTCGGTGTAAAACCTATCTGATTTTAATACAACAGAAAGTTGTACGAGGATCTTTTTGTATTCCTCGAATGAACTTGTCAGTTGAAGCAGTAAACCTGACTCCTGACAAAGAGTACTGCACGACGATCGAGAGGACGGCTGTAATGATGATTCTACATAGCCCCAGACTGTCATTTAGTGACACAATCCTTGATATAAGACGTTATTTACGCATCCAAGGGATACGCTGCCTGTTTTACATAGGCAGAGATGAGCTTTTACGCTCAGGAAGAGACGAAACTAACCGCCACGTCAAAAGTTGTTCTTCGTACAGAGCTCGAGGCACGTCTCTTCAATTAATACGCGAGATGGGGGCAGATCTCTGCATTTAATGCACGGGATTTAGTTCTACTTTCAAAGACTGGGTGAGCTATAATTAGGACTAATATGTCCACATCACCATCCCCGCATATTACGCCAACCAGGCTATTTTTAACTATAGGAGTACGTCGTATGCTATCTCCTCGAAATACGCCAACTCAGGCCATATTTGCAAAGAAGCGTGATAAGGCTATTTGGCCCAGGTCAAGAGAGCACATATAGAGAGCTTTGGCAACGAGAGTTCAATCCCTCCTGCATTCTTTGAAGCTTCTTTTTCGTCTTCTACAGCACTTCTTCGTCATCGTGTGGTCCAAGGAACAAAGTGATCGACCACAGATCAGACTCCTATAGCAATATTTCCCCAGAATCAAATTTTTGTACTCAACATCCTCATATAGGATTAATTGTACTTCTTTTTCTTGTTTGTAAACCAAAGAAAGGGTTTCGTATAAACCTAGTTTCAATTTCTTTCGTTTATTATCAAACACAAGATGGCGACTCTGCTGGGGACCTCTTTCTCATCTGACGAGAAAGCCATTGCTCAACACGATGCTGTGTCCGTAGGATCAACGAAGAAGACCTTGGTCGTCCAATTCGACCAATCAGCCTACGAAGACATGCTTCGAGCAGGGGGTAGCTCTCATTCCCTCTCTGTCCAAGACAACAGGAAATTGCGTAAAGTATGGATGCCCCGGACATCCCCTACCATTCCTGCAGACTCTCTCTCTCCGACCAACAAGGTTGTAGCATCTCAACCTGCACGCCTCGCACGTAAAACTTTGTCTCCCGTCTGTGACGTGGCAGACAAAGCTTCTGGCAATGCCTCAGTTCTAATCCAGAAGTCTACTCCGTGCCCTGCGCATAAAACTCTGTCTTCCGTCTGTGACGTGGCAGACAAAGCTTCTGGCAATGCCTCAGTGCCAATCCAGAAGTCTACTCCGTGCCATGCGCGTAAAATGCAGTCTCCCGTCTATGACGTGGCAGACAAATTTTTTGATAATGCCTCAGCGCCAATTCAGAAATTCCAAAAGCGCCCCACGCATAAAAATACATCTTCCCTCTACAAGGAGGCAGATGGTCCTTGCAATCACCGTAAGGGAAAACAAGTAGCAGATTTCCTGACCTCTCGACTTTTACGCCATCAAGAGAAGAATCTGCCCGCTCTTCAGATTACACAAAATATTGTTGGCCGATTGAGGACTTCCTCAGTTTTACGCCAGCCTGAGCAAAGTTCTAGATTACGCCAGGTCAAGCCCCTCAGTGTAAAGAAGGCCCAGTTCATGGATAGATACGCTCCTCATGGATCATGTGCTACTCACATGGCTGAACTGCTCTACTCATATGGCAGAGAAAGTATTCTGGTTCCTAATCTTCACAGGCCTTATGATAAACACAAAGACAGGGGTCAGAACCAGGATTCAGTTCCCCTAACTACCAAGCATGGGAAGATCATATGGGAAGTAGCGTCAACACCTAACGTCGTCATGACATATGGACCACATGAAGAATCTATCTTTATTGTTCTACCAAATCGCAATGATCAGCATCGAGTAATCTTCGATCGAATACGAAATAGACCGATTGTACAAGAAGAATCTCGCGAGTCCGATGCTGAAAAATACAAATCCACAGATATAGCCCTCAGGCTTTAAAGATTATACAAAGCATGGGTTATGATTTGAAGTTGAAACAAGACCTCAACTATGGAAAAGGCAGACGAACACCGTTGCATGGTAATCCTTACTGTCAACAAACTCATTTTGGGTTAGGGTATACTGCATCTCATGCAAACTCCAAACCTCCAGAGTCTGATTTTGTACAACCAGAGGCAGGACCTTCTAAATCAACTTCTGTGGACAAATGCCACGAGATGTCTGGGGGTAGTCTACCTCGATAAAACAGAGCAGCATCCAAAGCTGGGGGTAGAAGACCTTCTGAGTCCAAAGATGATGCAACTATGAGCATCTTTCCTGAAGACGGTACGACTCAGGTATCGGGAGCCCGAAAGCCAAAAGGGATTTTTTCCTTCAATGATGATGACATTATTGAAATCTTCAATATATTAATGAAGGAAAATAAGCTTCGGCTACCCAACATCAAATATCCTGAAAAGACTGGCAAAGTCGATGACCCAGATTATTGTCTCTTTCATCGGTATATTCATCATCCCACGAAGGCATGCTATGTGCTAAAAAGGAAAATCCAGGAGATGATTGACGCCAAAGTCATCACTTTGCATTTATAAAGGAGGGGACAATCACTGCAATTTGATTTCACTCTAACGTGACAATTTGCTCCCTCAAGAAGTACCGGATGATGAGTCCAGTAAGTTCCCCCAGCTGAGTTTGCCATGTCCAAGTGACCTCTGAGCAAACCTTCCGGGTTGTTGCTATCGATTAGTTCATGTCCATATTACCTCTGAACTACGTCTCTCCACTTTCTCAGGCAGAGTAAATCCATTACCATAAAAAATGGTCAAATCCATGTTACCTCTGTCCTGTTTTCTTTACCCCCACTATATCTTACCACGTCCACATTACGTCTGAGTAAGATATTTTCAGAACTTTTTCATGTCCATATTACCTCTGAATGAAGTTCTTCTTTTCGACTTCTTACTATCACGTTCGCATAACCCCTGATAGTGCTAGTCATTTCAACTTATTATCTGTACTTAAAGTATGCCATGGATAATAAGTCCACAACCTAGATGAACAAATCAATTATTGGTTCTTCATCCCCAGCAAATACCTATGTGCAATATTTTTCTCCTTCAAATTCTTATAAAAGGCCATCATCTATATCCAAGAGTCTCGGATACGCAATGGATGGTGGATCCTCAAAATCTTCCAACAGGAGCAATCCTCAGGTCTACTTGCACACTCCTGCAATGACTATTCAAATCAGTCTCATTAGACGCTAGCCATGTTCATATTACCTCTGAGCTATCGTCACATCAATTTCCCCAATGGAATATTCCTGGGACTATCTTTATGTTTGGATAGACCACACTCAATGAATCACTCCTCAAATGAGTTTTTTGGACATTAGTTCATGTTCATATTACCTCTGAACTACTGTCATAATATTTCTCTCGGGCTGAGTTTGTCATGTTCATATTACCTCTGAACAAACCTTCCGAGTTTTGGCTATCGATTATCATGTCCATATTATCTCTAATATCGGTTGTCATCTCAACTTAGCACCCATACTTAACACTAAGTACGCCAATGGTTTTAAGTCCATAAAAACTGCCACGTCCATATTACCTCTGGCAGGGCTTGTTTCGAACTTATTACTTGCACTCTCGTGCACAAGAAGTAATGGGTCCACAAAAATCCCCCAGCGGGATGCCTTATACTAGCCACAAAACCTATCATGTTCATATTACCTCTGATAGGGTTTGTTTCGAACTTATTATTTGTACTTAACGTGCGCAACAAATAATAGGTCCACCAAAGATCCCCCAGTAGGATATCCTCAACAAATACGGTATTGTACTATGTCCATATTACCTCTGGTATGATATTCGAAGCTCATATAAACAATCATAAAGAACGGGAGGGCCCTTATATGATTGAAACAATATTCTCAAATGGCGTTTACAGATTAGCCAAGTCTAATAAAAAATTTGATAATGGCTATTATCAACTGCAAAATTCCCGAAGAAGTACTATACTCGATCTCCTTTTGCTTAACGGAGTATGATAAAGATCTTATTCTAACGATATCATGCACAAAGGTTAGCTGGATTTCTATCAGATTCATATGACCTCTTAATGGATATGCTTAACTAATTTGTAAACCTATCATGTTCATATTACCTCTGATAGTGTTTTGTATACAAATTTAGTTGAATTATATTCTATCAGGTTCATATTAACTTTGAATAGATTTACATTCAGTAAAACCTTAACGAAAGTATGTCATGTTAATGATACCTCTGATATCACTTTCATCTTAGCCTATCATATTCTAAAGTGATGGGCCTACAAAGTCAAAAAATGTGTCTTTATTATCTCTGAGAAATTATAGGAGAAACAAGAAGTACATCATTGGGGAGGAGCAGTTAAATCGTGAATCTGTCGCGCCAAAGCAGCCATCCTCTCATTCCTGGAGTTCAAAATAGTGATGCGAGCCTATTCCAGTCGTGCCTCGTCATCGCTCAAGAGAGATAGCTCGGACCGAGCATCAACAAAACTGGCATGAATGACACCAACACGCGTCAAGTTCTGCTGAGCTATCTCCACTTGGCCATTTACCACATCTAGAGCTGCCGATGACTGGAAAGCCCACTCCTTTGCCTGAACGAGTTTGGCTTCCAGTTTGTGGACCCTCGCTGCATTCCCCTCATGTTCGGCCTTGTACTTTGTTTGAAAAGGAATAACCTCCTCCAAGACGGCATTCTCTTCATCCATCTCCTGCTGCTGTGTCTAGATAGATTTATTTAAGCATTCCATCTGCTCAACAAACTTCGCAGTCATGGAGTCATATTCAGCCTGAATCAGGTCATCAATGCTGCCTCGAGATAGTTTTAAATACTCGTTAATGAATTATTCTGAACCATTAACTATTTGCTCTAGCGCATTAGCCCTTTCAGCGTCACTGAAGTTTCTAATCTACGCTATAGTAAGATTGGAGGACATCTTCAGAGCCTTGAAGCCTAGATTCTTCTCCAGCACCATCGATATTAGCATTTTCAAAGTGATGTAGAAAATGCTAGTATACTGCTCAACTAGCATGGATAAATTCGAGTGGACGCTGGGAGTGGCTGCGATATCGGTGAATCCCCCTCTAGGAATGGCTGCAGAGGATGTTGCTATAATCGTCGCTTCAACAGATGGCGCTACAAAAGAAAGAATACCAGCAACGGTTGAAGTTGCTGGCGTACTCAACGAAGGAGGTACAGTTATGATGATAGGCTCATCCTCCTCTGATGATATCTGGACTGCTACGGGCGAGACGACACCCAAAAATATTGCAGGCAAAGGGTCGACAGCTTCTAAGCATGCCTCTTCGATAACAAAGTCAAAGGATGCGTCAATTCTACCTTCTCTAGAGATATTTGTGCCTGCAAAGAAGACGAGAGAAAGTTAATATTAAACTGATGTTCATTTTCCTAAAAGAGGCATAAAGACAACATTTACCCATGGCCGATGGTATATATGTCGCGTCCGCAGCAAGTACAGCTAAATTATTTCTTAATGATGCTAAGCGAGCTGTCATACCTAGAGAAGAGGGTGCACCAACTGACACTGACGGGTAGTCTTCCCAGTCTTCACCAAGATCCACTCGAGGCTCATCAGGTGGAATCTCACTGGAAATACTTACAGACGAAGTAAGGGTTACTCCCGTTATTGGTCTGGATAAAGGTATCTGAAATCTTATTATGCTCGGCCTCGAAGGCGATCTTGTAGCACTACCAGAAGCAGTAGTAGCAGCGATCTCGAGCAAAGAACCTCCGGCACTGTCAGTCGGAACTATGGAGATTTCCTCTCTAATAGGCGAAGGACCTCTAATCAAAGAATCATCCCCAACAGAGGAGACGACAGGCTCGCTCCTAGGAGCCCCCCTGGTGGAAGCCCTTTTCGGACCTCTGGCAATCTTCTTCTTGCGAGGAGAAGGCTCTTTCAGATTGGAAGCCTTCCATTTCTGGGGGATAACGAGAGGCTCTGCCGGCGGAGCTATTACGCCTCTCGGTATTGTCGTCAAGAACTCGTCTGCCCCGGCAGTATCCTCATTCTCGTCCGAGGAAACAGACGGAACCTCCTCCCTTGCAGTTGACCTATGGAAGGGCATCCTAAAACTTCCTTGTACATCAAAATCACGATGGAAGGTATTTATGGACGCATAGAACTGCGTATAGGAGTGAAGGATGCGCAACTCCATAGAAAGAGAAGTCACAGGCACAGCAAAAGTTGCAACAGTACAACACGTGATGAAGTACTGCCATCCCCTGGCTCCATCAATGAGTTCACCTTTGGGCTTGAAGTTGGTAATGGCATTCCCCATATGTAGTTGGTCATACCCAAACTGCCTGGCGAACCGACTGGGCAAATAAGGCTCCAGGTAGCAGTGGTCATCACTTCGGTATATTAAATGGGAAGGTCTAATACAGACCAACCAGTAGAAGACTTTAGGAGAAAGAATGGTCCTCCCATGGCCCTCATCCTTAAGTTTCTTCCCCTGTTGATTGATATGTACAGGGGGGACGATACAAAAGATCTTCCAGCCGTGGGCAACGTTTAACGCCGCCGGCAATCTGTGACGGTCACCACATTCCAAGAGGAATTCTTGTAATTCAATAAGAAGTTATTTCCTGAACCGCTGGCAGGACCGGGAGACATCACCTTGGGGTTGTGAACAACCATCCCATCAGGTATAGGAAGGGTAATTCCATCCTGGGAAAGCTTTCACGTTGCGTCTCATCAGCGAGCAGCCCATCAGTGAGGGCCCTCAGGCCTGCTTGTATTCTACATACCATAGCAGGAAGCAGGCCCAGTCTTGCTCTGAATACCAAACGCACTGCAGGCCATAAGGTATTGTGATGGATGCAATCTGCAGACGCTATGCTAGGCACTACCCAGCGACAAAGCCAGACGGAGAGGAAGCCAGCTAATTGAGCTTCCTTTGACAGAGGCTTGCGACAATGCCTCATATAACTGAAGGCTTTTGTGCCTGCAGCGTAACCCCCTATCTCCTCGTAAAAAATATGATCTGAAGCCCCTGCGTCTTCAATAAAGTCATCGACCGTGTTAGCATTCAGCATGCTCAGGAGGTTTAAGGGCCTATCTCGGCTATCTACCACCTTGTCTGGCTTAACATTTCTGGCCTGGTGGAAGAAAAGATAGGTGGCCCACTTGTTGATGTGAGCCAAATCAGAAGGCCCCTTATAGAAAGTGGTGCAGGCAAGATAGTGGCACATCAGCTCCTGATATACTGCCACAGCCCGAGGGTTTGTATCCCTCATAAGGAGTGTCCCCCATTGGCAGCCTTGAAATTTCTGCCATCTCATGAAGGGCCAAGCCCAACTCCCCTAGCGGAGTGGCAAAAGTCCCGGTGAGCGAGTTGTATCATTCCATCAAGGCTAGGAACAGGTTGGGGTTGACAGGCAGCCCAACACTTGTAGCGCTCACAGCCGCGAACAAGCTAATATGTTCCAGCTCCGTCTGGAAGTGCTTCAGGGCCCAGACAGTTAAACTGGCCCATTGGAGATTCCCCGGGCTAAGCCATCCGTTGGTCCGAGGGTTGACCTTGGGGTACATTCCTCCCTGCCGCACAAAGTCATTACAGAAGATCGATATCTGAACCGGCTGGATCAGCGACGTATCCTTGTCCGGGACATTACCCGGCAGTAATCCCTTAAAGGCCATAACTGGACCTGAAGGTCTGCACATAAAGGATCCTTGGTTCAATCCTTTGTTATATAAGATCTTCCCCGGACGGCCGTAAAGATCGGGAGTCAGAACCTATGACATCTTTCTAGGATGGGTGGCGTGGAAGAACACAGAGATGGGGTAATCCCTAGACATACTAGGCAGATACATCATCGTGCCCTCAGCAGTAAACACCCAATTCTCCTTCTTGGGCTTGGTCTGGGATTATTTGTCGATCACATCCCCGAATAAGAAACCAGGTTTTTTATACTCTGTCCCGTCTATGTATGTCAGGGGCTCCCCACTGATCATACTCAGCAGAATGCGTTCTCCCTGGGACGAGATAAGGGTTCCCCTTTCTTCAGGATAATTGACTCCAGAAATAGGGAATGTCACATGGGACAAGTCCTCTAAATAGTTTGAGCTCAACATCCCGGCAACCGAGCCCATAACTTCAGCCAAAGGAGAGATCTGCAAGTCCACTACAAAATGCAAGAGAACAAGTCAGTTTCTACACTAGACGCAGCACTCTTGCTTTTTAAGCCAAAGATCATCAGTCTGAGTTTTTACGCCATATTGCAAAAAATTTGGAGTTTTTTTTACGCCGACACATTAGGAATGTGCGCGTAAAAATAAAACCTCTCCGTACATCATCTTCTCGAAGAGACTCTCAGTACAAAAGAGGACCTTACGCGTGCACGTACAACATGTGCGAAGGATTTTGTTTTCTCCCAAAGTCTCTACCTGTAATGTCCGGAGCACAGCTCGACGGCGGAGCGCTGCGTTCCGATCGAGGCTCGTTCAGCCTAATGAGAGTTGCTCGCTCTTGAGCAGCAGAGCGAGAAGAGGAAGCCACCTTCTTTCCCTTAGTAGTAGAAGTCTGTTTAGGTGCCATGGCGATTCTGAGTTCTCAAGAAAGAGACGAAGAAGAAGGGTTCTTGGAAGACAAAGGTTTTGTGACGGCAGATAAAAGTTTTCTCTCTCCAGCCCTTGGACTATTTATAGAGTTTGGATAACTCTTCGAATCCCTAACCAAATCCGATATTTAATATTCTGTTATGATTTGGGACCACGCCAGCCTATCATTTAGGGAAGACGGACAGTCAACGGATTCAGAATTTACGCGCAGAGCAGATCTATGATTTTACGCTAAGGAGCTTTTTACGCTCAAAGGCTACAAATCTACGGTTTTACGCTCAGAGGCTATAAGTCTATGGTTTTACGTCCGGATGCTTTTACGCTCGGTAGCTTTTACGCTCGAGAGGCTATAAACCTACGACTTTACGCTCAGAGGCTACAAATCTATGATTTCACGCTCAGAAGTTTTTTCGCTCAGAGGCTACAAATCTACGATTCTATGCTTGAAAGCTACAGACGGCCAATTACAAGGGTTTACGCAGAAGATGCTCCCTTTTGGCTGTAAAACATTCCAAGTACCTGAAATATAAAGAGTTCAGCATTGAAGATGACTCTTCTTCTTGGGTCATTTGGAAGTTCATCCAAAGTCCAGTCAGAATACTTTACAAAAGTTCAAGTATGGCTTGGTCGACAGAAATTTCTTGCCTTTTCCAAGAGATTTTTGGGAAAACCATTCTTAAAGATGATGATCTGAACAAGAACTCTTCGCATTAGAGAAGTGACAGTTTAGAAATCCTACGCGACTCCTCGTCTAAAACAGCATGACAGTTTGGATCTGTAACTTAAATGCTAAAGAGTTTTTCTACACGTCTTCTGCTAAGCGTAAAAGACGAGACGAGATCAGATATTCTTTTATCAGAGTCAGCGTAAAACTATTCAAATATATTGAAGTTGTACACTACTCAGACTTCCTCACAGCAAATATGGCAAATCATCAGATGCGTAAAAGAAGACAATTTTATTAATCATGATTACATATGATAGAAATCCAGTCTACAAAGGGTTTTTCATCTTCATGATTACATATGATGGAAATCCTTTCTCTACAAAGGGTTTCTCATTTTCATTTAAGATCACACCAAGAATCTGCTGTGCCAGGTTCTCATATTGGTGTAAATCTTTGTCCCATCTTCTACAGCAGTTAATCGGCTTCCGAAGCCGATTAACAAAAAAATGATTAATGGTGGGAGGATACAGAACTGGGCCTATCTAAATTATTCAGAGCCCATCCTCCATACGCCATGGCAGGCAGGCCCTAGAAATTGTGTTGGGTGTTCAGACCCAACTCAATACTGGAAGACAGGGCCAAACTGCCTACCATTATCCAGTGCCATGACAGGAGAAAATACAGCTTGCAAGCTGTGTGGTCTAATACGACCTTTCCTCTCTCCTGGACGAATCGCCATATGAATTTGCTGATTATCCCGAGCAAAGGAAGCTATGATATCCTTCCATGATCCATCGTTGCAGAGGACATTTGCTCGAAGATGCCTCTTTTTACGGCTCCTTATATGCTGGAAGAACATGATCTTCTTCTTCCGTAAGTCAACCCGACGAAGCTCGGCAACCATCTCTCTCTTTGAGGTGAAGGAAGTATGGGTAGAACTGGTTAACCCATTCGCCTTTATATAGGCAGAGGAGAACATACCGAATCCCAACAAACTCCTAAAAATCTGCCAAGAAATTAGCCTCGCAGAACGAGTCAAACTTGACCGTTTCATGCTTCATTCAAAGTGTTTCAAATTACGAAGAATTTGAAAACTTTGAAGGGGGTCTTGTAGAAGCATAAAAAATACGCTGGGAAATCATACGAGTAAAACCCTCAACATGCAGGAAGCCCGCATAAAATAGAGCTCCAGCACTGGGTGGCGTGAAACATAAAGAGCCATTGGCGTACAGCAGAGCTTCAACGCTAGTTCAGCGTAAAACATAGCTCCGGAATAACCCACGTAATACAGTATTTCCAGACTGCTTCAGCGTAAAAAGGTTGCTACATCGCCATTTTGACGTAAAACCTATCTGCTTTTAATACACTGGAAAGTTGTACGAGGATCTCTTCGTATTCCTCGAATAAACCTATCGGTTAAAGCAGTGAACCTGACTCCTGACAAAGAGTACTGCACGACGATCGAGAGGACGGCTGTAATGATGATTCTACACTGAGCCCCAGACTATCGTTTTGTGACACAATCCTTGATATAAGACGTCATTTACGCATCCAAGGGATACGCTGCCTGTTTTACATTGGCAGAGATGAGCTTTTACGCTCAGGAAGAGACGAAACTAACTGCCACGTCAAAAGTTGTTCTTCGTACAGAGCTCGAGGCATGTCTCTTCAATTAATGTGGGAGATGGGGGCAGATCTCAGCATTTAATACACGAGATTTGGTTCTACTTTCAAAGACTGGGTAAGCTATAATTAGGACTGATATGTCCACATCACCATCCCCGCACATTATGCCAACCAGGCTATTTTCAACTATAGGAGTACGCCGTATGCTATCTCCTCGAAATATGCCAACTCAGGCCATATTTGCAAAGAAGCGCGATAAGGCTATTTGGCCCAGAATACGCTCAAAACCTTAGTCAAAGAAGGATAACTGGCTATCTTTACGCTGGTTACCTATCCGTGCAGCATCAAGCTTTACGCAGAATTTGGCTTTTACGCCAACTTGACAACTATTCGGCTTCTATGCCTATTTTGCTTCTACGCTAACTTGACAACTATTCGGCTTCTATGCCTATTTTGCTTCTACGCCAACCTGACAACTATTTGGTTTCTACGCCTAATTGGCTTTTACGCCATCAGAACAGCTATTTGGCTTTTACGCCAACGAGACAGTTATTTGGCTTTTATGCCAACCATCTCTATGCGAGGAGCAGTTATCTACGTGGCTTGCATGCCGTGATCTTCGATGAGCGATTATACGTATTACCTCATAATGGGACATGCGTCACACGCCAATTCAAGAGATCATTCATACGTGGGTGGCGGTTATTATAACCGCCGCGTAAAAGATGTCGTTCTCTCGGCTGTTCAGTTTCTACGCCGACTGTAGCTGAACTGTATAAATAGAGACTTCCGATCACGGAGGTCCAGGGAGAGGAGACCAGGGTCGAGACAGAGCGGGTCAAAGAAAAAGGTAGAGAGACAGCGGGCGAAAGAGAGGAGAACAACAGAGGTCAAGGTCAAGAGAGCACATATAGAGAGCTTTGGAAATGAGAGTTCAATCCCTCCTGCATTCTTTGAAGCTTCTTTTTCGTCTTCTACAGCACTTCTTCGTCATCGTGTGGTCCAAGGAACAAAGTGATCGACCGTAGATCAGACTCCTATAGCAATATTTCTCCAGAATCAAATTTTTGTACTCAACATCCTCGTATAGGATTAATTGTACTTTTTTTTCTTGTTTGTAAACCAAAGAAAGGGTTTCGTATAAACCTAGTTTTAATTTCTTTTGTTTATTATCAAACACAACCATGAATTCAAACTGGCCATATCTGGTCCAAAAAGCTGTCTTCGGTATGTCTTCCTTCTTCACCTTCACCTGGTGATAGCCTTACTTCAAGTCTATCTTTGAAAACACCTTTGCTCCACTCAATTGATCGAAAAAATCATCTTTCTCGGTAGCGGGTATTTGTTCTTGATAGTGAGGTTGTTTAGAGCTCTATAATCAATACACATGCGTATTGTGCCGTCCTTCTTCGGTATAAATAATACCGGAGCTCCCTATGGTGATGAACTGGATCTAATGAAACCTTTGTCCTGCAGCTCCTCAACTTGTTTCTTCAGTTCTACCAGCTCGCTATTGTTGACTCTATAGACATGTTGTAAAATGGGCTCCGTACCTAGTACCAAGTCTATAGAGAATTCAACATCCCAGTTTGGCGGCAAGTCTGACAACTCCTTTGGAAATACATCCAGGAACTCCGCTATCAGAAGATATGGTAACTTCTCTTCTTCCTTCCTAGCTCCACAAAAAGTGCCTCTGCTCTGCTTTGCTGCTCCTCTGGCGACCTCGAACTCTGGCTCTCCTGGTGATCGAAATATTGCTCTGCCTCCATGATAATCTATAGTAGCATGATGCCTACTCAACCAGTCCATTCCGAGTACAATATCGTATCCTAGAAGTGGCATGACGAGTAAACTCATGCTCAACCCTCGGCCTCCCAATGATACTCTCCGCTCCTTGCAATAATTACCACATAGGATAATGCCTCCTCCAGTCGTGATCTTGCAAGTCCTTATCTAATAGTTCTATTTCTAAACGATGCTTAAGAGCATAGGATACAGATACAAAATTATAGGAAGCACTAGAATCAAATAATGTAAGTGCTAGAATAGAATCGAGAGAAATTGAACCTAAAATCATGTCTCCAGCCGGCTCGGTCTCCTCAATCGTCATGGCGTATGCTCATCCCTGTGGTGCTTCTCTCTGTTGTTGCTGGTGCTGAGCAAACCTTTGCTGCTATGGTGGAAGTAGAGGTCCCCTCTACTGGCCTCCCGATACAGTAGGTACTATGGCTAGTCCTCTCTGAGCGACTGCTCCACCTTGACGAGTCTGAATAGATGGACAGTCTCTCAGCTGATGTGCTGACGATCCACAGGACAAGCACGTACCCAACCACTTCCTGTAATTGTCTCTAGTATGTCCTATCTTCCCGCAATACGTACACTGGGCAACGGGCTAATTCTATCTCTGTGGCTGTTGCTGCTGGAGGTGTCCTCGAACTGGTGTCTGGTGCTGCTGATGCTGCTGCTGGTACGACCTCTATTGTTGTTAAAAGTGTGGGCGCTTGGCCGGTCCTGTACTACCATTTGTTCCTCCAGAAGTGTCGTGACCTCTCTTGGGCCTGAGGTCTAAGTCATCCCCAATAATCTGGGTATCCATCAAAATACCCTCAAATATAGCAGTGCGTCATCCCGAAGTACGAGACTTGATCTCTCTATTCAACCCCTTCCTGAATTTTTGGGCCCTGTCTCCTGGCTCTCGAATCATTGATGGCGCAAATCGACTCAAATGGCAAAACTCTGCGGCATATTCGTCGACTGACATGCTTTCTTGGACCAAGTCATGGAACTGACTTTCCAATGCTCCTAAAGCTATATCAGGAAAGAACTTCTCCTTGAAGAGTTCCTTAAAGGCCTCCCAAGTAAGTCCTTCGTCAGCGAGTCTCGGTTATGTACGATACCATGTTAGTGCGATATCAAACATCTGACTGCCAGTGGCCTCGATCTGAAGAATCTTCGAAATATGTGCCAAACGTAAGTTCCTCTCTATATCCTCGAGCCATTCGTCAGCATAGAGTATCCCTTCGGTGCCTTTGAACTCTTGAGGCATCATCCTCTTAAAGTCCACTATAGTACTTGGCCTCTGGTGCTGCTGGCCAGGATGCTGCTGGTGTTGTGCTACTCTTTCCATAGCCTGGAGAGCCACCTGATGAGCATTCTCCATGCTTTCTCTCATCAGCTCTGTCTGTGCCTGGTGCGCCTCTGCTTGCACCCTCTGAGCCTCAGCTTGAATACGCTGAGCTTCTGCTGTCACTCTTTGTGCATCTAATATGCCTTGGATAAGCGTGAACATATGTGCCCCATCAGTGGGCATACCTCCGGGAATCAGTGTCGGTGGTGGTAGAAGGTTGTCTGTCACAGCTGGGGCAATCCTCTGAACAGGTGGAGGAGGAGGAACCCCAAAAGTCACAGATACTCCCACATGAACAGGAGATGTAGGAGAAACTCCAGATGTCTGTTCGTCGGGTCGAGAGGTGGCAGACCTCTCTGAAGCTGCTGCTCCCAATCTCAAGGACCTAGTCTTCAGCGGCATCCTGAAGACAGATCGAAAAGAATCAATTAAGGTAATAGATACGATATCATCAAGGAACGACAGTAAAATTCTAAAGGAAGCAATCATTCAGAATAGCATTGTAAGATCAGAATTTCCTAGTTGTGATTGAGCATACTCTCATCCTAAATCCTATTCCCAATATCCTATCGCAGGCTCGCAGTAGTACAACTAAGTTGTCGCACTACCATGACATCGCACAACTTGCGAAGCTAGACCTGCATGGGCCACCACTAAAAATGTGTCACGACCCGCACCTAAATTTTGGGCATGAGTCGTGGGTATGTCCCACCTACGTCGCAGTATCGGTGGTAGAACACTGTCTAGGTCTCAAATATACTAAACATAACTCACAACCTGTCAATGATATCAACTCCATAAGGAGGACAATGAAATAAACATCTCTCAATAGCTCATAATGTATATTCAATCACAATAACTATAAGAATATAAATGGCACGATGAAAGATAAGAAGTAATGACATAAGTCAAACACAAAGTCTCAATAGAGATAAACTACAGTCTAGTTGTCCAACATAAATAGTCTCCATAAGTCTCAAATTAAACTCAACATAAGTCTCGACATAAACTCAAAATAAACCTCAAATGTATAAAATAAATGCTGTCTAATTAGCTGTAGGTAGTGTCTCCTCTAAAGGAAGTGACTCCTCTAAGATCTCTGGTGTGTATTTTCCATCTATACCTTGTCCATAGTATGTAGGACAGAAGTCCTCAAGATCCTCTGGAAAAATATATCCAATCAGGATTGGAGCAAAGTACAAGCACTAACAGCAGTTCCATGTATATTGACAAAAACTATAATACAGTGTAAAAAAATACAAGATGGATATAAATACTAGAAATAAGAAATACTGGAGATAATGAAATACTGGAAATAGAAGTACTGGAGCATATATCATCATCAATAGTACAACTAGTAATGAACAGAAATACAAGTGCATACTAGAACAATGAACTAGAATATAAGTGGATATTAGAACTATAAACTGGAAATATATGTCTAGAATATCTAGCTAAGTTTGTGAAACATCAGCATATCATGTGATCGACTTGGGACTGATCAGGCTTGTTACATATGATTAGCTATGATTCATGTAAGGTCAGGCTAACCATCCAGTTAGCTATGATGCAAGCAATAGTCAGGCTAATCATACATAACAGGCTATGAGGCATGTAATGGTCAGGCTGCACCGACGTGAGGTGTGGGTGAGCTATGATTCATGTAGAGTTGGGTATGATCACATAATCTACTAATATCTCCCCGTCCCCAGCTAGCACGATGGATCCCAATCATAACTCCTCATGACCGGTCTCGATAATGCCAACTCGTGTATACATGTGTCAGAATCATGTACGATATATAACTAGAATCATAGAGATAATCAACATAATAAAAACTGTCAGAGAATGTACTCGCTTGTGGTCCTTTGCTGGCAATACCAATGTCATATTTTCTAGGTCTTGTCTGAATAATCCAACTGTCCTATAGACATTATTTAATAATAATATTGCATCAGTCGATACACTAACACACAATCATAAATACACTGAACTCAGAGACTATGCTAGGGGTGATACTGGTCATCTAGTAGGATCAAGCGTACATCTAATTATACGGGTGTCATGTCACAATTGATGTGCAAAAATTAGACAGTCAACCACTAACACATGTCTAGCCAGTACGTCAGTGTATATAAGATAGTCAACTCACTAATATTCAGGGTCACATGGTCAATATAAATACGGGATATCCATAATTAACACTTATGGTCTCATGCAATTATACGAGAAAATCCACAGTTAACCTAGGGTCATACAGTATAAATACATATATAATCATAACTAGTATTAGCATTTGGTTACTTATATATATATATACATCCATATATTTATATATATATCAACTAATATTATATGCATACACACACATACGTACAAGTTACTAAGTTTATTTGCTTGGTGTCTCTTGTAATGAATATCTAATAAGCTTGTCATGAAGTAACACGCTAAAATCCTAACATCATTCACGCTTGCATATACATAAACATGAAAGGAAACAACCCGAACCTGCATGCACGTGAACGAGGGGATATTCGACGTCAAGGTGGTGCTCGGTTGCATCACGCAGAGGGCTCAACTGCTCCTACTGCTGCTTAGGAAAGGCTCGGCCTCTGCTCAGGCGAGGTCGTCTCTGCTCAGGCATCCTGTCGAGGGGAGTCATCGGTTCAGCGTCGAGGGAAGTCTCAGGCGAGTTGGGAGTTTAGGTTCAGGCGACAGCTGTCGTAGAGGTGGGGTCATGAAGATGGTGTACTGTCGGGTTCAGGCGGGGGGAGAGACGGCTCGGTGGAGGGAAGTCGACGAGGGTGGCATCGGGTGCTGATGGTGATGACGAAGGGAGGCGGTGGTATTGGCGGTAAGCAGGCGTCAGCGGTGATGCACGGTCGTGGTGGAGGTGATGTAGATGATGATGATCGGAGAGGCGTCGGTGGTGGTCGAGAACGGTTGAGATCCGGCGGAGGTCGAGGGAATGATGGCGGTGAAGATGGTTCAGCGGGTTACTGTCGGGTGAAGGGGTTCAGGCGAGGTCGAGGTACTGGATCTGGTGGTTCAGCGAGATCGAGAGGTGGCCGGACACGAGACTGCTCCAGTCGATGGTGAACAGGGAAGAAGATGAACAGTAGAGGGGGATGAGGGGTTCGGCTAGGTTAAGTTTGGGGTGAATGAAAAATAAGGAAAAAGATATATATATGTGTAGAGAAGTAGGGTTCGATGTTGACCTAGGGAGTTGGGCTGGTCAACCACTCCTTGGAATGGGCTTTGGCTTTTACATGTAGAAATTTTAAGGGCTAGGATGGTTTGTTTCAAAAAAATGGATGGCTAAGGTTTGATGAGGGGTTGATGTTGAGTGTTACACACTCCAAAATTATGGAGAAAATTATATGACCGATCAATGAAGGAAAATGGGGGATTTCTTTATGTGTTTGGTCCAATGGGGTGTGGACACCTCAATGCACTTTGCATATAAATCCCCAACAATTGGAAAATTTGCACAATTGGGGTTTTTGGATTAAATTAGGTCCTTACATTAATTTAATTAAAATTGATGTAAATGGTGTTATAAAATTAATTGAAAATACATAGGGCTAGAATTAGG